>JBBYHL010000014.1:4236140-4318571 GCA_038381835.1 Adansonia madagascariensis | reverse complement strand
GATACTTCTCTTGGATGATTTTCAATGAACTTATGAGGTCAAAGATACTTACTTGAGGCTTTTCGAGGTTTTTTGAAAATGAGAAATTATACCTTAAGTTCCCTACACATTTAATTTTTGTATATAGGAGTTGGTACCTATAAGATGTTAGATACTGTGAGAGTGATGGTTTCAAAAACCTAATCTAGTGATCAATTTTTACCTTCTTCGACTGTTTACTCTTTCATAAGTTTCATGAAGTGGCTTTTTGCCCTGAAGTTTATCAATCTTGCTTCATGTTTTTAGAGGCTTTAAATGTAAAAGCTATCTTTTGAAGGTACAGAAGATTAGTGAATGTGGAAGGATAGTCTTGAGTTTAGACGGCTCATGCCTGGAAACTTTTGTTGCATTGAATTTGGTGAGTATGAAGGATTACACTCTGCTAATTATGATTTAAAAGGTGTCTTTGGCAGTCTAGTTGGACTATTTTAAATATACAGTTGAGGATAACAGTTTAGAAAGAACTTTGGCCCTTTGTCTTTAGGCTAAAGTTTACAGGAAAGAGGTTTTGAGCATATTTTCAGGGTGTAAAGCCCTAAGACCAAATTAATTGTGGCCTCAATAGTTTATTCTTAGTCTTTAAACATGAAACCAATATTCCTGCAAAGTTTTATCCTTCCAAATAATGTTAGGAAATCCTATTATCAGTTTTGTCCATTTATCAAGCATTATCAATTGAATGATAAACACGATGCAACATGGAATGTAGGGTTACGAAAAGATTTTGCAATAAATCAAGTAATTGTATTTCATTCAAAGAAAAAAGGGTACAAACTATGATAGACTTTTGAGATTTTGAAAGATTTTAAAATATAAAAAGATAAAAGAGGTCTTTCTAGTCAATTAGCCCTTGATACTGATGACATGAATCATCTACTAAGTGCTTTTGGAGATTTCTCTCAAGCAATTAATCCTCGTGGTGTTGGTCAAGTTATAAGAAAATTCTTCAAATTGCCCTATGGTGGGATGAAGGCTTTAAAGTTAGGGAGTTTTCATTTTTTGGGTATAGGTATAGATGATATTTAGTGGGGTTGGTCAGTATAGAAAATGTGGATTAGGTTATAATTTGGCATCTTGATCTGAGTTATGAATGTCGAAAAAATTGGTTTTAGACTACTGATGGTTTGGACTTGAAAAGAGATACAGTCACTTAAACCGGCCTCTTAGGTTTTCAACTTAAGCTGGTTTTTTTTCTTTAGAAAGTGGAAGAAAAAAGAGAAATAAGATACCCCTTTGGTTTTCCATCCTAAAATTCTTTTAAGCATAGTATTTTTTAATAAAATCAAAGTTCATAAGGTTAGGTAGTTCGCTACCATCCATCTTGGTTAAAATTAAAGCTCTTCTAAAAAATACATGTTTCACCTTGTACGACCCTTCCTGATTTAGGGTCCACTTTCCTCGAGCATCTTTGTAGATTGGGAGAATTTGTTTGAGCACCAGTCACCTTCTCGAAACTAATAAGGATGGACCTTTTATCATGCACTTTTAGTACATCTGCCATGACAGATTGCTTTGATTCTTTTCTCTTCGATGAGATTAAGCTGCTCATATTGGTTTTTAACCCATTTAGCCTCTTCAAGTCATGATTCCACTAAAACTCTAAGTGAAGGAATTTTAACCTTGATAGTTTGGATTGCTTTCATGCCATAGACCACAGAGAACGGGTTAGCGCCTATAGAAGTTCATACTATCATGCCAATCTTTGTAGGTCTCAACCATCTTTTCAACTATCTTCTTGATATTTTTGTTAGCTACTTCAACTGCCCTATTAATTTTTAGATAGTATAGGATAAAGTTTCGATGTTGAATCTTGAATTAAGAGTAAACTACTTGTATCATTTTGTTTTTCAGGTTACGTGCATTGTAAGTAATGATTTGTTTAAAAAGACCATTTCTACAAATGATGTCCCATTTCAACAAATTTGCATATAATAAATAGGTGATATTAGCATAACAAGTTGCCTATACCTATTTGGTGAAATAATCAATAGCAGCTAAAATGAAACAGCGCCCATTGGAAGCCTCAGGGGTAATCGGTCCGATCAAGTCCATGCCCTATATAGAAAAAGGCCATGGACCTATCATAACATGTAAAGGTGTTAGTGGGACATTGATTTTGTCAACTTGTATTTGGTATTTATGGCACTTTCTAGCATAATCAATGTAGTCTTTTCAAGAGTTAACCAATAGTAGCCTGATCACATGACTTGTTTGGCTATTTGGTGCCTATTAGCGTACGTACCATAAATTCTTTCATGAACTTCTTCAAGTATTCTTTTGGCTTCAGAGGCATCCGCGCATCAGAGTAGCACCTAATTTTAGCCTTTCTAGTATAAAATCCCACCATCCAAAATAAAGCTCGTGGCTAATCATCGAATGGTTCTCTTGTCAATTTTGATGGCGTCTTTTAGGTATTGTTAATCCTTAATGTACTGAAAGATGTCATGATACCATGGCAAGTGGTCACTCTCTTTTTCAATATTGTGACAATGTGCTGAGGCTGTATATATTCATTTAAATAGGAACAACATTTGATTCTCGATTGACTTTGAACATGGATGATAAGGTGGCCAAGGCATCAGTAATTTGGTTCTCTTCTCGAGGTAGATACTAAAAGCTAATATCATTAAACTCTTTTCTAAGTTCTAAGGTTAGGTTACCATAGTTGATGAATTTAGCATCATGTGTTTGCCATTCTCCTTTCAGTTGGTAAATGATAAGAGCTGAATCTCAAAATGCTTGTAGCGTTCAAATGCCCTTTTCAACTACTACTTGGAGTCCCATGATGCAAGCCTCATATTTAGTTTATTGTTGGTACAATCAAAATTCAACCTTATAGTGAAGAGGTAGTGGCTTTGATCAAGTGAGATAAAAATTACCCTAATTTTGTGCCCCAATGCATTTGAAGCCCCATCAAAGTACATTTTCCAAGATAAACCTTACTCGAGAGTGTTATTTGCCTTAGATATGCACGTCAAATCTTTATTAAGAAAATCAAAGTCTAAAGGTCGATGTCATTTGTTACCCGGCTTGCCAGAAAATTCGCTATTTTGCTACCTTTGATGGTTTTCTGATTTACATACATAATGTCATACTCAGAAAGCAGGATTTGCCACCTAGCTAACTTTCCAGACAAGGTAAGAGCTTTGCACAAATACTTGATGGGATCAAGTTTAGTGATTAGTGACGTAATGTGGTACAGCATGTATTATCTTAACCTCTGGGCCATCCAAGTTAAATCATAACATAGCTTCTTTACAAATGAAAAATTATTTTTGTATTTTGTGAACTTCTTGCTCAAATAATAAATAGCTTTTCCCTTTTTGCCTGACTCATCATGTCGATCTAATACACAGCCCATAAAATTGTCAAAAACTAATTAATATAGGATTAACGGTTGAAGCTTTTTGGCACAATACCGGAAGGTTCAAAAGGTAATGTTTAACCTTATCAAAAACTTTTTGGCATTCTTTATTCCATTCTCTCGGATTTTATTTTCGAAGCAACCTAAAGATTGGATTAAATTTGTCTGTCAACTGAGATATAAATCAGGCTATGTAGTTTAACCTTCCAAGAAACTTTTTACTTTTTTCTAAATTCGAGGTAACGACAAATTTTAGATGGCCTCGACCTTATTGGGATCAACTTTTACTCCTTTTTTGCTCATAATGAAGCCCAATAGTTTACCAGATGTGACACAAAATGTGTATTTGCCAAGATTCAACTTAAGTTGATATTTACGCAGTCGTTCAAAGAGTTTTTAGAGGTTGTCAATGTGTTCACTCTCTTTTGATGATTTGGCGATCATATCATTCACGTAGACCTCTATTTCTTTATGCATACACTTCTGCAATAATGTTATCATCACTTTCTAATAGGTTGCCCTAACTTTTGAGTCCAAGGGCATCATTTTACGGCAGAAAATGCCTCACATGGTTATAAAAGTGTTCTTTTCCATGTCTTCAGCCACTATTTTGATTTGGTTATAGCCCGAAAACCCATCCATGAAGGAAATAGTGCTTTTTTGGTAGTATTGTCTACTAGGGTATTGATATGAGGCTGAGGAAAATTATCCATGGGACTGGCTTGGTTTAAGTCCCTGTAGTCTACACACATCTACACTTTTACCATCGTTTTTTGGAACTAAGACTATACTAGCTACCCATCCATGATATTTGGCTACCTTGAGAAATCCTACTTCAAATTGTTTTTTCACTTCTTCTTTGATCTTCAGAAGCATTTCAGGTTTTATTCTTTTGAGCTTTTATTGTTTGGGCTTTCATTTAGGTTTAAGGGGATGTTTATGGACCATAATATTGGTGTCTAGTCTAGGCATGTCTTAGTAGGACCAGGCAAACTCATCTCGATATTTTTGAAGGAGACTTATCAGTTTGGCTTGAGTTGATAGTTTTATGGAGGTTTCAATTTTAACTTTTTTTGAGTCTTCTTTCTTTCCAAGTTTCATGGTTTCGGTAGATTCCTTATAAGATGATATCTATTTTCTTCCTATCCAATTAGTCTTAGTAGGTCTCTAGGTAAAGGATTCTCTTCATACTCGACCTCACCGACGTAAATTTGTTATTCAAAATTAATTTTTGAAGTCTCAGTATGAACATTCATGTCACCTATTTTGAGGTTCTTAAAAATATGGAAAAAGAACAATTTAGGTGGAAAAATATGTAGAGAAAGGTCTGAGAGTTGGTAAGAACTATGAGCATAAAGGATGAAATGCATAATGCTTAGCCTTTTTATTGATAACGCTTAACAAAATATGCCTATACAAAGGATCCTACAATGCTTTCGAGCGGAAGCATGTAGGTTTAATTCATAGCATTACTTCGAAATAAACTTGAATAGCATGGGAATCTCAGTTTTAGTCCAAACACTTGGAACAAATCCTAGAAGGCATAAACCAATCTCTGGGCTTATCACTGACATCTCTAACCCATCAATTGCATTGATAGAGAAATCCCCAAATGCCTTGTCCAGTATAAGCATAACGTTAGTAGAGCTAGTATTCATGTCTTCTTGGGTGAGAATTCTCTCGAAGTGGGGAAAATATCATCAATTCATACCTGTGTCTTACCCTAACAGATGGGCCATCCTCTTCCCACGGTTCTTCTAAGCTTGTTCTCTTTTTTACTATGCATTGGGCTTGAATCCTAACCCTCTTTTGTCTATCTGGTTAACAACTTTCAAGGCTTTGGCAATAACTTGGAGGTATTTTTTGAGTCCCTTCCCAACCTCAGCACCCTTACCGATAGTTAACTTCAAACACATTTAAGTGCCCTTCAATAGGCAAGGCTTAGTGACTGGCAACCCTTCCTTGACATATGTTGTGCTGACAAACTTAAAATATTTCAAAAAGGATTCTAGGATAAGTTTGTCAGGTTCGACATAAAAGGCTTAGTTGAAGTAGTACCAATGATATATTCTTCTCCTCTAATACTAACAACTTTGTTCTCAATGATGAACTTCAATTTTTGGTGTAAAGATGATGGTACTGCCCTCGTATAGTGAATCAAGGCCTTCCCAATAGGTAATTGTATGATAGAGCAATATTCATCACATGGAAGTCAACCTCATAAGTACATAGGCCTATTTGGAGTGGAATAGTGATGTTTTCCACAACGTTTTTGTATTTTCCATCAAATACTCTCGCAACTATACGTCTATTCTAAATATGAGATACGTCAATAGGAAGCTTGTTCAAACATGACACAAGTATTACATTTAGAGCTGACCCATTATAAATGAACACCTTGGCTAATTTGGTGCCTTTACAGTATGTGGTGATGTGAAATGCTTTATAGTTCCTCTTCTTTCATGCAGGATTTCATCATTGCTAAAAGATATGTAATTATCAATAGCAAAGTTGCTCACTAGGTGATCCAATTGACCTATAGAGATGTCGAAGGGGGACATAGGCCTTAATCAAACCTTGAAGAAGGCATTCTTATAAGCTTTTGAATTCAGTAGTAGTGACAACATAGATATCTTAGTAGGTTGCTTGTTCAACTAATCAATGATACTGTATTCACTGTGCTTGATGAACTTAAGGAATTCTATAGCTTCTTTCTAACTTACTAGATCCTTGATGGCTACTGGATCGAAGTTTTTGGTTGCAGGCTTCGGTGTTTAAAGAACAAGATTAGTATTTTCCATCATTTTATAAACATTAAAGTTCATTCATCAAATAAGAAAAACATGGATTCTTGTAATAATCTCCAATCTTTTTATGATTGATGACCATAAACATGTTTCCTTTATTGGGAAAAATGATATTGATGCTTTGGTTTCACATGAAAAGTCTCTTTCCACCATTTTTTGTAGAATCAAAGTTCATCTGTCAAATGACACAAGTATGGATTCTTGTAATAATCTCCAATCGTTTTGTGATATGGCACCATAAACACATTCTCCTATTTAGGATTGATGATATTGATGCTTTGGTTTCACATGAAAAATTTGTCCTTCCAACATTTATTGTAGAATCAAAGTTCGTCCATAAAATGAGACAATATGGATTCATATAATAATCTCCATTCTTTTTACGATTAGGCACCATAAACATATTGTCCCTATTAGGATACATGATACTGATGCTTTGGTTTGCAAGAAAAGCTTTTCTTTCCACCTTTTTTCTGTAGAATCATTGTTCATTCGTCGATTGAGACAAATACAGATTCTAGTGATAATCTCTTTTTTTTCTGAATGGGCACCATAAACACATTTTGCTCATCAAGATACACTATATTGATGCTTTGGTTTCACATAGCTTTTCTTTCTACCATTTGTTTTAGAATCAAAGTTCATCAATCAAATGAGACAAACATGGGTTCCCATAATAATCTCCAATCATTTTATGATTGGGCATCATAAACATGTTCTCCTTATTGGAATACACGAAGTTGATGCTTTGGTTTCACAAGAAAGGCTTTTGTTTCCACCACTTTTTGTAGAATCAAAGTTTATTCGTGAAATGAGACGAACATGGATTCTCATAATAATCTCTAATCTTTTTTATGATTTGGCACCATAAACTTCAGTGGGATACATGATGTTGATGCTTTAGTTTTGCATAAAAAGCCTTTTTTCCTCTATTTTCCTTAGAATCAATGTTTGTTTTGGTGATTTTGCACCATAAGCAAATTCTCCTCATTAGGATGCACAATATTATGCTTTGGCTTTGCATGAAAGCTTGTCTTTCCCTCATTTTCCTTAGAATCAAAGCTCGTCCATCAAATGAGATGAACACAAATACTTGTAATAGTCTCTTGTCTTTTTGTGATTGGGCACCATAAACACATTTTACTCATTGGAATACATAATACTGATGCTTTGGTTTCGCAAGAAAAGTTTTTCTTTCCATTTGTTTTTTTACAGAATTATTGTTCATTCATTAAATAAGACAAACATATTTCTCGTAATAATCTCCTTACCTTTTATGATTAGGACATTCTCCTCATTAGAATACATGATATTGATACTTTAGTTTCACAAGAAAAGCTTTTCTTTCCACCATTTTTTGTAGAATCTAAGTTTGCCTATCAAATTTAACCAACACAGCTATTCGCAATAACCTTAAATCTTTTTGTGATTAGGAACCATAAACACGTTCTCCTCATTGGGATGCATGATATTGATGCTTTGGTTTTACAAAAAAAGCTTTTCTCATTGAGAGTTCGTCTATCAAATTAGGTCCCACAAACATGGTTTTCTCATTGAGATACACAATAGTGATGCTTTGGTTTCACATAAGAAGTTTTCGTTTCACCATTTTTTTTATAAAATCAAAGTTTATCCATCAAATGAGACAATCTTGGATTCTTATAATAATCTCTAATTGTTTTGTGGTTGGGTCCTATAAACACATTTTCCTCGTTGAGATACATGATATTGATATTTTGGTTTCACATGAAAAGCTTTTCTTTCCACCTTTTCGCTTAAAATCAAAGTTCATCAATCGAATGAGACAAACATGGATTACTGTAACAATCTTATTCCTTTTGTTGTTAGGCACTATAAACACGTTCTCCTTATGGGAAAACATGATATTGATGCTTTGGTTTCATAAGAAAACCTTTCATTTCCACCATTTTTTGCATAGTCAAAGCTCGTCTGTCAAATAAGGCAAACCTGGATTCTTGTAATAATCTCTAATCCTTTAATAATTGGGCACCATAAATATGTTCTTCTTATTGAGATGCACGATATTAATGTTTTTGCTTCGCATGAAAAGCTTTTATTTTCACCATTTCCTTAGAATCAAACCTTGTCCATCAAATGAGACAAACATGGATTCTCATAATAATTTCTATTCCTTTTATGGTTAGGCACCATAAATAGGTTCTCTCATTAGGATAAACGATATTGATGAGTTGGTTTCATTATAAAGGCTTTTCTTTTCACCATATTTTGTAGAATCAAAGTTCATTCATCAAATAAGATGAACACGAATTCTCATAATAATCTATATTCTTTTTAGTATTGGTATCATAGATATGTTCGTCTCATTAGGATACACGATAGTGATGCTTTGGTTTTGCATGAAAAGCTTTTCTTTCCATCATTTTCCTTAGAATTAAAGTTTATCCATCAAATAAGATAAAAATGAATTCTTGTAATAATCTCTAATCTTTTTGTAATTGGGTACCATAAATGCATTCTCATAATTAGGATGCATGATATTGATGCTTTGGCTTCATATGAAAAGCTTTTCTTTCCACCATTTTCCTTACAATCAAAGCTCATCCATCAAATGAGATAAACATGGATTCTTAAATAATCTCTATTCCTTTTGTGATTGGGTACCATAAAGACATTTTTCTCATTAGGATACAAGATATTGATTTTTTGGCTTCACACGAAAGGCATCTCTTTCCAGCATTTTCCTTAGAATTAAAGTTTGTCCATCAAATGAGACAAACATGGATTCTTGTAATAATCCTAAACCTTTTTGTGATTGGGCACCATAAACACGTTCTTCTCATTGAAATGCACGATATTGATGCTTTGGTTTTGCATAAAAGGCTTTTCTTTCCACCACTTTTCTTAGAATCAAACCTCGTTCATCAAATGAGATAAACATGGATTCTCCTAATAATCTTTATTCCTTTTATGATTGGTCACCATAAACACGTTCTCTTATTAAGATACATGATATTGATGATTTTGTTTCACAAGAAAAGCTTTTCTGCCCTCCATTCTTTTCTAGAATCAAGGTTTATCTGTCAAATGAGAAACATGGATTCTCAAAATAATCTCCATTTTTTTTTTGTATTAGGCACCATAAACATGTTCTCCCCATTAGGATACACTATAGTGATGCTTCGGTTTTGCATGAAAAGCTTTTCTTTCCATAATTTTTCCTTGGAACCAAAGTTTATCCATTAAATAAGACAAACATGAAATCCTGTAATAATCACCAATATTTTTGTGATGGGCACCATAAACACATTCTCTTCATTGAGATGCATGAGATTGATGCTTTGGCTTTTTATCAAAAGCTTTTCTTTCCACTATTTTCCTTAGAATCAAAATTATTTCGTCAAATGGGACAAACATGGATTCTTATAACAATCTCCATTCCATTTATGATTGGGCACCATAAGCACGTTGTCTTATTAGGATACACAATATTGATGATTTGGTTTCTTAAGAAAGGCTTTTGTAGAATCAAAGTTCATCTGTCAAATAAGACGAACATGGATTCTCATAATAATCTTTAACATTTTATGATTGGGCACCATAAACACATTCTACTTATTAGGATTCATGATAATGATACTTTGGTTTTGCATGAAAAGCTTTCTTTTCTGCCATTTTATTTAGAGTCAAAATCCATTCATTAAATGAGATAAACAAGGATGCTTATAATAATCTCCATTCTTTTTGGTATTGGGCACCATAAACACATTCTCCTCATTGGGATACACGATAGTGATGCTTTATTTTGCATGTTCTTTATAGCATTTACCTTAAAATCAAAGTTTATCTATCACATGAGACAAATATGCATTCAAGTAATAATCTCTATTCTTTATGTGCTTGGGCACCATTAACTTGTTGTCCTTACTAGGATACATAATACTAATGCTTTGGTTTCACTAGAAAAAATTTTCTTTCTACCTTTATTTGTACAATCAAAGTTCATCCGTCAAATGAGACAAACATGGATTTTCCTAATAATCTCAAATCTTGTTCTTATTGGGCATCGTAAACATGTTTTCCTTATTGGGATGCACAATACTGATGCTTTGGTTTTGCATGAAAAGCTTTTCTTTCCATAATTTTCCTTAAAATCAAAGTTCATCCATCAAATAAGACAAATATGGATTCTCATAACAATCTTTACTCTTATGGTTGGGCACCCTAAACATATTCTCCACCTCGGGATACATAATATTGATGCTTTGCTTTCACAAAAAAAACCTTTTTTTCTAACCTTTGTTGTAGAGCTAAAGTTCATTTATCAAAGAGGCAAACGTGGATTCCCATAATAATCTCAACTTCTTTTGTGATTAGGCACAGTTAACGTGTTCTTCTTATTGGGATACATGATATCGATGCTTTGGTTTCTCAACAAAAGCTTTTCTTTTAACCATTTTTTATGGAATCAAAGTTCATCTGACATGGATTCTCATAATAATCTCCATTCTTTTTGTATTAAGCACCATAAACACATTCTCCTCATTAGGATACACGATATTAATGATTTGGTTTTGCATGAAAAGCTTTTCCTTCCATCATTTTCCTTAGAATCAAAGTTTTATCAAATGCAACAAACATGGATTCTCATAATAATCTCTAATCTTTTTGTGATTGAGCACCATAAACACATTCTTCTTATTAGGATACACAAAATTGTTGCTTTGGTTTCACAAGAAAAGATTTTTTTTCCACCATTTTTTCTAAAATCAAAGTTCGTCTTTCAAATAAGTGAAACATGGATTCTTGTAATAATCTCTAATCTTTTTGTGATTGGGCACCATAAACACGTTCTCCTCATTAGGATATCAAAATTGTTGCTTTGGTTTCACAAGGAAAGCTTTTCTTTCCACCATTTTCTGTAAAATCAATGTTCATCTTTCAAATGACTAAAACATTGATTCTTGTAATAATCTCTAATCTTTTTTTTGACTAGAACTGTAAACATGTTTTCCTCATTGGAATGCATGATATTGATGGTTTAATTTTGCTTGAAAAGCTTCTTTTATACCATAGAATCAAAGTTCGGTTATCAAATTAGATAAACATTGATTCTAGTAGTAATGTCCAATCTTTTTTCTGATCAGGCACCATAAATGCATTCTCCTCATTGGGATATACGGTATTTATGCTTTGGCTTCACAAGAAAAGTTTTTCTTATGACCATTTTTTGTAGAATCAAAGTTCACCTGTCAAATGAGTTAAACATGGATTCTCTTAATAATCTCTATTATGTTTGTGATTGGGCATTATTAATACAGTCTACTTATTAGGATACATGATATTGAAGCTTTGGTTTTGCATGAAAGCGTTTATTTCCTCCATTTTCCTTAGAATCAATGAACATCCAATGAGACAAACATAGATTCTTATATTAATCTCAATTCTTTTTGTGATTATGCACAATAAACACATTCTCCTCATTGGATATATAACATTGATGCTTTGGTTTCACAAGAAAAACTTTTTCTTTCTACCATCTTTTATAGAATCAAAGTTCATCCATCAAATAAGTTAAACATGGATTATTGTAATAATCTCTATTCCTTTTATGATTGGGCACCATAAATATGTTATCTTCCTTGGGAAACACAATATTGATGCTTTGGCCTTGCATGAAAAGCGTTTCTTTCCACCATTTTCCTTAGAATCAAAATTTGTCCATTAAATGAGATAAACATGGATTCTTGTAATAATCTTTATTCTTTTTCCCATTGGGTACAATGAATATGTTCTCTTCACTGAGATATGTGACATTGATGCTTTGGCTTCACATGAAAAGCCTTTCTTTCCACTATTTTCCTTAGAATCAAAGCTTGTCCAACAAATAAGTCAAACATTAATTCTCATAATAATCTCCATTTCTTTTGTGATTGGGCATCATATGTACATTTCCTTATTGGGATACACGATATTGATCCTTAGTTTCAAAAGAAAAGCTTTTCTTTCATCCATTTTTATTCTATCAAACGAGGAAAACATGGATTTTTGTTATAATCTCCAATATTTTCTGATTGGGCACCATAAAGGCATTCTACTCATTAGGATACACAATATTTATGGTTTAGTTTGGCATGAAAGGCCTTTCTTTCTAGCATTTTAGTTAGAATCAAGGTCCATCCATCAAATGAGAGAAACATGGATTCTCAAAATAATCTATATTCTTTCTATGATTGGACACAATAAATGTGTTCTCCTTATTAGGATAAAGATATTGATGCTTTGGTTTTGCAAGAAAAGCCTTTTTCCACTTTTTTTGTAGAATCAAAGTTTGTCCATCAAATAAGATAAACGTGGATTCTTGTAATAATCTTCAATATTTTTGTGATTAGGCATGATAAACACTTTCTCGTCTTTGGGATACATGAAATTGAAGCTTTGCTTTCACATTAAAACCTTTTTTCCACCATTTTTTGTGGAATCTAAGTTTATCCGTTAAATGAGGTGAACATGGATTCTCATAATAATCTCCAATCTTTTTATGACTAGGCACCATAAACAATTTCTCCTCATTGGAATACACGATATTGATGCATTGGCTTAACATGAAAAGCTTTTTTTTCCACCATCTTTTTTGTAAAATCAATGTTTATCCATCAAATGAGAGAAACTTAAATTCCCATAATAATCTTCAATCTTTTTGTGGCTTGGCACCATAAACGCATCCTTCTCATTAGGATTAGATGATATTGCTACTTTGGTTTTACATGGAAAGTTTTTCTTTGCACCATTTTCCTTAGAATCGAAGTTCTTCCATTAAATGTGACAACCATGGATTCTCATAACAATCTCAATTCTTTTTGTGATGGGCAGTATAAACACGTTCTCCTTATTGGATACACGATATTGATGATTTCATTTTGCATGAAAAACTTTTCTTTCCACCATTTTTTTTAGAATCAAAGTTCATCCATCAAATGCGACAAACATGGATTCCTATGATAATATCTATTCTTTTTGTGATTGCACACCATAAACACATTCTTCTCATTGGGTTACATGATAATGATGCTTTGGTTTTGCAAGAAAAGCTTTTCCTTCCACTATTTTTTTATAGAATCAAAGATCGTCTGTCAATTGAGGTAGATAAGGATTCTCGTTATAATCATCAATCTTTTGGTGATTGGGCACCATAAACACATTCTTTTCATTGGGATACCTAAAATTGATGCTTTGATTTCATAAGAAAAGTTTTCCTTTCCACCATTTTTAGTAGAATCAAAGTTCATCCATCATATGAGACAAACATAGACTCTACTAATAATCTCTGATCTTTTTGTGATTAGGCACCATAAACACATTCTCCTTACTGGGATACATAAATTTGATGCTTTGATTTCACAAGAAAGGCTTTTCATTCTGCTATTTTTGTAGAACCAAAGTTTTTCTAACAAATGAGACAAACATGGATTCTAATGATAATCTCAACTCCTTTTATGATTGGGCACCATAAAAACATTCTTCTCATCTAGAGACATTTCGAAAGAAAAGCTTTTTTTTCCACCATTGTGTGTAGGATCAAAGTTCGTTCGTCAAATGAGACAAACATGGATTCTTGTAAAATCTCCAATCTTTTTGTGATTGGGCACCATAAACCCATTCTCCTTATTAGGATGCATGATATAGATGCTTGGGTTTCACCTAAGAAGCTTTTTTTCCCCATTTTCCTTAAAATCAAAGATCATCCATCAAATAAAACAAGCAAGGATTCTCGTAATAATCTCTAATCATTTTGTGATTAGGAACCTTAAACACATTTTTCTTATTAGGATACATGATATTGATGTGGTTTTGAATGAAAAGCTTTTCCTTCCATTGTATTTTGTAGAATCAAAGTTCGTTTGTCAAATGAGATAAATATGGATTCCTGTAATAATCTCTAACTTTTTGCGATTGGACACCATAAACACGTTTTACTCATTAGGATACATGATACTGGTGCTTTGGTTTCGCATGAAAACCTTTTTCCCTTATTTTCCATTGAATTAAAGTTTATCCATCAAATGCGACAAACATAAATTCTTATAATAATCTCAAGTCTTTTCATGATTTGGCACCTTAAACACATTCTGTTCATTGGGATATACGATATTGATGCTTTGGCATCACATGAAAATCTTTTCTTTCCATTATTTTTCTTAAAATCAAAGTTTGCCACTAAATTAGACAAGCGTGGATTCTTGTAATAATCTCTATTCTTTTTATGGCTCGGCACCATAAACAAATTATCCTAATTGGGATACATGATTTGATGCTTTGGTTTCGCAAGAAAAACTTTTTTTCCACCATTTTTTTAGAATCAAAATTCATCCATATAATGAGACAAAAATGGATTCTCACAGTAATCTCTAATCATTTTGCGATTGGGCACCATAAATATGTTCTCATCATTGGGGATGCATGAAATTGATGCTTTGGTTTTACAAGAAAAGCTTTTCTTTCCATCATTTTACTTAGATCAAAGTTTATCTGTCAAATAAGACAAACATGGATTCTCATAATAATCTTCAATATTATTATGATTTGGCCCCTTAAACACATTCTCCCATTAGGATACATGAAATTGATGCTTGGTTTCACAAGCAAAACTTTTTCTTTCATAATTTTTTCTGAGAATCAAAGTTTGTCCGTTGAATGGGACAAACATGGATTCTCATAATAATCTCTATTCTTTTTGTTACTGGGCACCATAGACATGTTCTCCTTATTAGGATACATGAAATTGATGCTTTACCTTCAAACGAAAAGCTTTTCATTCCATTATGCTTTTTAGAATCAAAGTTCATCCATCAAATGAGATAAACATAGATTTTCATAATATTCTCTAACCATTTTGTGATTTGGCACCATAAACATATTCTCTTCATTGGGATACATGATATTGATGCTTTGATTTTGCATAAAAAGCTTCTTTCTCTACCAATTTCCTTAGAAATTGATGTTCATCGATATGGATTCTCATAACAATCACCATTCCTTTTGTGATTGGGCAACAAAAACTCATTCTCCTCACAGTGATACATCATACTGATGCTTTGGCTTTGCATGAAGAGCATTTCTTTTCGTCATTTTCCTTAGAATCAAAGTTCATCCATCAAATGAGACAAACATGGATTCCCGTAATAATCATCATTCTTTTTGTGATTGGGCACCATAAAAGCATTCTCCTCATTGGGATACATGATATTAATGCTTCAAGTTTGCATAAGAAGCTTTTGTTTCCACCATTTTCCTTTGAATCAAAGTTCATCCATGAAAAGAAGAAAACATAGATTCTCCTAATAATCTCCATTTTTTTTGTAATTAGGCACCATAAGCACATTCCACTCATTTGGATAGATGATATTAAAGCTTTAGTTTAGCATTAAAAGCTTTTTTTTCCACCATTTTCCTTAGAATCAAAGTTCATCCATTGAATGAGACAAACATAGATTCTTGTAGTAGCCTCCCTTCTTTTTGTGGATTAGCATAACAAACACATTGTCCCCATTGGGATACATGATATCGATGCTTCGATTTTGCCAAAAGAGCGCTTCTTTCCCTATAAAATCAAAGTTTATCCATTAAATGAGACAAAAATGGATTCTTGCATTAATCTCAAATCTTTTTTTTATTGGGTGCCGTAAATGCGTTCTCCTCATTGGGATATACGATATTGATGCTTTGGTTTTGCAAGAAAATCTTTCTTTTTCACCATTTCTTTTGTAGAATCAAAGTTCATCCATCAAATAAGATAAACATGGATTTTCATAATAATCTTCAACCATTTTGTGATAAGGTGCTATAAACACCATTCCTCATTGGGATACATGAAATTGATGCTTTATATCACAAGAAAAGTTTTTCTTTCCACCATTTTCCATAGAATCAAAATTTGTCTGTCAAATAAGACAAAAATTGATTCTCGTTATAATCTTCAATCTTTTTGTGATTGGACACCTTAAACACATTCTTTTCATTGGGATACATGAAATTGATCCTTTGGTTTCACAAGAAAAAATTTTCTTTTCACCATTTTTTTTAGAATTAAAGTTCATCCATTAAATGAGACAAACATGGATTCTCATAATAATCTCCATTCTTTTTTTTGCTAGGTGCCATAAAAATGTTCTCTTTATTAGGATACATGAAATTGATGTATGTTTTCCAATGTAAAGTTTTTCATTCCATCATCTTTTTCAGAATCAAAGTTTATCCTTTAATGAGACAAACATAAATTCCTGTAATAGTCTACAACCATTTTATGATTTGGCACCATAAACACATTTTTCTCATTGGGATACATGATATTGATGCTTTGGTTTTGCATGAAAACCTTTTTTTTCCACTATTTCCTTAGAATCAATGTTCGTCGATCAAATAAGACAAACATGGATTGTCATAATAATCACCACTCCTTTTGTGATTGGGCAACAAAAACAAATTCTCCTTACCCAGATATATGATACTGATGCTTTGGCTTTGCATGAAAAGAATTTCTTTTTACCATTTTCCTTACAATCAAAGTTCATCTATCAAATAAGACAAACATGCATTCTCATATTAATCTTTATTATTTTTGTGATTAGGCACCATAAGCTCATTCCTCTCATTAGGATACACGATATTAATGCTTTGGCTTTGCATGAAAAGAATTTCTTTTCACCATTTTCCTTACAATCAAAGTTCATCTATCAAATGAGACAAACATGCATTCTCATATTAATCTTTATTATTTTTGTGGTTAGGCACCATAAGCTCGTTCCTCTCATTGGGATACACGATATTAATGCTTTGGCTTCGCATAAAAAGCTTTTGCTTCCACCATTTTCCTTAGAATCAAAGTTCATCCATAGAAACAAAAAAAAAACATGGATTCTTATAATAATCTCCATTTTTTCCTTGTAATTAGGCACCACAAGCCCATTCCCCTCATTTAGATACATGATATTGAAGTTTTGGTTTAGCACAAAAAGCTTTTTTTTCACCATTTTCCATAAAATCAAAGTTTGTCCACCGAATGCGACAAATATGGATTCTCGTAATAACTTGCCTTTTTTATGATTAGAACACGTTGGTCTCATTGGGATACATGATATTGATGCTTTGGTTTTGCCAAAAAAGCCTTTTTTCCACCATTTTTCTTAGAATCAAAGTTTATCCATCAGATAAGATAAACATGGATTCTCGAAATAACCTTCAATCTTTTTGTGATTAGGCACCTTAAACACATTTTCGTTCTTGGAATACATAAAATTGATGCTTTGGTTTCACAGGAAAAAATTTTCTTTTCACCACTTTTTGGAGAATCAAAGTTCATCCGTTAAATGAGACAAACATGGATTCTCGTAACAATGTTCATTCTTTTTGTTGATGGGAATCGTAAACATGTTCTCCTCATTAGGATACATGAAATTGATGCTTTATTTTCATATGAAAAGCTTTTCATTCCACCATCTTTTTTTAGAATTAATGTTCATCCGTCAAATGAGACAAAATAGATTACCATAATATTCTCCAACCATTTTGTGATTTGGCACCATAAACATATTCTTCTCATTAGGATACATGAAATTAATGCTTTGGTTTTGCATAAAAAGCTTTTTTTCCCACCATTTTCATTAGAATCAATGTTCGTTGATCAAATGAGACAAACATGGATTCTCATAATGATCACCATTCCTTTTGTGATTAGGCAACAAAAACACGTTCCCTTGACGGGATACATGACACTGATGCTTTGGCTTTGCATGAAAAGCATTTCCTTCCACCATTTTCCTTAGAATCAAAGTTCAACTATCAAATAAGACAAACAAGGATTCTCATAATAATCTCCATTCTTTTTGTGATTGGGCACCATAAACATGTTCCCTTAATTAGGATACAGGATATTGATACTTTGGCTTTGCATAAAAAGCTTTTGTTTCCACCGTTTTCCTTAGAATCAATGTTTATCCATCAAAAGAAAAAACATGGATTCTTGTAATAATCTTTTTTTTGTCATTGGGCATCGCAAGCAATTCCCCTCATTTAAATACAGAATATTGAAGCTTTGGTGCAGCAAGAAAAGCTTTTCTTTCCACCATTTTCCTTAAAATCAAAGTTTATCCACCAAATGAGATAAACAAGGATTCCCGTAATAACCTCTCTATTTTTTTTTGTGATTAGGCACAATAAACACATTGTTCTCATTTGGATGCATAATATTGATGCTTTGGTTTTGCCAAAAAAGCTTTTCTTTCCCTGTAAAATCAAAGTTCATCCATTAAATGATTTAAACATGGATTCTCATGATAATCTCAAATCTTTTTTATTGGGCACCGTAAACATGTTCTGCTTATTTGGATACACGATATTGATGCTTTGATTTTGCAAGAAAAGCATTTCTTTCGACAATTTTTTATGGAATCAAAGTTTATCCATCAAATGAGATAAACATGGATTCCCATAACAATCTCAAACCATTTTGTGATTCTCATTAGGGTAAATGAAATTAATTCTTTGGTTTCATAAAAAAAGCTTTTCTTTCCACCATTTTCCTTATAATCAAAGTTTGTTGTCAAATAAGATAAACATGGATTCTCAAAATAATCTTCAATCCTTTTTGTGATTGGGCACCTTAAACATAGTCTCCTCATTAGGATACTTGAAATTGGTGCTTTGGTTTCACAAGACAAACTTTGCTTTTCACCATTTTTTGAAGAATCAAAGTTCATTCGTTAAATGAGACAAACATAGATTCTCATAATAATCTTTATTCTTTTTGTTGATGGGCATCGTAAACATGTTCTCTATATTAGGATACATGAAATTGATGCTTTGTTTTCATATGAAAAGCTTTTCATTCTACCATCTTTTTTGGAATCAAAGTTAATTTTATAAATAAGACAAACATAGGTTCTCATAATATTCTCCAACCATTTTGTGATTTGGTACCATAAACACATTCTCCTCATTGGGATACATGATATTGATGCTTCAGTTTTACATAAAAAAGCTTTTTTTTTTCACCATTTTCCTTAGAATCAATGTTTGTCGATGAAATGATACAGACATGGGTTATCATAATAACTACTATTTCTTTTATGATTAGGCAACAAAAACACATTCTTCTCACAAGAATACATGATACTAATGCTTTGGCTTTGTATGAAAAGCATTTCTTTCCACCATTTATTATGGAATCAAAGTTTGTCTGTCAAATAAGATAAACATAGATTCTCACAATAATCTTCAATCTTTTTATGATTAGGCACCATAAACAATTTTCCCTTAATGGGATGCTCTATATTGATGCTTTAGTTCAACTTGAAAAGCTTTCTTCCATCATTTTTTTATAGAATGAAACTTCATCTGTCAAATAGGAGAAAAATTGGTTCTGGTATAATCTCCAATATTTTTCTGATTTGGCACCAGAAACACGTTCTTCTCATTAGGATACATAATATTGATTCTTTGGTTTTGCTTAGAAAAAGCTTTTCGTTCCAACAATTTTCACAGAATTAAAGTTCATCCATCAAAATCAACAAACATGGATTCTCGTAAAAATGTCCAATCTTTTTGTGATCAGGCACTGTAAGAACTTCCCCCTCATTATAATACGCAATATTGACACTTTAGATCAACATAAAAAGCTTTTCTCTCGGGTATTTTTATAGAATCAAAGTTCATTCATTAAATAAGAGAAACATCAATTCTTATAATAATCTCCAATCTTTTTGTGATTTGGTACCATAAACACTTTCTCCTCATTGGGATACATGATAGTAATGTTTTGGCTTCATAAGAAAAGCTTTTTCTCCACCATTTTGTTTAGAATCAAAGTTCATTTGTCAAATAAGATAAACATGGATTCTCATAATAATCTCCAATCTTTTTGTGATTGAGCAATGCAACACGTTCTCTTCATTATGATATACGAAATTGATGCTTTAGTTTCACATGAAATGCTCTTGTTCCACCAGCTTTTGTGGAATCAAAGTTCATCCATCAAATGGCACAAACATAGATTCTCTTAATCATCTTCGACCTTTTTTATGATTGGGCACCACAAACACTTTCTCCTCATTAGGATACATGATATTGAAGCTTTTGTTCAACATGAAAAGCTTTGCCTACCAACATTTTTTGTAGAATCAAAGTTCATTCGTTGAATGAGAAACATGGATTCTCATAATAATCTCCAATCTTTTTGTGATTTGGCACCGTAAAAAAGCTCTCTTCATTAGGAAATACGATATTGATGATTTGGTTTTGCAAGAAATGCTTTTCTTTCCACCATTTTTCTTAGAATCAAAGTTTATCCATCAAATGCAGTAAACATGGGTTTTCATAATAATATCCATTCTTTTTGTGATTGTGCACCATAAACATTTTCTCCTCTTCGGTTTACAAGATACTAATGCTTGGTTTCAGACAAAATACCTTTTCTTTCCACCATTTTTTGTAGAACCAAAGTTTGTCTGTCAAATGAGACAAACATGGATTCTTGTAATAATCTCCAATTTTTTTGTGATTTGGCACCATAAACATATTCTTCTAATTGGGATACATGGCATTAATGGTTTGGTTTCACTTAAAAAGCTTTTGTTTCCACCATTTTCCTTAAAATCAAAGTTCGTAAACCAAATGAGACAAACACATAATAATATGAAATCTTTTTGTGATTGGGTGCCACAAACACTTTCTCCTTAATGGGATACACGGTATTGAGGATACGGTTTCAGTTGAAACACTTTTCTTTCCAACATTTTCTTTAAGACCTAAGTTCATCCATCAAATGAGAGAAACATGGATTCTTGTAATAATCTCTAATCTTTTTGTGATTGGGTGCCATAGACACATTCTCCTTATTGGGATATATGAAATTGATGCTTTGGTTTCACAAGAAAATTTTTTTTTGACCATTTTTCATGGAATCAACGTTCATCCGTCAATAGAGATAAACGTGGATTCTCGCAATAATCTCTAACCTTTTTTTGTCATTTGGCACCATAAACACGTTCTTCTCATTGGGATACACGATACCGATGCTTTGATTTAATAGGAAAAGCTTTTTTTCGCCATGTTTTGTAGAATTAAAGTTCATCCATTAAATGAGACAAACATGGATTCTAATAATAATCTCCAATCCTTTCATGATTTGGCACTATGAACACATTTACGTCATTGGGATGTATGATATTAAAGATTTGTTTCACATGAAAATCTTTTCTCCAACTATTTTCCTTGGAATCAAAATTCATCCATCAAATACCACAAACATGGATTCTCGTTATAATTTCCAATCATTTTGTAATTGGGCACCATAAATTCGTTTTCTTCATTAGGATGCCCAAAATTAATGCTTTCATTCCGCAAGTAAAGCTTTTCTTTCCATTATTTTTGTAAAATCAAAGTTCGTCCATCAAATGAGACAAATATGGATTCTCGTAATAATCTAAAGTCTTTTTATGATTGGGCACCATAAACGTATTCTTCTTATTGGGATACACGAGATTGATGATTTGGTTTCGCTTGAAAATCTTTTCTTTCCAACATTTTCCTTAATACCAAAATTCATCCATCAAATGAGAGAAAAATGGATTCTTATAATAATCTTTGATCTTTTATGATTGGGTACCATAAACATATTCTCTTCTTAGGATACATGAAATTGATGCTTTACTTTAATAGGAAAAGCTTTTCTTTTGACCATTTTACATGGAATCAAAGTTCATTTGTCAAAAGAGACAAAAATGGATTCTCACAATAATCTCTAATCTTTTTATGATTTGGCACCATAGCACATTCTCGTCATTGGGATACATGATTTGATGCTTCAACTTAATGTGAAAAGCTTTTTTCTACCATCTTTTGTAGAATTA
The DNA here is from genome assembly GCA_038381835.1 of Adansonia madagascariensis. NCBI lineage: Eukaryota > Viridiplantae > Streptophyta > Magnoliopsida > Malvales > Malvaceae > Adansonia > Adansonia madagascariensis. The sequence continues at coordinate 4,296,477 of JBBYHL010000014.1, read as the reverse complement.
AAGTTCATCCATCAATGAGAAAAATATGGATTGTCGTAATAATATCCAATCTTTTCATGATTTGGCATTATAAGCATGTTCTCCTTATTGAGATATATGATATTGATGTTGGGCACCATAAATGTCCATTCTTTTTGTGATTTGGCACCATAAACATGTTTTCCTTAGTTGGGCACCATAAATGTCCATTCTTTTTGTGATTTGGCACCATAAACACATTCTCCTTATTAGGATAGATGATATTGGTGTTTTGGTTTACCACGAAAGATTTTCCTTCTACCATTTCCTCAGAATCAAAGTTCTTCCATCAACTGAGATGAACATTAATTCTCATAATATGACTAGGCATGATAAACACGTTATCTTTATTGGGATACATGATATTAGTGCTTTGGTTTTGCAGGAAAAACTTTTATTTCCATCTTTTTTTTAGAATCGAAGTTCATTCGTCATTGAGATAACATGGATTCTCATAATAATCCCCATTCTTTTTTTGGTCCAGGACCATAAACACATTCTCCTTATTGGGATACACGATATTAGTGCTTTGGTTTAATATGAAAGCTTTTCTTTCTACCTTTTTTGGTAGAATCAAAGCTCACCCATTGAATAAGGCAAACATGAATTCTCATAATAATCTCTAATCATTGCTCTTAGAATTATTGTTCGTCTATCAAATGAGACAAACAAGGATTATCATTGTGATTGGGCAGCATAAACACGTTCTCTTCATTGAGATACATAATATTGATTCTTTGGTTTTGAATAAAAAGCTTTTCTTTTCACCCATTGGGATACATGATAGCCTTTGATTTTGCAAGAAAAAAACTTTTTTTCCACTATTTTTTATCAAAGTTTGTCTGTCAAATGAGATAGACTTGGATTCTCATAATAATTTTCATCCTTTTGTATTGGGCACTATAAACATGTTCTTCTCATTGAGGTATAAAAAAATTAATGCTTTGGCTTCACAAGAGAAGTTTTTTTTCACCATTTTTTGTAGAATTTAAGTTTGTCTGTTAAATGTGACAAACTAGGATTCTCTTGAAAATCTCCAGTATTATTATGATGAGCACCATAAACATTTATCCTCACTGGGATACACAAAGTTAATGCTTTGGTTTGACAAGAAAAGCTTTTCATTATTTTATTTTTCTTAGAATCAAAGTTCATCTATCAAATTAGACAAACATGGATTCTTGTAATAATCTTCAATCTTTTTATGATTGGGCACCAGAAACCCATACATGGATTAATGCTTTGATTTCAGAAGAAAAGCATTTTTTTCCACCATGTTTTTGCAGAATCAAAATTTGTCCTTCAAATGAGACAAACAAGGATTCTCACAATAATGTCCAATCTTTTTTATGATTGGGCATCATAAACACGTTCTCCTAATTAGGATACATGATACTGACGCTTTGGTTTCACATGAAAAGCTTTCCTTTCTACCATTTTTTAAAATTAAAGTTCTTCTGTCGAAGGAGGAAAATATGGATTCTCATAATAATCTCCAACATTTTGTGATTGTGCACTATAAACACATTCCACTCACTAGGATACACAATATTAATGCCTTAGTTTTGCATGAAAAGCTTTTTTTTTCACCATTTTCCTTAGAATCAATGTTTGCCCATCAAATAAGGCAAACATGGATTCTCATAATATTCTCCATTCCTTTTGTAGTTGGGCACCATAAACACATTCTCCTCATTGGGATACATAATATTGATGCTTTGGCTTCACATGAAAAGTGTTTCTTTCCACCATTTTCCTTAATGTCAAAGTTCATCCATCAAATAAGACAAACATGGATTCTTGTAATAATCTCCATTCCTTTTGTGATTGGGGACCATAAGCATGTGCACGTGATATTGATACTTTAGTTTCATAAGAAAAGCTTTTCTTTCCATAATTTTTTGTAGAATCAAAATTCTCCATCAAATAAAACAAACATGAATTCTTGCAATAATCTCCATTTATTTTATTTTTTGTGATTAGGCACCATAAACACATTTTCCTTATTAGGATACACTAAATTGATGCTCTGGGTTCACAAGAAAAGCTTTTCTTTTTGCTATTTTTTTGTAGAACCAAATTTCGCCCATCGAACGAGATAAACAAGGATTCTCATAATTGTCTCCAATTTTTTTGTGAGCAGGCACCATAAACACATTCCCCTCATCGGGATGCACAATATTGATGCTATGGTTTCATAAGAAATGCTTTTGTTCCATCATGTTTTATAGAATCAATATTTATTCATCAATTAAGGCAAACATGAATTTTCATAGTAATCTCTTTTCTTTTTTGTGATTGGGCACAATGAGCACGTTTTCCTTATTGGGATACATGATATTGATACTTTGGTTTCACAGAAAAGCTTTTCTTTTAGCCATTATCCTTAGAATCAAAGTTTATCCAGTAAGCAAGACAAGCAAGGATTTTCTTTATAATCTCCATTATTTCTATGATTAGGCACCATAAAAATGTTCCTTTTTTTTATACACGATATTAAAGCTTTGATTTCGCAAGAAAAGCTTTTCTTTCCACTATTTTCTATAAAATTAAAGTTCATCCATCAAATAAGACAAACATGGATTATTGTAATAAACTCCAATCTTTTTGTGATTAGGCACCATAAATACATTCTCCTCATTGGGATACATGAGATTGATGCTTTAGTTTCATAAGGAAAGCTTTTCTTTCTACCATTACTTGTAGAATCAAAGTTCATCCATCAAATGAGATAAACTTGTATTTTTGTAATAATCTCCAATCTTTTTGTGATTAGGAACCATGAATACATTCTTCTTATTCCAATGCATGAAATTGATGCTTTGATTTCACAAGAAAAGCCTTTCTTTCCACCATTTTTTGGTAGAATAAAAGTTAGTCCATCAAAAGTGACAAACATGGATTCCTGTAACAATCTCTAAATTTTTTGTGATTTAGCACTAAAAACACATTCTCCTCGTTGGGATACATGATATTGATGCTTTATTTTTAATGAAAAGCTTTTCTTTCCACCAATGTCCTTAGAATCAATGTTCTTCCATCAAATGAGATAAACATGGGTTATCATGATAATCTCTATTCTTTTTGTGATTGGGCACTATAAACATATTCTCATTATTGGGAGACATAATATTGGCATTTTGGTTTCTTATGAATAGCTATTTTTTGTGGAATCAAAGTTCACCCATCAAATGAGACAAACTTGGATTATCCTAATAATCTCTAATCATTTCATGATTTGGCACCATAAACACATTTTTTTCTTTGGGATATGTGATACTGATGCTTTGATTCTGAATAAAAAGCTTTTCTTTCCATTATTTTCCTTAGAATCATTAGTTGTCCATCAAATATGGCAAATAGGGTTTCTCATTATCATCTCCACTATTTTTGTGATTGGGCACCATAAACATGTTCCCCTCATTAAGATACACAATATTGATGCTTTTGATTTCTCATAAAAAGCTTTTTTATCCACCATTTCCTTAGAATCATAGTTCGATCATTAAATGAGACAAACTTGGATTCCTATAATAATTTTCATTCTTTTTGTGATTGGGCACCATAAATGCATTCTCGTCATTCTGATACACGATACTAATGTTCTGGTTTTGCAAGAAAAGCTTTTCTTTCCACCATTTTTTTAGATAAAATTTCATCCATTAATTGAGCAAACATGGATTCTTGTAATAATCTCCAATCTTTTTGTTATTGGGCACCACAATCATGTTCTCCTGATTGGGTTAAATGAATTAATGCTTTAGTTTCATAAGAAAAGCTTTTCTTTCCACCTTTTTTTATAGAAGCAAAGTTTATCTGTCAAATAAGACAAGCATGGATTCTCGTAAAAATTTCCAATCTTTGTGATTGGGCACCATAGACACATTCTTCTCATTGGAAAATACAATATTGATGCTTTAGTTTTGCAGAGATGTTTTTCTTTCCACCATGGTTTATGGAATCAGTGTTTGTTCGTCAATTGAGGCGAACACAGATTCTTATATTAATCCTCTTTCATTTTGAGATTGAGCACCATAAACACATTCTCTTTATTGGGATACATGATGTCGATTCTTTATTTTTGTAAGAAGAGCTTTTTTTCCTACCATCTTTTGTAGAATCAAAGTTCATCCATCAAATGAGACAACAATGGATTCTCGTAATAATCTCTAATCTTTTTGTGATTGGGCTCCATAAACATGTTTTCCTCATTGGAATACATGAAATTGATGCCTGGTTTCACAAGAAAAGCTTTTCTTTTTTTGTAGAATCAAATTTCATCCATCAAATAAGACAAACATTGACTTTCATAGTAATCTCTAATCTTTTTGTGATTGGGCACCATAAACACTCTTATTAGGATACACAATATTGATGCTATGGTTTCACAAGAAATGCTTTTCTTTCCACCATTTTTTTGTTAGAATTATTGTTCGTATCAATTAAGACAAACACAAATTCTCAGAACAATCTCTTTTCTTTTTGTGATTGGGCACCAAAAAGACATTTACCTTATTGGGATATAAGGTATTGATGCTTTGGTTTAGGAAGAAAAGCTTTTCTTTTCACCATTTATGGAGAATCAAAGTTTATCCATCAAATGAGACAAACATGGATTCTCATAATAATTTCCAATTTTTTGTGATTAGGCACTGTAAACATATTCTCCTTATTGGGATGAACGATATTAGTGCATTGGTTTTGCAAGAAAAGCTTTTCATTCTGCCATTTTTGTTATAGTCAAAGTCTATCTGTCAAATGAGACAAACATGTAGGAAAAACTAATCAAGTGTGCAATGAAATTTTGTAAATATTTTAATCCAGTCATATTAAATTGTGTTGTTATATACAATAAAACCATCTTAATCAGTTACCTGAGTTACAAATCTAAAGATGTCATCCAAGAATTCCTAGATCCATGTGAAAGCTTCAACCAACTAGCCTTCTTTGTTATTCTCCAATTCCCTGATGGTAAAGTATGTAAGCACTTTTTGTCTTGATCAACTCTAGATTCATTTAGCTCGATTCTTTCTAATGACCACCTTGTGCCATCAGGTTTAGAATCATAAGATATTATGATTAGAAACCTATGGGTGTGGCCACAAAGTCTAAAGAAAAACCCTAGGCATAAGCCTTTTATTTATATTAGGTAACAAGGTAACCCTAGTTTTTAATTAAAATAATTATTTTATTAATTACATAAAACTTATATGTGGCACCAACCCTAGTATGGGTGCCCACTATAAGATGGCCCAAACTCTAATTTCCATAGAAGATAGGCCTAAATTTATTTTATAGTTTAGCCCATTTAATCTGAATACTAATTAATTCTAAATAAATTGTTAATTTTATTTAGCCTAATAGTTTTGCATAACCCCAATTCTAATTTAAAATAAAATCATGGCAATTATATTTGAATAGAATAATTATGTAATAATTATAAAAATAAAATTAACTATAATAAAATAATTAATTTAATTGTAAACTAAGATAAATAAATAAATAAAATAACTTTTTTAAATTTATTTAGAATATAACCATATTTAATTAATAAATAAATATTCAAACAAGTCTTAATAGATATTAAATTGATTATATAAATAATTAATTTCCCATATCTATTTAATTTAAATTAATTCTTCTATTTATCAAAAGATAAATATAATTAATTTAAATTCCTAATTCTTGTCTAAACAAATATTTAATTAAATTAAATATATATTGTAAATAAATAACACCAAAAAATATTTTCATTTTTTTACTAAAAAAATGCCCACACTCTTGAAGTGAGTAAGTTCGGTGTACCACTTTACCATATTGAAAATCTTCCGTATTCAGATATTCTGATCAACAACCAACTGTTAAGAAATTAAGCTGAGCTAGTGGAGGTCCAATTGGACATATATAATTAGGCTCCAATAATCTATGTATTAATTATTTTATCCTAAATAATTAATCATTTAATTATTAATCTCAAAGTTGTACCACTAAAGACCTGACACTGCACTCACAATTATATATCGTATTACATAAGCTTTATAAATAGCCTAGTCCAAAGACCTTGTCATTTGTGTAATACCCTTATATGATATTCCTGATCAGCTTAAGGTTAAAAGTTCATATTACCTACTTGATCACCTTATCTTAAAGTTTCATTATATTCTCCATGTGAAAATGATTGTTCACCACATGTAAACAATTTATCGTTTGACATACATTTGACCAAGGCCTCATCCATTTTTGCTATACTGTATAAAGCCTTTTAAAAGGATAACCTTAACTCTTTTGGAAGCTATGATTCCATATCTATAAGTAAAGCTCTCATCAAGTATAAGTCATATGCCTAACAAACTGGTCTAGTAGCTTACTACTTTTAAATGCTTTAGCCTTTGGAATGTCAAAGCATACAAAGTAACACATAAAGTCAATTACTTACTTAGGATTAAGGTAATTACACAATGAACACCAAAAGTAAATTAATCCATGTAAATGGACTTATTAATAGAGTAATTGCACTTTGGTCTAGTCCAATATATCACCACATAGATCATACATCTATGTCTTTACATAAGAGTTAACCGTTCCAAATGACGAAGACAAGCAATCTCCTTAATTGGATTTAGATGACAAAATAGTCTTAACATAAGTTAATTGCTCACATTAACCCCATATATTAGGGACTATCGATTTGGACTACCAATCTTAGAATGTTGTCCTCCCACATATAAATCCACTATATGGAACATTCTAATATTATAAACATAAGCAGTCAAAGAGCCATATTTGCTGACATTTACTTTAACATGTAAGTCTAAATGAGGATGGAATAGCAATGATATAATGATAACTCGAATATATATAATCAGTTTAAATTAATGAAATACATCAAAGTGTATTTCATCCTTAGGGCATTACTAAAAAAATATGGATTCCCGTAATAATCTCTATTTTTTTTATGATTGGGCTGCATAAAGACATTTTCTTCATTAGGCTACATGATATTGATGCTTTGGTTTCTAATGAAAATCTTTTCTATCTGCCATTTTCCTAATCAAAGTTCATCCGCCAAACGAGACAAACATGGATTCTTATAATAGTCTCCATTATTTTCATGATTTGGCACCATAAACACGTTCTCCTTATTAGGATATGTGATATTAACGCTTTTGTTTCACATGAAAAGCTTTTCTTTCCACCATTTTCCTTAGAATCATTGATCATCCATCAAATGAGGTAAACAGGGATTCTCATTATCATCTTCATTCTTTCTATGATTGGGCACCAAAACACATTCCCTTCATTGGCATACATGATATTGTTGCTTTGATTTCGAATGAAAAGCTTTCCTACCCACCATTTTCTTTAGAATCAAAGTTCAACCATCAAATGAGACAAACATGGATTCTCATAATAATCTCCATTCTTTTTGTTATTGGCCACCATAAATACATTTTCGTCATTCAGATACACATTATTGATGTTTTGCTTTCGTAAGAAAAGCTTTTCTTTCCATCATTTTTTGTAGATCAAAGTTCATGCACTAAATGATACAAACATATATTCTCATAATAATCTCTAATCTTTTTGTAATTAGGCACTGTAAATATGTTTTCCTCATTGACATACATGAAATTGATCCTTTGGTCTCACAATAAAAGCTTTCCATTCTACTTTTTTTTGTAAAATCAAAGTTTATTTGCCAAATGAGACAAAAAAATCAAAGTTTTTTTTGTAAAATCTGGATTCTTGTAATAATATCTAATCTTTTTGTGATTTGGCACCATAAACATGTTCTCTATTTTGGGATACATTATATTGATGCTTCAATTTTGCATGAAAAGCTCTTTTTTCCACCATTTTTTTTCAAAATAAAAGTTCGCTTATTAAATGAGATAAACATAGATTCTCATAATAATCTACAATCTTTTTATGATTGGGCACTCTAAACACATTCTTCTCATTGTGATACATGATATTGATCTTTGGTTTCACATGAAAAGTTTTCCTTTCCACTATTTTTTATAAAAGCAAAGTTCATCCGTCAAATGAGACAAACATAGATTCTCATAATAATCTCCATTCTTTCTGCGATTGGGTGTCATAAACACATTCTCTTCCTTAAGATACATGATATTAATGGTTTAGTGTTGCAAGAAAAGCTTTTCTTTCCACTATTTGTTGTGGAATCGAAGTTCGCTCAGGAATAAGATAAATGTAGATTCTCATAATAATCTCCAATCTTTTTAAGATTGAGCACCATAAACATGTTCTCCTCATTAGGATACATGATATCGATGCTTTGGTTTCAGAAGAAAAGCTTTTCTCTCCACCATTTTTTTAGAATCAAAATTCATCTGGCAAATGAGACAAATGTGGTTTCTCGTAATAATCTCTAATCCTTTTGTGATTGGGCACCATAAACACATTCTCTTGTTTGAGATACACAATAATAATGCTTTGGTTTTGCAAGAAATGCTTTTCTTTCCACCATTTTTTTGTTGAATCAACATTTTTCCATCAATTAAAACAAATGCAGATTCTCATAATAATCTTCTTTCATTTAGTGATTAGGAACCATAAACATGTTCTCTTTATTAGGATACATGATATTGATGCTTTGGTTTCACAAGAAAAGCTTTTTTTTCCTCTTTTTTTTGCAGAATCAAAATCAAATAAGACAAACATGGTTTCACATAAAAATCTCCAATGTTTTTGTGCTTGGGCACCTTAAACACTTCCTCCTTATTGGGATATACGATATTGATGCTTTGGTTTCACAAGAAAAGCTTTTCTTTCCACCAATTTTGCAGAATCAAAGTTTGTTTGTTAAATAAGGAAAACATATATTCTCATAATAATCTCTAATCTTTTTCTTATTGGACACTATAAACACGTTCTCCTTATTAGGATACACGAAATTGATGCTGGGTTTCATAAGAAAACCTTTTTTGCACCATTTTTTGTAGAATCAAATTCCATCCATCAAATGAGACAAACATGTATTCTCGTAGTAATGTTTAATCTTTTCATTACTGGACACTATAAAAACATTCTCCCTATTTGGATACATAAAATTGATGTTTGGCTTTCATAAGAAAAGCTTTTCTTTCCATCATTTTTTGTAGAATCAAATTTCATCCCTTAAAAGGGACAAACATGGATTCTTGTAATAATCTCCAATCTTTTTGTGATTAGGCACCATAAACATGTTTCCTAAGTGAGATACATGATATTGATGCTTGGTATCTCATGAAAAGCTTTTCTTTTCACAATTATTTTGGAGAGTCAAAGTTCATCCATCAAATGAGATAAACATGGATTCTCACAATAATCTCCAATCCTTTTGTGATCAGGCACCATAAATAAGTTCTCTTCATTGGGATATACAAAATTGATGCTTTGGTTTCACAAGAAATGCTTTTTTTCCACCATTTTTAATAAAATCAAAGTTCATCATCAAATAAGAGAAACATATACTCTTGTAATATTCTCAAATATTTTTATGATTTGACACCATAAACACATTCTCCTCCTTAGGATGCATGATATTAATGCTTTGGTTTTGCATGAAAAGTTTTTCTTTCCACCATTTTTTTAGAATTAAAGTTTTTTTGTCAAATGAGACAAACATGGATTCTCATGATAATCTTTAATCTTTTTGTTATAGGGCACCATAAACATGTTATCGTTATTAGGATACATGATATGGATGCTTTGGTTCTACAAAAAAAGTTTTTGTTTTCACTATTTTTTGTAAAATCAAAGTTCATCCATCAAATGAGACAAACATTGACTCTCTTAATAATCTCTAACTTTTTCATGATTGGGTACCATAAACACATTTTTCTAATTGGGATACAAGAAATTGATACTTTGGTTTCATAAGAAAAGCTTTTCTTCCACCTTTTATTGTAGAATCAAAGTTCATCCATCAAATCAGACAAACATGGATTCTTGTAGTAATCTCTATTCTTTTTTTGATTGGGCACTATAACCACATTTTTCTCATTGGGATGCATGATATTGGTATTTTGGTCTTCCATGAAAAGCTTTTCTTCCCACCATTTTTCTTAAAATCAAAGTTTATCCATCAAACACAATAAATATGGATTCTTGTGACATTCTCCGTTCTTTTTGTGATTAGACACTGTGAACACGTTCTCCTCATTATACAAGATATTGATACATTAGTTTCACATGAAAAGCTTTTCTTTCATTGCTTTTCTTAGAATCAAAGTTCATCCATCAAATGCGACAAACATGGATTCTCATAATAATCTTTATTATTTTTATGGTTGGACACAGTAAACATGTTCTCCTCATTGGGATTCATGATACGGATGCTTTGGTTTCACATGAAAAGTTTTTCTTTCCCCTGTTTTCCTTAGAATCAAAGTTCGTCCATCAAATAAGACAAACATGGATCCTCGTAATAATCTTCATTCTTCTTAGGTACCATAAGCACGTTCTTATCATTGGGATGCATGATATTAATGCTTTAGATTCTCATGAAAAACTTTGCTTTCCAGTATTTTTTTGTAGAATCAAAATTCATTCTTCAAATGAGACAAACATGGATCCTTACAGTAATCTTTAATCTTTTTGTGATTGGGCACAATAAACATGTTCTCCTCATTATGATACATAATATTGATGCTTTGGTTTCACATGAAAAGCTTTTCGTTCCATTTTCCTTAGAATCAAGGTTCATCCACCAAATGAGACAAGTGTGGATTATCTTAATAATCTCTAATCTTTTTCTGATTTGGCACCATAAACATGTTTTCTACCTTGGGATACATTATACTGATGCTTTGTTTAGCATGAAAAGCTTTTCTTTCCACCATTTTTTATAGATTTAAAGTTCATCCACCAAATAAGACAAACATAGATTCCTGTAATAATCTTCAATCCTTTTATGATTGGGAACCATAATCATGTTCTCCTAACTGGGATACACAAAATTGATTTTTTGTTTTCACAAGAAAAACTTTTATTTCTACCATTTTTATGTACTCAAAGTTCATCTGTCAAATAAGACAAACATAGATTCCCGCAATAATCTCCAACCTTTTTGTGATTGGGTATCATAAACACATTTTCCTTATTGAGATACATGATATTGATACTTTGATTTTGCATGAAAAGGTTTTCTTCCCACTATTTTCCTTAGAATCAAAATTCGTCTCTCAAATGAGACAAACATGGATTCTCATAATAATCTTCATTATTTTTGTGGTTGGGCACTATAAACATGTTCTCCTTCTTGGGATACATAATATTGATGCTTTGATTTTGCATGAAAAGTTTTTTTCCACCATTTTTTTAGAATTAAAGCTTGTTTGTCAAATGAGACAAACATGGATTCTCTTGATAATCTTTAATCTTTTTGTTATAGGGCACCATAAACATGTACTCCTTGCTAGGATACATGATATGGATGCTTTGGTTCCATAAGAAAAGCTTTTCTTGTCACTATTTTTTATAAAATCAAAGTTCATCCACCAAATGAGACAAACAGTGATTCTTTTAATAATCTCTAATCTTTTTATGATTGGGCACCATAAGCATATTTTTTTAATTGGGATACAAGAAATTGATGCTTTGGTTTCATAAGAAAAGTTTTTCTTTCTGTCTTTTATTGTGGAATCAATGTTTGTCTGTCAAATCAGACAAACATGGATTCTTGCAGTAATCTCCATTCTTTTTATGATTTGGCACTATAAGCACATTTTTCTCATTAGGATATAGGATATTGATGTTTTGGTCTTGCATGAAAAGCTTTCGTTTCCACCATTTTGTTTAGAATCAAAGTTTATCCATCAAATACAACAAATATGGATTCTCATAATAATCACCGTTCTTTTTATGATTGGACACCGTGAACACGTTCCCCTTATTGAGATACATGATATTGATACATTAGTTTCACATGAAAAGCTTTTCTTTCTATCGGTTCCCTTAGAATCAAAGTTCATCCTTCAAATGCGACAAACATGGATTTTCATAATAATCTCCATTTTTTTGGTAAGACACCGTAAACATGTTTTCCTCATTGGGATACATGATACTGATGCTTTGGTTTCACATGAAAAGTTTTTCTTTCCATTGTTTTCCTTAGAATAAAAGTTCATACATCAAATAAGATAAACATGGATTCTTGTAATAATCTTCATTCTTCTTGGGTACCATAAACACAGTCTTATCATTAGGATGCTTGATATTGATGCTTTAGTTTTACATGAATAACAATTCTTTCCAGCATTTTTTTCTAGAATCAAAACTCGTTCATTAAATGAGACAAGCATGGATCCTTATAATAATCTCTAGTCTTTTTGTGATTGGGCACAATAAACATGTTCTCCTCATTGTGATACACAATGTTGACGCTTTGGTTTCGCATGAAAAGCTTTATGTTCCACCATTTTCCTTAGAATCAAAGTTCATCCACCAAATGAGATAAACATGGATTCTCTTAATAATCTCTAATCTTTTTGTGATTTAGCACTGTAAACATGTTTTCTACCTTGGGATACCTTATACTGATGCTTTAGTTTTGCATGAAAAGCTTTACTTTCCACCATTTTTTATAGAATCAAAGTTCATCCATCAAATGAGACAAAATTCATCCCTCAAATGCGATAAACATGGATTCCTAAATAATCTCTATTTTTTTTATGTTTGGGCACTATAAACAAGTTCTCCTCATTGGGATACATGATATTGATCTTTCGGCTTTGTATGAAAAGCTTTGCTTTCCACCAATTTTTTAGAATTAAAATTCATTCGTCAAATGAGACAAACATGGATTCTCCTTTTTGTTATTGGGCACCCTAAACAAGTTCTCCTAATTGGGCTACATCAAACTGATGCTTTCTTAAAATTAAAGTTCTTCCACCAAATAAGACACACATGGATTCTCTTAATAATCTCTAATTTTTTTGTGTTTTAGCACTGTAAACATGTTCTCCACCTTGGGGTACATTATAGTGATGCTTCGGTTTCACATGAAAAACTTTTCTTTGGACCACTTTTTGCAAAATCAAAGTTCATATGTCAAACAAGACAAACATGGATTCCCATAATAATCATCAATCCTTTTATGATTAGGCACCATAATCACATTCTCTTAACTTGGATATGAAAAATTGAATCTTTGGTTTCACAAAAAAAGCTTTTTTTTTCATCATTTTTTTGTGTGATCAAAGTTCGTCTATTAAATGAAACAAACATGGATTCTCATAATAGTCTCTAATCTTTTTGCGATTGTGCACCATAAACATGTTTCCTAATTGAGACACATGATATTAATGCTTGGTATCTCATGAAAAGCTTTTTTTCCACCAATTTTTAGACTCAATGTCCATACATCAAATAAGACAAACATGGATTCTCATAATAATCTCCAATCCTTTTATGATTAGGCACCATAAATATGTTTTCTTCAATAGGACAAATGAAATTAATGCTTTGGTTTCATAAGAAATGTTTTTCTTTTCACCATTTTTAGTAAAATCAAAGTTCATCAACAAATAAGAGAAACATATAATCTTGTAATAATCTGCAAACCTATTGTGATTTGGCACCATAAACACATTTTCCTCCTTGAGATACATGATATTGATGATTTGGTTTTGCATGAAAAAGTTTTTTTTGCACCATTTTTTTAGAATTAAAGTTTGTTTGTCAAATGAGACAAACATGTATTCTCTTGATAATCTTTAATCTTTTTGTTGTAGGGCACCATAAACATATTCTCCTTATTAGAATACATGATATGGATGCTTTGGTTCCATAAGAAAAGCTTTTCTTTTCACCATTTTTTATAGAATCAAAGTTCATCTGCCAAATGAGACAAGCATTGATTCTCTTAATAATCTCCAATCTTTTCATGATTAGCCACCATAAACACATTTTTCTAATTGGGATACAAAAAATTGATGCTTTGGTTTCATAAGAAAAGCTTTTCTTTCCACTTTTTATTATGGAATCAATGTTCATTCATCAAATCAGACAAACATGGATTCTTGTACTAATCTCTGTTTTTTTTATGATTGGGCACTATTAGTACGTTTTTCTCACTAAGACACACGATATTGATGTTTTGGTCCAACATGAAAAGCTTTTCTTTCTACCATTTTTCTTAGAATCAAAGTTCATCCATCAAATGCAACATATATAGATTCTCGTAGCAATCTCTATTCTTCTTGTGGTTGGACACCATGAACACATTTTTCTCATTGGGATACACGATATTGATACATTAGTTTCACATAAGAAGTTTTTTTTTCACCATTTTTCTTAGAATCAAAGTTTATCCATCAAATGCAACAAACATGGATTCTCATAAAATCTCCATTCTTTTTACCGTTGGACACTGTAAACACGTTCTCCTCTTTGGGATACATGATACTAATGCTTTGGTTTCGCACAAAAAGTTTTTCTTTCCACTATTTTCCTTAGAATCAAAGTCTGTCCATCAACTAAGACAAACATGGATTCTCATAATAATCTTCATTCTTCTTGAGTACCATAAACACGTTCTCATTATTGGGATACATGATAATGATGCTTTAGTTTTGTATGAAAAACTTTTTCTTCCTAGCATTTTTTTTGTAGAATCAAAATTCGTTTATTAAATGAGACAAAGATGGATCCCCATAATAATCTCTAATATTTTTGTGATTGGGCATGATAAACATGTTCTCCTCATTATGATACATAATATTGATGCTTTGGTTTTGCATGAAAAGTTTTCTTTCCACCATTTTCCTTAGAATCAAAGTTCATCCACCAAGTGAGACCAATGTGGATTCTCTTAATAATCTCCAATCCTTTTCTGATTTGGCACCGTATACATGTTCTCTACCTTGGGATACATTATATGATGCTTTGGTTTCGCATAAAAAGCATTTCTTTTCATCATTTTTTATAGAATCAAAGTTCATTTGTCAAATGAGAGAAACATAGATTCCTATAATAATCTTCAATCTTTTTATGATTGGGCACCATAATCGCGTTCTCCTAACTGGGATGCGTAAAATTGATTCTTTGGTTTCACAAGAAAAGCTTTTCTTTCCATCATTTTTTGTATAATCAAAGTTCGTCCGTCAAATAAGATAAACATGGATTCCCATAATAATCTCCAATCTTTTTGTGATTGGGCATTGTAAACACATTTTTCTAATTGGGATACATGATATTGATACTTTGGTTTTGCATGAAAAGCTTTTCTTCCCTCTATTTTCCTTAGAATCAAAATTTGTCCCACAAATGAGATAAACATGGATTCTCACAATAATCTCCATTCCTTTTTGCGGTTAGGTACCATAAACACATTTTCCTCATTCGGATATATGATATTCATCTTTTGGCTTTGTATGAAAAGCTTTACTTTCCACCATTTTTTTAGAATTAAAGTTCATTTGTCAAATGAAACAAATGTGGATTCTTATAATAATCTCTATTCTTTTTGGCATTGGGCACCCTAAACAAGTTCTCCTCATTGGGATACATGATATTGATGCTTTCTTAAAGTCAAGGTTCTTCCACAAAATGAGACACACATGAATTCTCTTAATAATATCTAGTTTTTTTGTGATTTGGCATCATAAACATGTTCTCCACCTTGAGGTGCATTATACTGATGCTTTGATTTTGCATGAAAAATGTTTCTTTCCAACACCTTTTGTAAAATCAAAGTTCATATGTAAAATGAGACAAACACGAATTCTGATAATAATCTTCAATCATTTATGATTGGGCACCATAATCACATTCTCCTAACTGGGATACGCAAAATCGATTCTTTGGTTTCACAAAAAAAGACTTTTTTAGCATTTTTGTGCAATCAATGTTTGTCTATCAAACGAGACAAACATGGATTCTCATAATAATCTCCATTCTTTTGGGGTTGGGCACCATAAACACGTTCTCCTTATTTGGATACATCATATTGATGCCTTGCTTTAGATGAAAAGTTTTTTTTTCCACCATTTTCCTTAGAATCAAAGTTCGTCCATCAAATGAGACGAACATGGATTCTAAGAATAATCTCCATTCTTTTTATGATTGAGCACTATAAACACATTTTCCTTATTGGGATACATGATATTGATGCTTTAGTTTCACATGAAAAATTTTTCTTTGTCTTTTTTTATATAATCAAAGATCATTCATCAAATGAGATAAGTATGCATTCTCGTAATAACTATTGTCTTTTTCTATTTGGCACCATAAATAGGTTTTGCCCATTGGGATACACTATATTAATGCCTTCGTTTTGCATAAAAATCTTTTCTTTCCACCATTTTCCTTAGAATTAAAGTTCATCCACTAAGTGAGACAAACATGGATTCTCATAATAATCTCTATTCTTTCCATGATTGTGCACCATAAACATGTTCTCCTCTTTAGGATACATGATATTAATGCTTTGGTTTCATATGAAAAGTCTTTCTTTCCACTGTTTTAATTGGAATCAAAGTTTGTTCACCAAATAAGACCAACATGGATTGTTGTAATAATCTCTATTCTTTTCATGATTGGGCACTGTAAACACATTCTCCTCTTTGGGATACATGTTATTGATGCTTTGATATTACATGGAAAGCTTTTTTCCCAACATTTTCCTTAAAATCAATGTTCATCGATCAAAAAAGGCAAAGGTGGATTCTCATAATAATATCTATTCTTCTTATGGTTGGGCACCATAAACACATTATCCTTATTAGGATAGACGATATTGATGCTTTGGTTTCACATGAAAAGCTTTTTTTCCACCATTTTTCTTAAAATTAAAGTTTATCCATCAAATAAGACAAACATAGATTCTCATAATAATCTTCATTCTTTTTGTGATTAGGCACCATAAACACATTCTCCTTATTAGGATACATGATATTGATGTTTTAGTTTCGCATGAAAAGCTTTTTCTTTCCAGCATTTTTTTGTAGAACAAAAGTTCGTTAATCAAGTGAGACCAACATGGATCCTCGTAACAATCTCTAATCTTTTTGTGATTGGGCATGATAAACATGTTCTCCTTATTGGGATACATAATATTGATGCTTTGTTCGCATAAAAAGTTTTTCTTTCCACCATTTTCCTCAGAGTCAAAGTTCATCTACTAAATAAGACATAAGTGTGTGCTCCTAATAATCTCCAATCTTTTTGTGATTTGGCACTGTAAACATGTTCTCCACCTTAGGATACATTATATTGATGCTTTCATTTCACATGTAACTTCCACCATTTTTTGCAGAATCAAAGTTCATCCATCAAAAGAGACAAATGTCAATTCTCACAATAATTTGCATTCCTTTTGTGGTTGGGCACCATAAACAAGTTCTCATCATTGCGATACACAATATTGATGCTTTGGTTTCGCATGAAAAGCTTTTCTTCCCACTATTTTTTTTGAATCAAAGTTTGTCCATCAAATAAGACAAACATGGATTCTTAAAGTAATCTCTATTTTTTTTATGATTGGCACCATAAGCACATTTTCTTATTGTGACACATGATATTGATGGTTTGGTTTGCCAAGAAAAGTTTTTCATTCCACGATTTTTTTTGTAGAATTAATGTTCACTTGTCAAGTGAGACAAACAAGGATTCTCGCAATAATCTCTGACTTTGTTGTGATTGGGCAGCATAAACACATTCTCCTTATTTCAATACATGATATTGATGCTTTGGTTTTGCATGAAAAGCTTTTCTTTTCACTATTTTCCTAAGAATCAAAGTTTATCCATCAAATGCGACAAATATAGATTCTTATAATAATCTCCACCCATTCTGTATTTAGGCACTGTAAACATGTTCTCCTCATTTGGATACATGATATTGACCCTTTGATTTCACGTGAGAAGCTTTTCTTTCCACTATTTGCTCATCCATCAAATAAGATAAACATGGATTCTAAAAATAATCTCCATTCTTTATGTGATTGGGCACCCTAAACACATTCTCCTCATTGGAATATCGATACTGATGCTTTAGTTTCACATGAAAAATTTTTTTGTCCTTTTTTGTAAAATCAAAGCTCATTCATCAAATGAGATAAACATGGATTCTCATAATAATCTCCAATCTTTTTGTGATTGGCACCATAAACATGTTCTCCCCTATTAGGATACACAATATTGATGCTTTCATTTTGCATGAAAAGCTTTTCCTTCCACCATTTTCTTTAGAATCAAAGTCTGTCCACTAAAAGAGACAAACATGGATTTTTGTAACAATGTCTATTCTTTCTATGATTGGGCACCATAAACATGTTCTTGTTTTTGGGATACACGATATTGATATTTTGGTTTCACGTGAAAAGCTTTTCTTTCCACATTTTCCTCAAAATCAAAGTTCATCCCTCAAATGAGATAAACATGGATTCTTGTAATAATCTTCATTCATTTTTTATTGGGCACTACAAAGACATTCCCTTCATTGGGAAACATGATATTCATGTTTTGGTTCCACATGAAATCAAAGTTCACCGATCAAATGAGATAAACATGGATTCTTAGAATAATCTCCATTTTTTTTCATGATTAAGTACCATAAACATATTCTCCTCATCGTAGTACATGATATTAATGCTTTGATTTCTCAAGAAAAGCTTTTTCTTTCCATTATTTTCATTAGAATCAAATTTTGTCCATCAAAAAAGACAAACATGGATTCTTGTAACAATCCCTAATCTTTTTGTGATTGTGACACCGTAAACACGTTCTCTTTATTAGGATACACGATATTAATGCTTTAGTTCTCCATGAAAAGTTTTTCTTTCCACCATTTTCCCTTAAATCAAAGTTTGTCCATTAAATAGGAAAAACATGGATTCTCACAACAATCTCTATTCTTTTTGTGATTGGGCATCATAAACACATTTTACTCATTGAGAAACATGATATTGATGCTTCGGTTCCACATGAAAAGCTTTGCTATCCACCATTGTCCTTAGAATCAAAGTTCGCCCATAAATGAGATAAACATGGATTCCTAGAATAATCTCCATGTTGTTCATAATTGGGCACCATTAACACTTTCTCCTTATTATGGTCCATGATATGATGCTTTGCTTTTGCAAGAAAAGCTTTTTCCTTCCACCATTTTCCCTAGAATCAAAGTTTGTCCACCAAAAAATACAAACAAGAATTCTCAAAATAATCTTCATTCTTTTTGTGATTGGGCACCTAAACATGTTCTCCTCATTGCAATGCATGCTATTGATGCTTTGGTTTCACAATAAAAGCTTTTTGACCATCATTTTTTGTAGAGTTAAAGTTTATCTGTAAAATGAAACAAACAAAGATTCTTGCAATAATCTCTAATGCTTTTGTGGTTTGGGATCATAAACACATTCTCCTTGTTGGGATGCATAACATAGAAAGCTTTTCTTTCCACCATTTTTTGAAGAATCAAAGTTTGTCTATCAAATGATACAAACATGAATTCTCGTAATAATCTCCAAGCTTTTTGGGATTAGGCTCCATAAGCATGTTCTCCCCATTAAGATCCATGATGTTGATGCATTGGTTTTGCTTGAAATGCTTTTCTTTCTGCCATTTTCCTTAGAATCAAAGTTCATCCATCAAATGAGACAAACATGGCTTCTCGTAATAATCTTTATTCTCTTGGTGATTAGGCACCATCAACACATTGTCTTCATTAAGATACACGATATTGACACTTTCATTCCACAAGAAAAGTTTCTTTTCACCATTTCTTGTAGAACTAGAGTTTGTTCATTAAATGATACAAACATGGATTCACATAATAATCTCCAATCTTTTTATGTAGGCACCATTAACACGTTCTATTCACTGGGATACATGAAATCGATGCTTTGTTTTCACAAAAGAAGCTTTTCTATCTTTCATATTATGTAGAATCAAAGATCAATCGTCAAATGGCATAAACATGGATTCACATAATAATCTTCATTCTTTTTGTGATTAGGTACCATAAACATGTTCTCCTCATTGGGACACACAATATTAATGCTTTGATTTTGCATGAAAAGCTTTTCTTTCACCATTTCCTTGGAATCAAAGTTCATCCATCAAATGAGACAAACAAGGATTCTCATAATAACCTTCATTCTTTTTATGATTGGGTACTATAAACACATTTCTCTCATTGGGATACATGATATTGATGCTTTAGTTTCATAGGAAATACTTTTCTTTCCACCATTTTCATTAAAATCAAAGTTCATCCATCAAATGAGACAAACATGTATTCTCATAATAATCTCCATTCTTTTTGTGATTGGGCACCATGAACATGTTCGTCCTATTGGGATACATGATATTAATGCTTTAGTTTTGCATGAAAAGCTTTTCTTCCGAATATTTTCCTCAAAATAAAAATTCGTCCATCAAGTGAGACAAACATGGATTCTTGTGATAATCTCCCTTCTTTTTATTATTGGGCACCATAATTTTGTTCTCCTCATTAGGATACACGATATTAATGCTTTGATTTTGCATAAAAAGTTTTTTTTTCACCACATTCCTTAGAATTAATGTTCATCCATCAAATTAGACAAACATGGATTCCCGTAATAATCTTTATTCTCTTCTTGATTGGGTACCATAAACATATTCTCCTTATTGGGATACATGACATTGATGCTTTAGTTTCATAAGAAAAGCTTTTCTTTTCCACCATTTTTTATAGAATCAATTTCATCCATCAAATGAGACAAGCATGAATTCTCACAATAATCTCCATTCTTTTTGTGATTAGGCACCATAAACATGTTCTCCTTATCGGGATACACGATATTGATAATTTCGTTTGCTTTAAAAGCTTTTCTTTACACCGTCTTCCTTAAAATCAAAGTTCATTTTTCAAATAAGACAAACATGGATTCTCGTAATAATATTCATTCTTTTTGTGATTGGGCCCCCTAAACATATTTCCTTTGCTGGGATACATGGTGTTAATGCTTTGGTTTCACAAGAACGGCTTTTCTCATCACCATTTTTATAGAATCAAATTCGTCAGTCAAATAAGACAAACATGGATTCTCGCAATAAAATCTAATCTTTTGTGATTAGGCACCATAAACACGCTTTCCTCGTTGGGATACATGATATTGATGATTTGGTTTTGCTTGAAAACCTTTGCTTTCCACCATTTTCTATAGAATCAAAGTTCATATGTCAAATGGGACAAACATGGATTCTCATAACAATGTTCATTCTTTTTTGCGATTAGGCACCATAACACATTCTCTTACTTTGGATACATGATATTGATGCTTTGGTTTTCCATGAAAAGCTTTTATTTTCACCATTTTCCCTAAAATCAAAGTTTATCCATCGAAGAAGTTAATATGGATTCTCGTAATAATCTCCATTCTTATTGTGGTTGGGCACCGAAGACACATTTTCCTCATTGGGATATATGATATTGATGCTTTTTCCACCATTTTTCTTAGAATCAAAGTGTGTCCATCAAACGAGACAAACATGGATTCTTGCAAACAATATCCATTCTTTTTTTTATCAGGCACCATAAACGCATTCTCCTCATTACGATAGATGGTGATGATGCTTTGATTTCATAAAAAAAGCTTTTTTTTCTTCCATTTTTTTGTAGAATTAAAGTTTGGCTGTTAAATGAGACAAACATGAATTCTCACAATAATCTCTAATCTTTTTGTGATTGGGGACCATAAACACATGCTCCTCATTGGGATATGCGATATTGATGCTTTGGTTTCACATGAAAGTATTTTTTTCACTTTTTTCCTTAGAATCAAACTTCATCCACCGAAAGAAATAAACATGGATTGTCAATAATCTCCATTATTTTCATGATTAGACACCATAAGCATATTCTCCTCACTAGGATACATGATATTGATGCTTTGGTTCCACTTGAAAAGCTTTTCTATCCACCATTTTCCCTGAAATCAAAGTTCACCTAACAAATGAGACAAACATGGACTCCAGAACTAATCTCTATTTTTTTCATGATTGGGCACCATAAACACCTTGTCCTCATTGTAGTAAATGATTTTGATGCTTTGGTTTCGCACAAAAAGCTTTTTCTTCCCACTATTCTCCTTAGAATCAAAGTTCGCCCATCAAAAAAGATAAACATGGATTTCATAACAATCTACACTCTTTTTGTGATTGGGCCTCCAAAAACAAGATCTCCTTATTGCAATATATGATATTGATGCTTTGGTTTCCCAAGAAATCCTTTTCCTTCGCCATTTTTGTAGAACCAAAATTTGTCCTTCAAATGAGACAAAGATGGATTCTTGCAATAGTCTCTAATGTTTTTGTGATTAAGCACCATAAGCACATTCTCCTCATCGGGATATGCGATATTGATACTTTGGTTCACATGAAAAGATTTTTTTCCACCATTTTCCTTAGAATCAAAGTTCATCCATAAAAAAAGACATATGGATTGTTATAACACTATTTTTTTTGGTGATTGGGCACCATAAACACATTCTCCTTATTAAGATACATGATATTGATGCTTTTGATTAGGATGAAAAACTTTTCTTTCCACCATTATCCTCTTAACCAAATTTTGTCCATTAAATGAGACAAGCATAGATTTTTGGAATAACTTCCAATCCTTTTGTGATTACGCCCCATAAACACATTCTCCTCATTGCAATATGCAATATTGATGCTCTGCTTTCAAATAAAAAGCTTTTCTCTCTGTCAATTTCCTTTGAATTAAAGATCATACATCAAAAAGGACCAACACGGATTCCTATTATAATCTATATTCTTTTTGTTGTTGGGTGCCATAAACACATTCTTCTTATTGGGATGCAGGTTATTTATGTTTTTGTTTCACTTGAAAAGCTTTTTTTTCCACTATTTTCCTTAGAATCGAAGTTCATGCATTAAATGAGACAAACGCAGATTCTTAGAATAATTTCTATTCTTTTTGTGATTGGGCACCATAAACACGTGCTCCTCATCGCAATACATGATGTTGATGCATTTGCTTTTGCAAAAAAAGTTTTTCTTTCCAATATTTTTTGTAGAATCGAAGTTCGTTCATCAAATAAGGTAAATATGGATTCTTACAATAATCTCCAATCCTTTAGTAATTGAGCACTGTAAACACAATCTCCTTGTTGGGATACATGATATTGATGCTTTGGTTTTACTGAAAAGCTTTTCTTTCCATCATTTTCGTAAGAATCAAAGTTCGTACATCAAATGAGACAAACATGGATTCTCATAATAATCTTCATTTTTTTTGTGGATAGATGATATTGATGCTTTGGTTTCGCAAGACAAGCTTTTCTTTTCACCATTTTTTGTAGAATCAAAGTTCGTTCATAAAAAATGAGATAACATTGATTCTCGTAATAATCTTTACTTTTTGTTTTTGGGCACCATAAACTCATTCTACTTATTGGGATGAATGGTACTAATGCTTTACTTTCACAAGAAAAGCTTTTCTTTCCATTATTTTCCTTAAAATCAATGTGTGTCCATCAAATGAGAAAAACATGGATTCTTATAATAATCTCTATTCTTTTTGTGATTGGACACCATAAACATGTTCTTCTTTTTGTATAGATGATATTGATTCTTTAGTTTTGCATACTTTTCTTTTCCCCATTTCCCATGGGATCAAAGTTCATCATCAAATTAGGCAAATATGGATTCTCCTAATAATCTCCATTCTTTTTGTAATTGGGTACCATAAACTCCTTCTCCTTATTGTGATACAAAATATTGATGTTTTGGTTTCGAATGAAAAGCTTTTCTATCCACCCATTTCCATAGAATTTAAGTTCATCCATCAAATCAGACAAACATTGATTCTTTTAATAATCTTCACTCTTTACATGATTGGGCACCATAAAAACATGCTCCTGATGGGATGCATGATATTGATGCTTTAGTTTCGAAAGAAAAGCTTTTTTCCCCCTTTTTTTTAGAATCAAAGTTCATTCATAAAATGAGACAAACATGGATTCTCGCAATAATATCCAATCTTTTTGTGATTAGATGCCCTAAACACACTTTCCTTTTAGGATATATCATATTGATGCTTTCATTTTGCATGAAAAGCTTTTCTTCCCACTATTTTCCTTAGAATCAAGTTCATCCATCAAATAAGACAAACATGGATTCTTGTAATAATCTCCATTGTTTTTGTAATTAGGCACCTTAAATATGTTGCACAAAAAAGGTGATTTTGTAAAATTAAAATGGGATAGGGATTAAGCTGCCAAAAGCGTAAAAGTTACTCGAGAGTTTTTTGAATTCTTCAGAAACGAGGGGCCAAAGTGCAACTAAGAAAAAGTTAAAAATAGTGTAACCATAAGTATTTAAACCCTACTTCATACCATTCCTAGCAATTAGAAAAACCAAAAATATCGATTCATATTCCCTTTGAAACATTGTGATAAGATTATTTTGCACCTCTTTCCTTTCGAACTTTGATGAGAAATCATTTTTCTCAAATCTTTATGATTTTGGTGCAAAGATGGGTTACTTCAGAAAGGTTTTTAAAACTAATCTACAAGCATGATTCTCAGCATAAAGAAGTCTCTTCCATATTAAAGATTTTTGAGTCACCTATGTGGATCACCATTAGAGGTTAGACGTTTAGATAGCTTTGGTTTGCAACAATCGGACTCAATGTATAGGATCGAAGTGAAGTCCATTAATCTGAGAAAATGGACTTTTTCGGATTGAGGTATGAAAAATCATATTTTTGTTTCTCTTGTCAATTATATATTGTTCAAGTACTTCTAAGTCAGATCTATTGATGCTATTTTGATTAGTTTTGCTGTTTTACTCTAATTTTGATTTTTAATAAAATTTTTTTATTAGATCAATTTACCAAATCTAAACAGCGGGCACTAAATGCCTAAGATTAGATTCTTCATTATGCAAATAAGGCATTTATTACATTCCTCTATACAATTTTCTTAGACAACCATTGATAATTATAGAACGCATCTCTTTTAATTACCTAAAATAAGAAAAAGAATGTTTGAATTAAGACTACGATTGCTTAGTATTAATATTGAAAAAAATAGTAAACATTTCCTCAACAATGGTGCCAAAAACTTGTTGGTTTTCACCATGCAAGAGCACATATTGCTACAAGTAATATAGTGAACAAGTAAAATGTCGATTCCATAAAGAGTTGATACCAAATTTGTTAAGTACTAAAATTATGACAAGCTAATCTTATTAAAAAAATAATTATAAATTATAAATCAAAATTAAATAAAAGAAAATGAAAATAAAGAAAATAATAAAAAAGAAAAACCTATTGTTACAATTTCCCTCAATACTTTATTTAAATTTCCCCCCTGCTCTACTACTCTTCATGTAAGAACTAATGGAAATAAATACAACTGAGCATTATACTTAGTGCTTTCCCCTAGTATACGAAAAAAAATCCCACAATGCCCTTACTTTTGGCTTAGAAACATTGGTTGATCACACTTTATATAAAGAAGCCAATTTTGACTTAGTAGAAACACAACAGACTTGGTATACACCCTTTAGACACTTAAGAAACATAAAAAAGACTATTACATTGCAAAAACTCCCTCATCTCTCATTTCTTTCCTCAAAAGAACCTCTAAAAACACTTCATTTCCTTCTTTTCACAATCAAAAACTCCCTTCCATCCAGACCATAACTGAAAGCTCTTCTTTTTTCATTATTTTCTTACTAACCATAAGCAAAGAAAAGTCATTTCAGAGTTGTTGTTCCAAGTAAAGGTGAAAGTTCAAAGCTTTTTGATACGTTTTCTACATCTTACTGCATTTATTTTCTATTTTTAGCATTTGCATCATTATAGCAATTCATTCATGTCCCCATGACCATCTTCTGACTTTCGTGCATTATTGTGGTCTTGCAGTGGTAGTTATAGGTTTTTTTTTAATATCTTTTGATGTTTTAATATTGCTCAAATGACAAAAAATGCCATGTTTTACTTTCATCATCAAAATAGCCCCGACTCTTTCATATTTGTCATGTTTTATCCATTTTCACATACTTAACACATGCTTAAATCTTTACCCTATCATGTTTTGAACATATTCATGCCTTTTCTTGCATTGTGATCAGTTTCATGGAATAAAAATGTTATTTTCAAAATTCTAGCATGTTTTCTCTTGGTTAAACATGTTCATACCATCATCCATTGCTTGATTCTAGATGTCATTTAAGAGGCTAACATTCTCACGCATTTATTTGTCATCACTGTACATGTTTGTGACCTTTTCTATTATCAAAATATCATCTTTCTTCATTTGAATGTGTTATCCATTCATTGTTTTGTATGTTGCATCTCATTCATAATATTTTTGTCAAAATGTTTGCTTGTTTGTTGCAAAAATCTAATTTTCAAAAACCCCAAGTCTATGCCACCTCTAATTAATGTAGACTAGCATAGATTTAATGTTTTCACTAAATTGGTCCTCTAATCATAGGGACTAATCAAACCATCCAGGCCTAGTTTCACGGTTGAAAAAGCTCAAGAACGATTTTTCTTAGAAAAATGACCTTTTATTTGATAAATACATTAGGCCTTGATCTTGAGTCTAATACCTTCATTTGTGGCATGGTTAATGGGTTATTTCATCATCCTAAACTACTCTGATTGAGGAATGAATTCATGATGCTGATGTCACCTACTTATTTCTATCATAAATGTTTGGATGTCTTTGGCTTGAGTTTAAAGTAACCTAAAAATACCAAAAAATTTCCCTATTTTTGCTCTCGTAGCAATTTACCCATCATTAAAAATTGTTTTAGAGATCAAACACTTTTTTTTTTTAATTTTATGATATTCTTCCTTGAAAGAACATTAAATTACCTTTGAAATGGTCTCATTTGCACCTAGCCGGATGAGGGAGTTATGATTTTTTGAGCCTCACTATCGGGAACCCTTGAAACTAGCGAATTGCATGCTATTTAGGCTATTTTGGCCTACCAAATGATTTTTTAAATTTTTTAAAATATTTTTCCTAATAAGTTTGTTAAATTCCCTTTTTGTAAATTATTGTTTGTGATTTAATGATACTGAATGAGTTTGAGATGATTTTCTAAAGTCCATCACATCAAAAGAAACCCAAATTTGAAAATCAATCCCACCGAGAAAGCAATTCTCTAGATTTTTGGAATATTTTTTTATTAATCTTCATCAAGTTACCTTTCTAATGGTACCTTGTTTACCCCTCAAGCCTTTAGATAAACCTAAAATAAATTCCTGAATAGAAATAATATGATGTTGTCCCCTATTTTTGGAATTAAAATTAACCTAATTTCTTAAACAACCTTTATCGAGTCATTCAAGCGTCCCGAAGTGCACCCGATTAACTCCCTATGGAGTCACGTAATACAACACAAGCCCTTTAGACTTGAATCAAGGCTAAAACAAAAAGTAATTTTATTTAAATTCTTAGCTTCTATTCCCAAAATACCTCTTTTTCCAAAATATTATTTTCTCCATTAATATCAAAATTTTCATTTTGAGGGATATTATAACCCCACTGTCTGAAGGGATAGGGATACACTAACCCCGCTTTTTATTCAAAACTTGAATTTTCTCTCTCTAATCATTTTAGGATTCCTAATTAAACCTTTTAAGAAACAAAAAATTTTACCTTTGCGGATACTCCAACCCATTTTTTGCAAGGATACTCCAACATCGCTTTTCATTCAAAACTTGAATTTTTCCCTCTCAGATCTTTTCAAGATTTCTAATGAAAATGTTTTTTAAACAAAAAATTTTTCACCTTTGAGGATACTCTAACCCCTCTTTTTAAGGGGATATTTCAACCCCGCTTTTCATTCAGAGCTTGAATTTTCTCTTTCCTGGACCTTCTCGGGACCTCTAATCAGAACCTTTTTAAACATATCTAAAATATTTACCTTTGGAGATACTCTAACCCTACCTTATGAGGGATAATCAACCTTGCTTTTCAAATTTCACCTGAAATCCAAATTCTCTCTCCAAACATCCTTGAGTTTACTAATCAAAACCTTCTTTCTTCTATCCTTTAAGTTACCTTAAAAATAGGGTCACTTGAGGAAATGCTTCTTACCTTTACTCCTATACACCATGATTACATAGGCGATGATAGACGAACATTATCACCTACATTTGTCATTTTATTTCATGATCACTTTTTAGGTTATGGCATTATGCTCGACACTAATCCTCTTTAGTAAGTGGTTGATGACAAACAAATGCCATCACCTACAATGCTTCATGTCATCTTAAAAGAGTTATATCTGACTTAAACAAGCTATCATGTTGTCAAAACAATGATTTAACATGTGCATAGATGGTGTTGAATGAACATTGTCACTTGGTCAATTAGTTTCTATCCCCATGAGGTATCGTGTCACCTCGTTAAGGGCAATTTTTAACCCAAAGATGTTGTTATGCTATCTGTATGCTTCACAACATTCACAATTATCATGCCTGCCCCTAGGCATCGTATCGCTTATTATTAAGGCAATTTTTTTTATATATTTTGGTTACTTTTTTTATTCGTTTATTCTTATGCATATTATTTCATATGGTCATTAACTCATTTCCCTTTTGCTTACACATGCATCATTTTATCATAATCATCATTATTATAGAACAATTGGCCAATGGTTCAGTGTTCAACAAAGGGTGTCTATCATGAATCAATAATCCACTTCTGATTTGAAGCCTTTAAAAGAAGTCCGAGCATGGTCAAAGCACTGACAGCATGAAGATGGGGACATTCTCAAACCCAAGTGCAGACACCTAATTTCGTCTTGGTCCCTTTTTGATAATCCTGAATATCCGAGATTGAGAACTTAATGGCAACCCTCATTAGGAATGATATTTTTCAGATAAATCAGACATTCTCAAAACCTTTTTATCTATAGTTAAATAGTCGCAAGTTCATATGAAAAAAAAAGAATCAAAGTTTGATCTCTAATTTCAGATATATAAGATGAATATTTAAGAGAAAAATCATTTTCCATGTTTTCTTATCAAAATTTTGAAAATGTTTCTGCGAACATTATCGTGGTCAAATTTCCCATTTTTAGAAAATTTTTCATTAAACTTGGGAAGTTGACCATCTTATAATTGTACTGATACCTGCATGGTATTTATGCTGATATGTACTTCAAAAAATTATAATTATTCAAGGAAAAATTTATATTAGCATTTTATACCACAAGGAGTCAAGTTGTCCATTTTTCTGGCTAATTTTGAATTTTTCACAGTATTGCGAGTTTTATGCTCATAAATTTTTTCTTGGTTAAATTATTTTGGATTTTGAATTTTCATCTTTACCATTCTGTAAATTAATATCTGAGATGATATATCTTATTTAATTCATTTTTTATATGTTTTAATGTATTCTTTGAAATTTTTTCGGTTCTAAAATATGAGCTTTCCTTTATTTGTAAAATTTTATGATGGAATTTTTTCAAGTTTTCAACTTCAAAATTCTTTAAAAATTTGCATTTAATTACTATTAAATCGGTTTTTTCAAAATTTATTTTATTTTATAAGTTTATATTTTTTTCTGTTCCCAAAATACCGAGTTTTTTACTCCGTAAATTTTTTTTTGAGAAGGTTTTTCTTAGTTTATAATTTTTAAAATTCTTCAAATATTATTATTTAATTTATATTAAATCAGTTTAGGAAAATTCCTTTTATTTTAATCAATTTTGCATTTTTCTTTTGAAATTTCCTTTTTTTTAAAATAAGAAATTTTCTACTCTTTAATTTTTTTGAGAAGATTTTTCTTAGTTTATAATTTTTAAATTTCTTTAAATATTATTAGTTAATCCATATTAAATCATTTTTAAAAAAATTTAATTTATTTATGAGTTTTAGAATTTTTTTTGTTACCAAGATACGGGTTTTATAATCTGTAAATTTTTTGGTGAGATTTTTTTAAGTTTACAATGGTTAAAATACTTCAAATATTATTATTTTATTCATATTAAATTAGTTTTGAAATTTTCATTTTATTTTATTTATTTTTATTTTTATTTTCTTTCATAATTTTGTTGTTTATGAAGTACATAGTTTTTCTATTCTGTAAATTTTTTAGTAGGATTTTTTTAAGTTTATAATTCTTAAAATTCTTCAAATATTATTGTTTAGTTAATATTAATTCAGTTTGAAAAACAATTAATTTATTTTATGAGTTTTTTATTCTTTTACATATAACAATTTTCCCTAGTATGGGTTTTGTTGTAAAATTTTACGTGTTTACTATTTTAATTTTTATTCCTTGTACATAAAAAAATTATTATTTTCATTATTAGGTTGAATTAAGTTGGTCATTTAAAATTTTATTTTAAAAAATATGTATAATTTTTAATTTTTACAATTTAATCTTTTAAATTATTTTTTATGGTATAATTTTACATATAATATACAAATATCACTCAAAATATCTCTAGAAATCAATGGTATGATGCATGACATAAGAAGATAAGAGTGATAAATTTAAATCCAATCAATTTGTCAAAAATCAAGTCATATCTCAAACAAATCAAATAAAAATCAAAATCAAAATCAAGAAACTGTGACATGTAATAAATGAAAGGAATTTCTTAGAGATTTTGGGAGAAGCTTTCGATCATAAAGCATTCTACCACAATTCTTGCTAACCACCACCTTAGAAAAGCCATAGGGAAAATCCTGTCAAACAATTAAGGCTTTCCATATTCAAACTTAAGCATTTTTCATAGAAATTTTCAAGAAATTTTAAGTTTAAAAGCTTTTCAAGGTAATTTCATGTAGAAAATTTTGCCATTTTCGCTTACTTCCATCATTTTTCTTCTTTATTGTGAGTTTAATCATGTTAAGCTCATGGATTCTTATCCATGTTGAAAGGCTAATATGTTGACAATGATCAATTTCCTATATATTTGTTGACATATTTACTTTTTTAAAGTTTAATTTTTTTATATGAAATATTGTTGTTTTTGATGTGATATTAATTTTTTTGAATGTACATTATGGTTATACTGTTGTCATTAATATTTTCATGTTAATATGTGGATCTATATATTTATGTATCCATTTTTTATCATTTTATTTTTGTATTTGAACTTGATGATATTTATTCATGCTTATTTTCATGATTTTGTGTTACAAAATATTGATGTGTGTTTATTTCTTACTTTGGCCAAATCTAATATGAATTGGTAATGATGATTTTGTGCTTATTGTTGTACTAATTTCATGTTTTCAGCCTATTCTATAAATATTAAAAATTTTAGGGACTAAGTCATAAAATATGTAAACTTTTTTATGCCATGTTTGGTTTGGTTGAGAGCTTCATGGGCTATTAGAAAACTGAATTTGTGTGTTTTGGAACATCTTTTAGGTAATTTCAACATTTTAGAGGTCATTTTACAATTTTAGAAAGTTTAAGGACTAAAGTGCAAAATATGTAAAAATCATGTTTTGTAGCCATAAGTGCTTGGCCAAACCTTCATGTATATTTTTTATGATCTCTGGGTTAGTTCTTGGCTAATTTGATGATTTCTTGTGATGTTCTATGATGGTTTTTCATTTAAGGACTTAAATGAAAAGTTAGAAAAATTTAGAGACTAAATTGCAAAAAAAAAATGAAAAAACATGCCTTATGGCTAGGAGTGCTTCTCAGAACCTTTGTACATATTTTTTACTTGTTTTCTTTGTTGACTGTTTGCTAATTCGATGACTCATTGTGACGTTTTGTGATATTTTATTATATAGGGGTTACAAAGTTTAGGAGTCATTTTGCAAATTCTAGAAAGATATACTTTTAAGGCCAAGGTGTTGGCCAAATCTTTGTTGGTATTTTGCTGAATTTTCATATATATCTACACATGATTTTTATGATTTTTTTTTTGAGGTTATGTTATTATGTAAGCACTAAAATAAAAAATTTATAATGCTTAGGGACTAAATAGCAAATTTTTATATTTAGGGGGCAAAAATGGACATTTTACCAGTTTTAAAGATTTCTATTATTTCTATGGCCTTCCATAGGGATATAGAAATTTTTAAAACTTTTCATATTTGTTCTGTCTTCGAAGGATATGAAATGTAATTTTCAAAAATTTAGGGGCTTGACTAGAAATTTTGCATTTTAAGTCAAACTTAAAATCTTAGCTTTTCCATTTAGACTAAATTCATTTACTTTTCATCATTTCAGTGTCCATCAGGGTACTAAGGTACTTTCACGTCAAAGTTAAACCCTAGGGGCATTTTAGTAATTTTTCTAAAATCAAGTTCTAGATAGTAACCAGGATGCTTTTATGCCAAAAGTGTGTAGTCTTAGATAGTAACCGAGATGCTTTTATGCTAAAGGTGCATATTTAGGAGAAGTTCATACATTTCTCATCATTTTAGTGCCCGTTAAAGTTACCGAGATACTTCCACGTCAAAGGTATACCCTAAGGGCATTTTGATAATTTTTCATCAAGATGTTTTTATGTCAAAGGTGAATTTTAGCCTTCTTAGGTCATTTTAAGGTCCATTAAGGTTACTAGGATACTTTCATGTTGAAGGTATATTCTAAGGGTATTTTTGTAATTTTTTTGAGTATAATCTTAGATAAGCATTAGGATGCTCTTGGCTGAAAGTGCATATTTATGATAGTTTCACCTTTTTCAATCACTTTTATGTAGAAGGCATATCTTAAGGGTATTTTTATAATTTTGCATTAGAACAAAATCCTATATATAGGATACTTCACATCAAAGGTATATATCAAGAATAGGTTCATCATACTAGGTCATTTCTAGGTTATAAAGTCTGTATTTTTAATAATAAAATTATTTTTATAAATAAGGCAATGTCTCCTAATTAAATTAATACATAGGATTTTACCAGAATAAGTGAGAAATTTTATGAAATATTTTAATAGTGAGATATCCTTTTCAAATAGGAAGTCAAGATTTTTTAATTTTGGGAAAATAAAATTTTTGTATTCCGCATGGTTCTCTAATAGGGTACGATAGAGAATTTGTGTCCACTTGGTTCCCTGAAAAGGTACAAATAATTTTGTGATTTTTAAAAGTAATAAAACCTGACTTTCCTCAGAATAATAAACTAGTTTAATAAAATATTATGGGAATTATTATTAAATATTGAAACCAAATAAAAATCAAATTTATTTAACATATAATTAATAAGGTATCGATTGCCGGGCATCACAAGAAGGTCGATTCTTACTTGTGATTGTAACCAACTCCTGAACCTTTTTACATGATCTTTGGTATGAGTGTAGACCTTGGAGTTTGTTTTATGGGTTTTGTAACCCTTAAAATATAAACTCTGGCAGGTGTTCACTCTCACTTGGCCAAAAGAAGATTAGTGGCAACTCCCAAAGAAAGGTTGTTTTGTAATGACTATTTAGAGAAGTCGAGTGAGCGATTTATCTCGACAACTCAGTCCCAAGTACAAAAAACTAATACTAATGATGATATGGAACCCTAAGAATAAAAAGAGATAATCATATATATATATATATATATAAATATTTATATTGAACAATGGATTCATTCACCTTTTTAAGTTGAGTTGGTTAGGATTGTATCCGAGCCACATTCTGATAGCTTGGCGACTCCGCTAGGGACATCTTTGTGATTCAGGCCTAAAATTAATTAAATGTTAAATAAATCTTGATTAATTTGGTTTCAGTAAATATTTAATTATAATTCCCCAAAAATTATTATTATTTTTTACCTGATTTGTCTTTGTGTTTCTTTTGTTTTCTTTGGAATTTAAGATTGGTCTGTTATTAATGTTTCCAGAAAGATTCGTTTATCCCTTCACACCCACTAAGCATGAATGCAGTAGCTTCTCTTTCAGATTTCTTAAAGGGTATAGCTACCTGATATTTTAGGAGGGGGCAAAGTAGCTCTGCCTTCTGAGGTGTTAGCCTCTGTCTAGGCTAGTGAAAAGCCTGTCGGGTATAGATTCCTACACCTACCCAAGGTGTTAGCCGCATTATAGGCATAGAAGATATTCCCACTCGGATCGAACTTTTTTGACATAAACCTATGGTAGGTAAGGATAGGGTACCTCGTTAGTCTATTCT
Source organism: Adansonia madagascariensis (assembly GCA_038381835.1). Lineage (NCBI taxonomy): Eukaryota > Viridiplantae > Streptophyta > Magnoliopsida > Malvales > Malvaceae > Adansonia > Adansonia madagascariensis. The sequence continues at coordinate 4,262,381 of JBBYHL010000014.1, read as the reverse complement.
GGGCTCGAGGAGCGATTCGAGAACCGATTTAGTGGTCTGACCTAAATTTCATATAGTGAACCTAGTGACCTCTCAGTTAAAACCAAACCCTACTTTAGACATCACCAAAAATTAGGAACAAATGAAGGGATCAATACACTTTTTTTATTATGATAATATTTTTGTTGTGTGGTGTTATCTTTTTATGTTACATTATATTGTTGTTTGAATTTATTATCATTTTTATCGATAGTAATTCATTTTTTTTTTCTTTTTGTGCATTTTTTATTTGCATATAGGGATGCTTGCTTCAAATTTGAATTTAAGCTCAGTTTCATTTTCGTTAGACTCTAAGGGTGTACGTGGCAGTCATTTCCAAGACAGTTGAGGAAGTTCATATTGAGTCAGAATCAAATCAGAAAGAATGGGGGACTGCATACTAAAGGAATTTATGCCAAAATTGCTGAAGATTACGCACTTAGATGTTCGACAGAATAATTTGACAGACTTAGCTATATGGGATGGTTAGAGCAACGGGAGGTAGGCTCAGTTTATTAAGAAGTATGGACATATCACCCTTCTCTTCAAAATAATAGTAGACGAACAATTAATCTGTGTTTCGATCGAGTTCTAGGATCCTTCCTATAGATGTTTTTCATTTGGTTAGCATGATGTAACCCATACAATAGAAAATATTGTATTTTGTACTTGGGTTATGGATTTTAGAGATGAGACCCATCTATTGTAAAGAACGTAACCCAATAAGTCTCCAGAACAATTTAGGTAAGATTCTTGATTTACCGTCCCAATCAACATTACACCATATTGAACATAAAGGCAATACGAGTATTATCTCCTGGCCATTTTTGAAGGAATACATCAGATAGGGAGAAAGCCCTTGATGCTTATGCCCTGGCTATCTCTAGATTAGTACTTTTTCTAAGGATACTCGAGCACATTGAAGTAGCAGTAATGGACTTCTTTGAGCGATTAAAGAGAAACGTTCATCTTGCTCTTGCTATTCTAGCCAAAATCATCCAAGCGCTCAATGCATGCAAAAAATCAGGTCGAGTCAGTTTTTTGGGAGTGCATTCTTACTATACATTTAGGCCCAGAGCCATTTTTGGGGTGAAGGTACTATTAAAGTAAAGCCGTTCTTTTTGCATTTCGTTCCTCTGCAAGAGTTCATCAAGAAATATTGGCATGATTTAGGATCAAAAAATCAGTGGGTGGAAACACTAAAAAGTTTCACACCTGTGGATATAACCCGGTGAGCTCCTTGGTTTACGCCTAAACCTTTTTTATACTGATGTGGACAGTTGCTTTTCCTGCCTTTTGCTTGGTTTATAGGGAACCATAGGATATGCACCACTTTTGGTCTGACGACAGTATGGATCACAACAGTTTATTCCTATGACTATTGGGTTGTCTAGCGTAGATTTAGATTATTCTGGAGAAGGTTATAGGAGTCTGCTTCAATCAATGGCCTTACATTGGAGAACAAGGTATGAAATAGTGATAAATGCTTACACGGATCAAACTACTCTTAGGTATGATGCCTGAAGTTATATTCGAGATGCCATTTAATCATCTCGAGTACAGATGGATTTAATCCTTGTGTGTTTATACAACCACAACCTCAAATGCCTTCTGAAGTAGAGTTGATAAAACGAGAAGTCAAGAGAGATCAAAAAAGATTGGCCGCCGAAAACCAAGCTCTTCAGGAAGAAATTATGTACTTGAAGATGAAAATACAGGTTAAGGATAAAGACTTCAAGAAGATGGAAGAACAATATAACTTAATGAAACAAGATTAGATCGAGCAAATGAAAAGATGAAACTTGCCGGCATATCCAAGAGTTCAAGCAGATCTTCCAGTAAGACGTCAGAAGAGATGCATAAACTTCACAAAGAGCCGAGGCTGTGGAAAACTAGGGCCTTAGAAGGAGAACCCAAAGTAGTCACTTTTGAGCGGGAGAGAAAAGTGCACACTAACACCCACGCTCGATTAAGGAGATCTATAGAAAGGAATGAGTAGCTCAGGATTACTTTGGCCACAAAACAAATAAGAATGGCCAGATTGACCCAAGAAAAGGAAATTCTTGTGATGACTATCCAGTCTTACTTCAACAACAATGTGACATTGATGCTTGGGCATAAGCTTATCAGGAATTGTACATATCCTAGGATAAAAAGTTGTAATGGATCAAGAATGAGTCTAATAGATGGAAGGCCTTTGGGTCGGCAATTCGACATTGATCACTTCACAGAGTAAATTCACTCTATAGTCATTCAAGCAAGACATATGTGGAGAAAATCTATGTTCTAAAAAGTCAAATTAACTCAGTTGGTGAGTTTGGTCTTGTTGTACTTATGTTTCTGGAACAAAAAGAACAACAATATGACTAGATTAGAACTTTCCTTGGATGTAATCCAAACATGTTAGACCAAAGTTAATGGAAATTTATGGTTTTGAAATCTTTTATTAAAGCAAGTGCTCCTATGAGTGCATTTATATATTCATATCATGCATTTATATCACTAACATACATATACATATGCATTCATTCATTAATAAATTCATTAATTTAATAAAATTTGGAATTCTCTTTTCAAGGTTTTAAACATTGCTAATCAAGAAAGACCTACTGAAGAACTACTCATTGCTCTTACACTAGATTCAAAGCAAGAAAAATGGCAGAGGATCAGCTGGCAAGATTGGAAAGACTTTAAAAAAGCCAATGTCAATCCCAAGAGAATATGATCAAAAGGCAAGAAGAAATGCAAGCCTAAATCACCAAGTTGATGGAATTACTATTGGCAAGACAGTCAGCACGCCAGCCTGAAATCGGTTGTACTTATACTGGCTCATCTAGGGGTCCAACCTAAGACACAACAAGCACTTGTACAAGAAATTCAAACCCTAAATATGCCAACTATGCAGCAAAATACCCCGAAGCTATACCACCTCCAGTGATCGTTATTAATCCTGATGCTCTCTCATAATAAGTTAATACTAAAGTTGCACAATAGGAGACAATAATACCTATTACTGTTGAAGAAGTAGAACAACAACAACAACAAAAATCTAAAATTGAAGTAGAGATCAAGAAAGAAAATTTACAGCTTTTAGAAAAAAGTTTGAAATCCATAGAAAAAGATAAACTTTGCACTAGCATAGATATTGAGGATCTTAGTCTGGTTTCCAATTTGACTTAGCCACAAAAGTTTAAAATGCCCAAATTTGAAAAATATAAGGGTACCACTTCTTCACAAGCTCACATCAAGATGTTCATTTGAAAGATGGCAGCCTATTTGCACAATGACAAGCTCCTCACTCACTGTTTTTAGGAAAGTTTAACTAGGTTAGCATTGAATTGGTATAACAGTTTAACTCGCAGTCAAATTCAATGTTGTCGGATTTAGCTAATGCATTCCTACAACAATACAAGCATATGGCTGAATGGGTTCCTAATAGGTTAACCCTTCAAAATGTGAGAATAAAAGTCCAACAAGTCTTTTAAAGAGTAAGCTCGAAGGTGGAAAGATGTGGCATCTCAAGTCCAACCCCCTTAATTAAGAAAGAAACCACCATGCTGCTTGTAGGCAGCTTACGTCCTTCCTACTATGATAAGTTTGTAGGGAATGCAACCAAAAATTCCTCCGATCTTGTTATTTATGGAGAAATGATTGAAGGTGCCAAAAAGGCAAGAAAACTTACGATAGGTGAATCCTCCATTGTGAAGAAGACTAGACCTCCCAAGAAGAAAGAGGAAACTTCATCTACCAACATGTAAGTCAACCTTCCTGCCAAAAATCTCATCCTTTCTACCGAAATCAAAGTCAACAACCTTAGAATACCCTATCTCTAAATACACCCTAACCTCTTGCCTCACCCACACCACAGAATACTACCTACAATCATCCTCAAAATTGAACAAAGACCAATCCAAATCAACTTGCTCAAAGAAACAACCAGCCAAGACCTTGTCATGAGCCTTTTTCCTTATTCCTATAAAAAAAATATTTGATAAGCTTTTAAAGGTTCGATCAATAGCTTCTTTCTTTACAAAACCATATGAGGGTGACTTACCTAGTTGGTATGATCTGAATGCCTACTGTGAATACCATGCAGTAGCTAGTCATCCAATTGAAAATTGCATTGCTTTTAAAACTAAGGTCTATAGTCTACTGGAAAGAGGAGCTTTCAAATTTGATACAGCCTTGGAACTTAATGTAGTGACAAACCCTCTACCAAATCATCTTGAATTCAGAATCAATGCTTTGATACTCAAAGAGGAGCATAAGGCAAAAAAATATGTGCAAAAGGCTAAGACCTCGATGGAAAAAGTCTAGGCTATTTTGATTGAAGGAAAAATCTTTAGCCATAATCATGAATATATGAGTTACCAATCAAACCCAAGCCTAAACTTTTGCAAGTTTCACGCTATTGATGGGCATAGTCTAGAATTGTTCAAATATTTTGGCCTTACTTTAGAAATTGATGGATAATAGTGAAGTTAAATTTTATTTAGAAACCCCTTAACATGAAGAAAAGTTAATTAACACAGCTGATGAAAGGCCATCCAAATTACCTTATGGGGTAGGCCATTCATTGGTCATTTACTATAATCGACCAAAACCCATGCTTCTTAAGAATAAGAATGTTCCAAAGCTTATCATTCAAACTCTGATACCTCTTCAGTATAAAGACAATAAGCAAGTACCCTAGAGATATGATGTTAGAGTGACAACTTCAGAAGCTTTGGCAAGTCAATTAGCAGTCATTGATATCACTAGAGTTAGCCATATAACTCAAAATGGATGAGTCTATAACCCGAAAAGTAGTGAAGGTGTTGCCAGGCCAAAAATAAAGGGGAAAAGATTTGGAAAAGTAGTAACTATTGAAGACAGTCCTATCGAAATTCAAGAATTGGTTAGGGAGAAAGATGTTGCTAAATTTTTAAAATTCATAAAGCATAGTGAGTACAGCATCGTGGACCAATTAAAGCAGCAACTATCAAATATTTCTATGTTGGCATTACTGCTTAGCTTAAAAACTCATTAAAATGCAGTGATAAAAATGCTTAATCAAGCTTATGTCTCACAAGATACTTCAGTTAACAAGCTTGACTGTCTAGTAAATAACATCATTGCTGATAATTTTATCTGCTTCAGCGACGATGAAATTCTCCCAGGTGGGATGACTTCCAGGAGAGCTCTGCATATAACTACTACTATACTACTTAAAATGCTTATTGACAATGGTTTAGCTCTCAATGTCATGCCATGGATTACACTATCTAGGTTACCAGTAGACTACAATCAACTCAAGCATAGTCAAATAGTGTTCAAAGCTTTTGGTGGGACTAAGAGAGAGATTAAAGAGATTATTTCAGTCACCTTAATGATCGACCCATGCCCTTTTGATGTTGAATTTCATGTATTAGATATTGCCCTTGCGTATAATTGTCTTTTAGGATGACCTTGGATAGACTGAACTAGTGTTGTACCATCTACCCTTTATCAAAAAGTCAAGTTTATAATTGATGAAAAATTGGTCAGCATATCAGGTGAAGAAGACATAATAGCTATGACTTCAACAAGCCTCCTTGCATTGAAGTGAATGCTGATACATAGGAATGCTCATTTAGGGCATTTGAGTTGTTAATGCTACTTTTGTTACTGAGGGATTTGTAGTTTTGATCCTGATTTTCCAAAAGCACTTATATAGGTTTGAAGCTCATGAGAGAAAAAGGTGTCCGAGCAAGAAAAGAGCTCGGCAAGCATTTGTAAGGGATAAGTTAATCTATTCAGGTGATTGGTAAAAGAGATCGATATGGATTGGGTTACAACCTTGGGAGCAACTTAAAAAGGAAAACAAAAAAGTAAGCTATGGGGAAGAGTTTAAGTTAGGATTTAATTCCATATCCTTCTTTAAAAGAAACTTTTTGCTATGGTGGATGATCAATTCTGCTGCTCAAAGAAAAAAAGCAAGTGATGATATGATGATGATCGTTCTGAGTCTTGTGAATTTTCAAGTGAACACAGTTAATTCAGATGATGAGAGCTGAGGAATGATCATGGGATCCGTCCTACCCTACTATATGTCTGGACAAATTAGACTATTACTGAAAAAACTATAGTGTCTAGGACTAATCCAAAATAATTCCAAGAACTCACCTCATTGCTTTTTGGCCCAAAACATATGAGGATCCTTTTGTAAAGGGTATAAAAATGTCATATCATCATTTTTAGAAATGAAATACATGAACTTTTTGTATGTATTCAGTTTTCTCTTACATCTACATTCTCTTTTTCCTCTCACAATCTTTTCCGTTTCACATGTTCATATATGAATCATCCCATATTTTCTTGTATGCCTATTTTTGTTATGTTTGCTTTTACAGATCTCTAGACCAAAAAGAAAAGGAAGATCTCTTTTAAAATTCAAAAGTCAATTTTGAAAGATCTATTTGCTCGAATGAGGATGATCTTAAAGAAGATTTCAATAATTGCATTTGCCACCTGACTTGTGGAAATTACTTAAGTAGGAGGATAAATGAATAATGGCTCATGAAGAGCCAACAGAAGTTATAAACTTAAGGGATGAGGATGATAAAAAAGAAGTCAGAATTGGAACTGTTATCATGCCTACAACTAAAGTAGAGCTGATAAATTTGCTCCAAGAGTTTTGTGATGTTTTTGCATGGTCATATCAAGATATGCCAGGTTTAAACCCAGAAATAGTGGTCCATAAGTTACCTTTAAAACAATAATGCAAGCCAGTTCAACAGAAATTAAGAATGACGAAACCTGAAATGCTGTTGAAAATTAAGAAAGAGGTGAAGAAATGATTTGATGCCAAATTTTTCAATGTGTCAAAGTATCCAAAATGGGTTGCTAATATTGTCTCGATTCCTAAGAAAGATAGGAAAGTTAGAATGTGTATAGACTATAGGGATTGAATAGAGCAAGCCCAAAAAATAATTTTTCTCTCCCTCATATTGATATGTTGGTTGATAACACCGTAAAGAATTATCTATTTTCATTCATGGATGGATTTTCAGGCTATAATCAGATTAGAATGGCCCATGAAGACATGGATAAGACAACTTTTGTCACTATGTGAGGCACTTTTGCTATAGGGTGATGTTGCTTGGGTTAAAGAATGCAGGGGCAACATACCAAAGGGCAATGGTCACTTTATTTCACGACATAATGCATAGATAAATTGAGGTGTATGTTGATGACATGATTGCCAAGTCTCCTCAGGAAGAAAGGTATGTCGTGGATTTCCAAAAATTGTAGGTATGTCGTGGATTTACGAAAATTGTTTGAAAAGCTAAGAAAATATAAGCTAAAGTTGAATCTAGCAAAGTGTACTTTTAGTGCAAGATTAGGGAAGCTATTGGGTTTCATTGTAAGCGAAAAAGGGATTAAGGTTGATCCTAATAAGATCAGAGCTATTCAGGAGTAGACCCCTCCATGCACGTAAAAAAAAAGCAAGAAGCTTTCTCGAGAAGTTGAATTACATTACCCGTTTTATTTCTCAACTCATGGACAAGTGTAATCCAACCTATCGACTTCTTCAAAAACATAACTCAAGGGAGTGGGATGAAGATTGTCAAATAGCATTTGAAAAGGTGAAACAATATTTAGCAAATCCTCTAATTCTCGTACCCCCAATTCCAGGGCATCCCCTTCATATTGTACCTTTTAGTGTTTGAGCGTTCGATGGGATATGTACTGGGCCAACACGATGAGACTGGCAAGAAAGAAAGGGGAATCTCTTACCTCAATAAGAAGTTTTTGGAATATAAGGTAAATTATTCCCAAATCGAGAAAATATGTTGTGCCCTAGTTCGGACTGTAAAAAGGCTCAAGCAATATATGCTATATCATAATACTTGGTTGATCACCAAAATAGATTCAATCAAATATCTTTTTAAAGCTCCAGCATTGTCTGGAAGAATAGCGAGGTGGCAAGTGTTAATATCAGAATATGATAAAGTTTATGTGAGCCAAAAAGCTATCAAAGGAAGTGCCATTGTTGAATTCTTGGCAGGCCCAAACACATTTTTCTAGAATTCTACAATATTTTTCCTTGAGAAAACATCAAATTACCTTTCTAACGGTGCCTCGTTTGCACCCAGACCACTCCGGATAAAGGAGTTATGATTTTTTAAAACCTCACCATCTGGAACCCTTGGAATTAGCAAACTATATGCTGTTTGGGCCATTTCGGCCTACTGGATATTTCTTTTGAATTTTTTAAATATTATTTCTTGAAAGTTTTTTAAATTCTCTTTCTAGAAATGTACCGTTTGCAATTTAATGGTACCGAATGAGTTCAGGAAGATTTTCTAAAGTCCATGACACATTTTCCCCTGTATATCCTGCCAATGTCAAAACAAACCCAACTTTGAAAGCTAACTTCGCCTAGAAAGCGATACTTTGGATGTTTGGAATATTTTTATATTAATCCTCATTGAGTTACCTTTCCAATGACACCATGTTTACCCCCTAAAACCTTTAGATGAACCCAAAATAAATTTAGGAAGGGAGACAGCACAATGTTGTCCCCTTGTTTTTGGAATTAAAATTCACCCAATTTCTTGAACCACCTTATCGAGTTGTGCAAGCATCTCGAGTTGTGCAAACATAAGCCCTCTAGACTTGGATCAAGGCTAAAACAAAAAAAAAATAATTTTATTTAAATTTTTAGTTTTTATTCTCAAAAAACCCTTTTCCAAAATATTCTTTTTCTCCATTAATATCAAATTTTTCACTTTTGGGGATACCCAAATCCTATTATCCGATGGGATAGTCTAACCCCACTTTTCATCAAAATTGAATTTTCTCTCTCTTGAATCTTTTATGGATTCCTAATTAAACCTTTAAAAAACATAAAATTTCACCTTCGAGGATACTCCAACCCCACTTTCTAAGGAAATACTCTAACCTCGCTTTTTATTCAAAACTTGAATTTTCTTTTTCTCGAAGTTTTTCTAAATTTTTAGTCAAAACTATTTTTAAACATAAAATTTTCACCATTTGGGATATTCCAACCCCACTTTCGGAAGGGATACGCCAACTCTACTTTTCATTCAAAGCTTGAATTTTCTTTTTCTTGGACCTTCTTGGGACATTTAATCAAAACCTTTTTAAACATATCTAAAATTTTCATCTTTGGGGATACTCCAACTGCACCTTCCAAGCGGGTACTCCAACCCCACTTTTTAAATTTCACCTGAAATCTAAATTCTCTCGGACATCCTTGGGTTTACTAATCAAAGCCTCTCTTTTTTCTATTCCTCAAGTTACCACTGAATCAAAATGCATCTCAAAATTGTTATTTTGATTCTTCTTAAAATCAAAACGCAGTCGATACATTCCGATCATCTTTTCTTTTTATGTTCTTTTGTGTGTTTATTTTTATGCAACGTTATTATGCTTTTCTTCATCTTACTAACATGTTTCCTCATGTAATGACCATCGTGCATTCATATTTTGAAATTATTTTAAAAAAATTATAAGGCAATGTTTCGCGTTGGTATCTCTCTAGTGCCTGACACGGAATATCCAAATTTTTAAAATTTAATTCAAAAATTATTTTCATAAAAAATCTTTATATTCCCCACACCTCCAAGGTGCATACGTGATTTGAATTTTTGTTCAAAACTCTAATCTATAATTTTCACAAGAATTCATGCATTAAAGGGGATTATTTTGAAATAATGATAAAGTGGAACGATTAAACTAAAATTGAAGTGAGATATGGTTAGCGGGTATCGATTTTGAGCATTGTAAGGTTTTTAATCTTTCCCCATGCATAACCAACTCCCCAACCCAATCGACGAATCTTTAGACTTTGCAAACTTTGAAATCAATAGGCATCCAATCATGCCTAGCCCGAAATGATCATTGGCGACTCCAAATTTATGGCCACCTTATGGTAGCCTTTTAAGACAAGTTGGGTGAGCGATTTGCCCAACGATCTTTCTTCCCTTCATATTATTATTCCTAATTCATATCTCAATCAAGGGATAACCCAAAGGCTCCAACCAACATAGCCACACCATACCATATATTTTTTAAGTCGTGCATGCTCCCTCAGGATTGCTGAAAAAGGGTACGTAGCGACATATATTCCTACACAAATTAAATTAAAGAGAAACTCATTAAACTTAGATTATAATTTGGCTAACATGACATCCTCATCCATTCCTATCCAATATGTAGATCAATTCATCATAATGAATAAATATGAAACATATATTTTTCAATCCAAGTCTAAATAAAAAATTCCATTTCCTAAGTTCATCAAGGTTATCAAATCAATCTAATTGATGATCAAGCAACTAGAAGCAAGAACAAGATTGACCAAACAACCCTAATATCATTGGAGTCATGAAAAGATAATAAAATAATCGAAACTATATATTGAGTTCCATTGCAATCCTAAAAAAACTAAATTAGTTCATGATAATTAAAGAAAATATAAAATCAAGGAGTTCCATGATCATAAACATTACAATCAAGATAAAAAAGAGTAAAGGTAAAGAAAAGGAAAAACTAAGATTGGTTAAGTCTTCGATCTTTAAGCTTCTCCAAAATCTATTTTCTTCTCATGGGTATTATGTGGACGCTCTCTTCTTTAGAAAAATAGGGGAAAAAATGAAGATATAAAATCTTCTAATCTCTAATCTTAAAATGTCCTATAAATAGCCAAAGCCTTGGAAGTAGGAAACTTGGCATGCAAGGAACTTGAGCAATTTGTTTTTGGAAGTTACTAGTCTAGATCCACTTTGCTTTCTTTATTAAATTATTGCACTTCGGAAATTCTTTTTGGCTTTAGGCTTACAAAATCACATAAAATTAATAAAATTAATTTAAAAATAACTAAACAGTAATAAAATCTAAAAAAATCTCTAAGCTTAACTAATTTTAATGTACATAGAGTTATCAATGCTTTGTTTACTCTTTGCGTGACTGAGTATAAGCTAGCTTTAGAGGTATGGGGATATACTGGAATAAGAGTGGACAACATGGAGAAGTGGAAACGGATTGCCTCTTTTAGTACGCCTCCTTCGGATTTATGAGGTAGCTGATGCCATAACGTTTGAAAAGTCCCTCAAAGGAATGTCGACAACTCAAAGAAGGCTTGGTTTTTGCTCAAGATGTAATGGTGGAGCTGGGCGATTCTTTGTTGTCCGAAACAGCAACAAAAGAGACTCTTTAACATATCAAGAGAGAATGTAATGAAGCCCATGCACTTGTAAAACATTCCAAATCTGTTCATTAGCTTCGTTTTCGAATACCAGTGTGTTGTAAAGTGACTTTTCTATATTTTTTGATTGTAAATGAATAGTCGTTTTTTTAAAAAAAAAAAAAAACCTACCTCAATTCAAATAACAATTTTACTAATTATATTATAAAAGTCCAATAATATGACATGCGGATACGGTCGTCTATTTGATTTTATGAAGTACGTTCAGTTTATGTTTAGAATATCTTCACGAGCAAAGGACTTATGAACAAAATATTTAAGGATGATATACGTACGTGGAATAATAACCTAGTAGCCACTTTGTTTTAATGTGAAGCCGAAACAACAAAGAGAGACTCAAAAGGAACCCTTTTAGTCCTCGTAAGTTCATCTTTGAAGATTGAAAAATTAGAAGCTATAGTTGGATTCTTCTCTCAAGTAGAAAGCCTCTCGCCGTTGGAAAAAAAGATTTTTGTTTAGGTTGCTAACTTAATCCGCAAATAAGAATAAATAAAATGAGCAAAAAAACCTAATTAATAACAATATTTATTTTTAAAAATCGAAACAAATTAATCATTCAAATTGAAAATTTATGTTCTATCTAATTCGTTACATATCATAAAATTAACAAATTTCTAAAAACTGAAAAAAAAAAAACAAAATATAAACTTATTTTCAATCAAAAAAATTATTATAAATGATGAAAGAACTTGAGACCTCGAAATTCAATTACATCCTCCTTGTTTCTAGTCAAAACCTTGTTGTAACTTCTATTGTTGGTTTAGCTAATTAATTTTTATTGTAGAAAAAAGATTGTTCACATGCAAATATATATATACACACACACAAACATATTTTTATATATTTAATGAACAGTGAATATAATTTTAGATAATAACAAAACATTATTTCATCTTTTTATAAACTTGTATAATATTTTCAACGTTAAATTTATATTTTTAATTAATTACGGCTTTTCTTTTCCCCAGGGCTTTATTATATAACAATTTAGTTAAAAAAAAAAAAAAAGAACCACCACCAAACCAAACAAAATTATAATGATAAAAAATTGACTTTTATTCTTTAAACCTATTATTGGAAAGAGTATAAAACATTTTTGGCTAAAACCCCAAAAAAAGTTAAAAAAAAAAAGTTACCCTCAAAGTAAAATCTAACAATTTTAAACACATTAAAAAATTATTAAAACATAATATGAAATGAAAAATTATCATAAACAAGATAAAACACTCAATTACATAACATGCTATTAATATGTCAAAATTTATATAAATACGTAATATTTTAAATATAATTATAAATAAATAAATAGACTAATACAACACGAAGGCAAATATTACCACGCTCTTATTTGGATTTTAGATCAAGGATATTTCTTTGCTACGTCCCGCAAAAGGCGACCGACCATCATAAGGTACTTCCTTTTGGTAGCTAAACAAGCTAATGATAAAACATTATATTCTTTTGCAAAAAAAAAAAAAAATGCAACTACAAATCAGTCTTCATCTAGGCTTAACTACATGATCAAAAACAATAATAAATAGAAGTTTTTCTTAAAAAAGGGAAAAGGAAAAGAAAAGGCATATAATGAAATATAATAACATATAATATGAAACTTAACACAGCTGGTTTCTTATGCAAACAGTTTTTTAAAAATAATATTCAATAAGTCTGAAGTTCGAATTACAACATTTGCAAATCAGGTTGCCATCTTTGTTATACCAAATATATCTATATATCATTACATGTGTTCAAAATCTCAAAATAATCCAACTATTTCTTATCTGCCACCTCAAAAACGCTCCACAAATTCAGGTAAAGGCAAATTAGGTTGTTTTCTTCATCCACAAAATAATGTTCTCAAGAAATTAAAATTGCAGTTATTTTTACATTCAGTGCAATAAAAACCATCTTACCATGATGGCGCTTAAAACTCTCAGTTAGAAAATAGGTAAAATATCTTGGAACTCAATCTACAATTTTAAGAATGTCAAGATGAAAATAATGACAATTGAATTGACATCGAACTAGGCGAGGCGAATCATGTATTTATGTAAAAACAAATGATATTCCCCTTCTGAAAACTTGATGAAAAATTTCATAAAAACCTATTTTCCGCTTTAATATCAACTGCAAAACATCCAAAAATTTGTTTGCGACTTCTATTCATGTGGGAAATCTTCGTGTTTCACCACCAACGTTATTGCTACAAATGCAGCTCCTGACAAGCAAAGTAATAGGAGAAGCCTGAGAGGCAGAGCTGAAAGCCAACGTTATTGCTACAAATGCAGTTCCTGACAAGCAAAGTAATAGGAGAAGCCTGAGAGGCAGAGCTGAAAGCTGGCATCAATCTACTTAATATCTCCTGTTGGCACTGAATTTAGTTAGGTCTCAGTGCATCATACTACAAGTTCACAAAATTGGTGAGACAAATTAAATTGAAGTTTGGTGTGAGAATAAAAGGCATGCGAAAAGAAAAATACTAATATAGGTGCACGGAATGATTCATTTTATGAAGGCATTAGGGAGCTTACTAGGTTCATCAAATGGACATCATGTGATATTTAAACCTCTCTCTCTAGGGACATCATCTTGATCGTCCATCTCCTCAAGGATAACATACTTGGCAGCATGTTCAGTCAGGGTTGACCCTACTGTTTCATCCTCTTCTAGTTTACCCTTCTTCAGCTTTTGGTATCTTAATGAGGATAGGTATTTTAGGTCAGCTTAGATAGTGGAAACCAGAAGCAAAAAAGAGATCAATACACAAACTCAGGAATTACATTAGTGAACTTAAAAAGAGGTGAAGAAATAGTGGACAGACAAATCCACAGTAAAATATTGCTCCAAACTGGAATCCAAATGAAATATAACTAAATCAAACAGTAATAAATAGTCAGTTTCAATATAGTTTCTTATACTCAGTTGGATTCGACTGCATTGGCAAAAAAAAAAAACACTAATAAAGGTTAGAATCTTAGGGATTACTAAGAGAATTGGTAATAGATGCAATTAAGGTTTAATTATTAGTGTGAGAATCTTAGGGATTACTAAGAGAAATTGGTAATAGATGAAATTAAGGTTTAATTTGGTAATTCAGATCAGGTTGAGTATGTCAATCTGCTAATGACACAAACAGGAGAAGATAAAATATAGCCTCATTCTACTAAGCCACAGAAATCCCAAGGGACAAGAAAGTCTTATCTTTTCCGGGCTTTGAAGTAGCGAACAGCTGTAACTCTCCCAGCAAGTCATTAAATTGTAACGAAGTGACTACATAGCATATACGAGGTTCCCCACGACTGTACCCAGCTAATAATAAATCATCACTCCCAAAAATAAATTAAATGCACAAAATTTTTTTTAAAAAAAAGGGGAAAAAGAAAAAGGAAAGGACTAAATACTAAAAGCTCCTTGTGCTTTCTCATATTTCCTAGATAAAGCTCCTATCGTTTTATTTACCCAATTAAACCTTAAAAGTAGTTTTTTTGTCTAATTAACTACTCAAAGTGCTATTTTTGTATATTTATACCTTAAAGTGCTATATTTTCTCAATTAAGCCCTTAAAGTACTAATTTTGTCTAACTAAACACTTAAAAGCATATTGTTTTAATTAAACCCATATTTGTCTAACGGATTTTAGTTGGCTTTCATGAAAAATAAAGGCTTAGTTAAAAAAAAAAAAATTACTATAAGCTCTCAATTGGGTAAAATAGAAGGGTTAAGCACCTTTTTAGAAATTTGAGAAAGTATATGGATCTTAATAGTATTTTAGCCAATAAAGAACCCAAAAAAAAAAAACTTTTTATCAAGTTTGAGACTGACAGTAATTATAAGAGACTCAGAAATTGCTTAAGTATTGCTTAAGTATGTACAAGTTAAAAGTTGGACAAACACTAAGAGCAACTTAATCAATTAACTTAATAGACAGACAGCTTTTTTTTGGCCAGAGCAGAGCAACAACTAAAAACACCAAATTCTGGCATTAATTAAAAGCATTAAAAAAGAATTCCAAAAATACTAAAAGATTATAAATTTTCGCTCCAATGACAGACAATAAGACCTAAACTTTGGGCAAATTTTGATACCTAGAGGTGGGAATTTGCAAGTTTAGGTCCATGCCTTAAAAAAGAAATGATCCATTACAATTAAAACCTCCATAACTCTGATGGACAAAGTCTAGGTTTCAATATCCATTCAAACAATGAACTGGAAACAAATAAATTACTTATTTAGTTCAACAACACCAGACAAAGCATAGGCCTTTGTAACACACAAATACAATCCAGGAAACATGGACGTCCTCTACTTTCAATATCTTTGCCACAGGTGCTTAACTATAAATAACTTTTTAATGGAATATCACTAACTACAAAAGTTTGCACGGAAGGGCTCAAGCAAGAAGAAATGGCAAATTCATAAAATAGATTTATTGACCACCTACTTGTACCAGTTGAATAAACTGACCCCAACCATGATTGTGAAGAGTCCAGCTCCTTTTAACCAGGTAAATTCATCATGGAAGTAAAACACGGCAACCTGAACAAGTGTTAGAAAAAGAATTATAAAATAGCTGCAAATATATGGTAGGAAAATAAACACGTGAGTGCAACAAACATTAACAGGCAAAACAAAAATAAAATTAAGCATGTGACAGCTGATACAGATGAGCTCTTATATTTTGTTGGATAATAAACTAGAGAGGGTCAGGATCCCACTGAGTCCAAATAAAAGTCAATAAATTTCTGAAAATTAAGTGAGACCTGGAACCAAGCCATTAAATAGCCCACCCAACCCAATCCCAGACCTGGTTGCTAAAATGAATCAGATAAACAAGTTCCCCTCTTATTTGAACAGCCTCCTCAGACTCAATTTCTTCTACCATTCATTTACTGTTCTTGACCAAAATATAAACAACTCGTTGCATAAAAATATCCTTACTTATGACAAAATCTAGACAAAAAATATCCTCACCCTTACTCTAGACTGCAGTGACAAGAATAGCTATTGCATAAAACGTGACTAATCATAAATCAAAGACATTAGCATTTAGGAGTTGACATAGAAGGATTATATGATATGAAACAATTGCTCCATGTCAACAAGATACTTATCATAATTATGAAACGTTATCCTACTTATTAACAAGTAGGCCTCTTTTTACAGATCAGAGATGGAATCATTAATGGTGAAATAGTGTTTCACAAAGGTCAACTAATAACATGTAAAATTTATACAGGCCCGACAAGTGAAATGTGGAAAATAAGAAGCGTCATTATTTCAATGGAGACATGGAGTACAAATTTCATACTACTCTTTTTTGAAGGGATTGTTCAGAAAATTAAAATGGCGAGAGCTAACCCCATGGGAACAACTTGCCTGAAAACCAACCTAGTCTGACTTGAATAGGCTAAAAATCTTACAACCCAAAGCTGATGCAATTCAAACCCATAAACTCAAAATTAAACCTGATCCATATCCAAAGTTAGGGTGTAAAAACTGAAAAGGGATTAGTGAGTAAATGAGAAACCTGCATTCACAAGCTACCTGGGTTCAGCAAAAATAAAAAACGGGCTTGGTCATCGTTAAGCCAAGTTCGAGCTTAAGCAACTCGAGCTATCGAGCGAGGTGAATTCGAGTACCCTAATCCTTGACTCAAGTAGCTTGCGAGCCTAATCAAGCTTTTTAATTTTCTATAGATATAATTATTTTTAATTAGTGTTGAAAAATCTCAACTTGAACTCAAGCTTGAGAACAAATAAACGAGTTTTAAGTCGACAATGGGAATTAAACTCATTCTTTACTAGGAAAACGACCCTAATCGAGTGAGCTTAACAGTTTAATTTTTATTTCAAATCAAGCTCAAGCTTTAAAAATGACACTTGATCGAGCTCAAACCGAGCTTCAAATTATGAGTCAAGCTTGAGATCCCCTAGCAGGGATAAGCCAAGCTTCTCTTGTGATGCTAAACTTGACTAAATATTACCAAGATCGAGCATAAACCAAGCTCAAGAATTATTGATTGTAATCAGCTAGGAGCAAGCCATTTTGGCTCAATCTGAACCACGTAGTTCAATTTTTCCATTGCCGCTTAACTTCCAAAGTTACATATTTATGTGACACATAAAACACCCAAAAAAATAAAAACAAAAAAATCTTCAATGACAGATGACTGCTATCCCTGGAAGCTATCAGCAGCAAGGAAAATAGATAATAATTGTTTGTATCACCAGCGGCTCCAAGTTGTATCTTAAATTGATGACTAGCAGGAGCTAATACATGAATATCAAAGTAAAAACAAAAATGTCTTTCGTAAAAAAACCAGAATGCCACATGTGCACCACATGCCAATGTTTTGCAGAACCTTTAAGCAATAACATATATATATAAAGAAAACCATATACCAATATAGTGACAGCCTCCTTCACAACTCCAGCTATTGTCACTGTAACTGCACTAGTTACAGAAACAAGGACGTACTCTGTTAAAACCTGTGACAAAAAAGCAAAACCTTAGCTTCTTTAAACCATAAGACCAGTATACAGCCACTAATTTGGTCCACAAGTGCTTCCAAATTTTTTTTAAAATGAAAAACCCTCACCAAACTTCCAAAGGTTGACAAAAGACAAATACATTTAAAAAGAAACACTAAAAAACAAAAAGAGAGAGAGAGAGAGAGAGAGAGAGAGAGAGAGAGAGAGAGAGCAAGGATTCCTACCATAAAGAATGCCAGCATTCCACCAAAAAGCATCAACAAGCAACTTAGAGCAATGTGCCGTGAATTATTAAAATAATTGTTCTTTCTGAATTCATCCCATGGATCCAAGAAGAGAGAAAGAAGAGCAGTTACAACTGCCATCACTGGAGTCACATAGCTCATGAAGGTAAGTGGGTTTTTCAAACCTGGATACAAATATATAGAAATTACCTTAGAGCAATGCTGTAAAAAAAACTCAGAAGAACAAAAAGGATGAAGAAGAAATAAGACCAGCTCAATTTAACAAAACAGGTAACTCTTAGCAAAGCCACTAGCAATCTATCACTATATATAAATTAAAATCCTCCATTTCATAGATATTAGAAAAGTTTTCTAGAATATCAGTATCAAAATGAGAATGGGAACTTCAAGATTGTCAAAAAGACTATCCCCCTATAAAATATACCTACTCAAGAAAAAAAAGACAGCCCAAAAAAAAAAGCTCTCTAAAAAAATTAAACCGAACTATTAAGCAACCATCATATATTATATGCATAAATCTATGGATGCAACCATATCTCATATTATGAGTTATCTGGAGAAAAGAATATAAGCTAGGATATAGTGCAGTACACCTACAGAACCTAATTTTGCAGTAGACAAATTCATCTCTATGTTACTGCTACTAAAAGATTTCTCATGTTTAAGCAAACTGAAAGATATGTTATTCCTTCTTAGAAACTGGAACATCCAACACAAACTCAGTCATCACAACAGAAAAAATCAATTGAAATACAAATCTTACGGCAATAACAGTGAGAATCTTTCCATGTCAAGAATGGATGATAACAATATCGTGCAAACGTACTGATGCAAAAACTAGTAAAGTGTATGCAAATAATGTGGCAATACAATAAACAGAAAATGGGGAAAAGAAGGATGAACTTAAGAAAAGGGAGAAAGAGAGAGACCACCTACCATAGGCTTCTTTCTTTAGATTGTAGCAGTTGAAAAGTCGATTTGGAGACAACAAATAAAATAATCAATGTAGGTAGTAAAGGAAAAGAAAAAATAATTTGAAAACAGGATCATGTAATTGAACTCTGTGCCTAATCTATCATCCAAATTGATCAAAGTATACCTGCAAAAGAATTTGAGTCATACACCAGCGAAATCCAGACATAACAGCAGCAAGCATGACAAAAACAAAACCCAAAAACTCAAATTCTGTCTCCTTTGCAACTGGAATAAAAAAGACCAAGTTTCACAGGTGTTATAAACATTTGACATTATAGAAGCTTGAAAAAGCGAGAGAGAGAGAGAGAGAGAGACCAGCAACAAAAGGATGTTCCAACCTGCTCAAATATTAGACAAAACCCATAGTAGAAAGTTATTTTAGCCGAGCAGATTAAATTGGATGATAAGCAGCAATTTAGCCATTGGAAAGAGATTGCAACATTGTAAAAATGCTATTTTTAAATTGATAATTCTTAAAAGTGATGTGATGCGAGATAAAGTGACCATTACGGCTTTAAAGAAAAAGATATTTTAATAAATTATAAGTTCCAACTGCATTTTATTTGACTAATTCCATTATATCAAATAAATAATATTCTCAGAAATATATGATATATTTATTAAATAATTTAAAACATAAAAGTAAAAGTAAATAGGTACCAAAATGGATTTAAAAAATAGGTTTTAAAACTGATTTCAACATTTATATCATTAATTCACATTAATTACAATATCAAGATGTTCTTTGTTCTAAAGTTTTTATTTCATTGTAATTAAATTATGAAATAATCATTAGTTTTTATTTTTTGTAATTTCGTTTATTATATTATAATAATGGATTTTATTTAATTGATAATATGAAAATCATACATCGCTTTCTATTTATTGTACTAGGAGCACAAGTTTGTGAGAATTTCTGCAATATGAACTGCGTGAAGCAACCATAACCAGCTGTGAAACCTGAGAAAATGGACTTCTGAATTCAAGGTTTCCTAATATTTTCTTCTTAACTACTCCCTACGTCTCCAGTTGTCCATCTTTCTTTCAAGGCGTCTTGACATGATGTCCACATTCCAAAAATGTTCAGCATTTTTTCAATGTTGCCCCTTTCTGAAATACAAACTATAGTTTTATAAACGTTGTAAAAGAACAAAAAACTTCATTCCTAAACCTTTGTGCTTTTGGAAAACAGACACTAAATTAAAGATGAAGTACTTTTTTTTTTTTTTCACTTCTGTTACAGAATATAAATCATTCCTACGCAGAGACCAATCACTCCTTAGCAAACACACACCATAATAAGTAAAAAATCCTCAAATTTCAACCTTAATCCTAAACTGCTTTCAGAGGTCTATTCACGGTACAAAGAAATGACTAGTTAACTTTCTAATTCTTTGATTTTCACTAGTAACCCTATGTTAATAGCTTGAAAGCCCTAATTTTAGTCATGATTTTCCATCATTTTGACACCAATTAAACCTAAATATGTCTCAAAACCCTGAAAGAACTGTTGGTTTTCAACAATTACCAACCTAATGTCATTTTAATGCAAGCTTCCCTTCAAGCCTTACATCATTTGTACAACCACAAGTACTCTAGTAAGTTTTATATTAATGTGAATCATGAACTGCCTAGAATCAAAGGTGAAAAAAATAGCATGCCCTCAATGTATTATTGTTTAATATTATGACTTAGTTTCAAAAACACTTGAAATATTTAAGAAAGGTAAAACAAGGGGAAAAGTCCATGAAGAGAAAAACCCAAAAAATTGAATATCTTCCTCCAAAACTGAAGCATTACAGCAAGAAAAATCATTGACTACACCTATGGGTCCCACTCCCACAACAACTTGCCTTCAAGATGATAGGCGAGCTGCACGTTACTCACTATCGAAGAGCATTAGATATTCAATACTGCCTAAATATATAAAACTACAAAGGTGCTATACACACACACACACACACACACACATATATAATTGAATGGCTCGTAAGAATCGTATAGAATAGGCAAGAATCCATACCTGTTAATAGAATCCCAACAGAGATTACCAAGATAATACCTAAAAGTCTAAGACTTGGAGACTCCAACCTTTCAAAAAAGCATTCAATATTAATATCAGAACAAGAAGAGGCATGAAGAAGAATCCAATCAATTCTCAGAAAAAGGAATGCAGCATTGACACCAACATATAACAGGAAGACAATTTGCAACAAAAACAAACTGTTATTATAATGTATCTGTGTCCAACACCCTATCTCGAGCCCATGAAACATACCTACTCCCTAGGCTCAAGTTAGTAATCTTATAATAAAATAGCACTGGCGGATTGAGTTACCAAATAGATATGTTTCATTGTCATCAATAGTAAGTGTAAAACAATTGAAAGCTCCAAATATGATCAAAATAAATCAAAAAGACCAAAACAAATATTTTAGAAAATACAGTCAAAGTTTTAAGAGTGGTCTAGAATAAAAAGTGAGAGTAAAACAAAGTCGAAAAACGAATTGAAGTTATTATCTGATAGTTAGGCAACAAAAGTAATTATAAAATCAAAACAACAGTTGTCCTTTCAATCAGTAATTAGAAACCAAGCTCTATCTTAGTCCCATCAACCAACTTAGTCAACACTTGAGCTAATAAAGGCTCAATAAAGCCTTAATTCAACAGCTTTATGATAGATGCATTGACGGTGTTTGATAAACAATTGAAAAGTTTCAAACCATTGAAAAAAAAAAAAAAAAACTTCAATTTTCAATGGTTTTATTTTTCTTCAATGCGTTTGATGGATCTTTAAAAATCACTTAGTGGAAGGCTTCAAAAAAACGTGTTGAAAATGCTAAGTAGCTTTCAACTACTTATGCATTAGGTCTATTTTATTGAATGAAAAAAGTTATTTAATTACAACGAAAATAATTATAAAATCATATATCTCTTTCATAAAAGATTAATAAAAGTCTGGCAAACATTTAATTTTCAGAATTCTACCAAACAACTTTTATATCATAAATACGTACTTAAAGTTTTCAAAACTAAAAATTCAATGCTTAATTTTTTAGGGCTTTAGTTTATCAAACAGCACCTAAGTTAAACTACATCCTGGAAGAAATTTTTAGTTCAATAACTTATTTGACATTTTGGATGTACTCACAAGTATTTGGAGCAGACCATAGAAGCATGGTTTTGAATTTTCATCATCTTTTTTGGTTTCTTTAGATCTCTCAGATGACATAGCCCTTGACCACACAAAATGGATAAAAATGATTCATGTAGACAACCCCAACTGGTTGGGAACCAAGGCTAAAATCACAAGCAGAGATCTTATTGGTGCTAATTCTAATGCATATTTAGGTCAATTCGTTTAGTATTTTTGTTCTCATACAACCATCTCAAAATCCTCCAAGACATAAGGAAGTTGACAACCCACTCTGCATGCTAAACATAACTAACCACACCATATGGTTTAGCACGAAATGCAAGAGCTGATCCTAGGGTGGTGAACCCCTCATCTTTTCAGGGAAAAACTTTAAAGCTCAAAATCGTGCAGTCAAACTCTTTTAAACAAGCCAAGCTATTATGAGTTTTAAAAACCACCTAGTTTTCTAACATGCAAAAAGCTTGCCTTCTAATAAGTGTCTAATTTTATATAAATTATTATTCTATATTAATCTTTTCCAGTTTTCTTTTATGTTTATCATAAGTATTCATTTATCTTTTTATTTTGTAGGATTTACTTGGATGAAAAATACAAAGAAAGTAGAAATTGGATAAGTTAGGGAATTTATATGGGTATTGAATTCTAGTGAGCTGATCTTGGAGAACTTAAGTACATTAGGAGAAGTTAGAAGATAAAGTTTTACTTGGGTTAAGAGTTTGAAAGCTGAAGTAATTATCTTTGAAGATTATATCTTAGATAATTATTTATCTCTTGGATAAATGAAGAAAATCAGCCCACAAATCCAACTTTATGGCTACATTCATTAAGAAAGAAGATTGCACACAACTTCTCAAGAGATCAAGATAAAAATTAAAGATTGATTTTTTATTTTTCTTTCGATAAATTAATGCAACTTATCTTTATCCCTAGCTTTAGTTGAATTCTTTCCCTATAAATAGAGGGGAGCTAAAACAGTTTTGATCACCTCATTCTTACTCTCCTCATGTCTATTTTATTCATTGTTTTCTAAAATATGTCTTTCTAAGTTTTTTATTTGGAAGTAAAAAGATTTGCAAGCTTTTGTATTATTCATCATGAGAAATAAATGAAGTTGTTTCAAAGTCATTTTTTAACAAATATCTTGTGTTTTTCTATTTAAATGTCAGGTTACATGATTTCAACTTCTAGGATGCATACTAGTAGTTTTCTCATATTTAATCTAGAGCTAGTTTAGTTAAGCAAATACGTAATAGTTTGATTAGTTTTACATAAGTAGCAATTACCCTTAACGAGGATGGTAAAGTTTTCATTTCAAAGGTTACGAAAACTACAAGTTTTTCTTAAATAAAGTCAGCTTTTGATTTTGTTAGACTGAATTAGTTAAACTTTCCTAGTTTTTAAAGCTATCTTTTAATTCTGAAAGCTTCTTTTAGGGTAGTTAAATGATAAGGGTCAATCATAGTGCTTAGCTTAGTTAATTAGGAAGTAAGGGAAAGTGAGGAAGTCAATACATGTTTGATTCCATGGCTGATTTATTTGTTTTAAAAAAAAAAAAAGCATAAGAACTTTCAATGATTGATAATAATATACTAGTAAGCAATATCAATTTACTACCAGAGTCTTCCCATCATTGATTTTTTGCTTAAGCTATTTTCAAGGTTGTTTTTTTTTTTTTTTCTTTTGTTTCCAATAAAAAACAATTTAAAACCACTTATTTATTTTTATTGCTGTTTTCTCAACTAGATTCTACCATTTTTCCCACCACTTTGTTTCTTTTCTTTCAATTTTCAAAATCAGTTTTGCATTTCCAAAGGTCCTTGTGGGATACGATCTCTTATTCCCTGCACTACAAATCTAAAATCAAACTAAAGGAAGTGAGCATTGTAAACAGGTAGCATCGACAACTACCACCTTCCAGTTAAAAGGGTGCAGATGCATGTCATGGTTTGAAGATGAGTGAGCACTGGGTCAAAGCCAACACAGGACTCAGTTGGAACCAACCCAACGTATTCATTTCATAAGGTCAATTCAAGGCAAAGTCAAATGATTCCTCAAATGGGTCATCAAAGAGTTAGTTACTGAGGACCCAACCAGTAGACTAACCAAGCTTCTTTTTTCTCAACAATGGTTTGATTTAATCGTGGGAAAAGTTGTACATGTAGGTATATTTATTTTCCAATCTGACAATCCTATAGAGTGATTCATCCAACCTCTCACTGTTTGTACAACATTGCTATTGTAGCAAAAAGAAAAGGCGATTAAGGAAAAAAATAAAGTAACTAAATAGATTATCATCTAAAGGATACTTTCAAAATGCATAGTCTCAAGCTTATAACAAGAATAAACTACAAAAATTACGTAGCCCCTACATCTACAAAAGAGGATAATCTAAACAGTTCAACATCATACAAAAATGAATAATAGATAAAAAAAATCAATTTGAAAACTCACCTGAATGCGAAAGCAAATAGGAGAAGAAATATAGGAGCTGCAGATTTACACTGCAGGGTACATAGGAAAAATACTTTAGTCAACAACACAACCTAAAGACAAAATCAAAAGGCATATTCACAGAGTAACAGGAGCATTTTAATCAGGACAAGACTAAATATCCACCACAATAGAGAGTATAGAACAGTAAAGTTATCTAACCATTGTGGCAAAAGTAACAGATATGAAAACCAGGGATGCATTGCTGAGGTTAACATCCAGTGCCGTTGAAAGAGCCGTAGGTATAACTGTGAAAGGCAAAGTCCATCTGTACATTAGTTGATGGAAAAGTTAATAAACTAAGTTAAAAAGAAACACATAGAGGTGGAAAAGCCACTGAAGAACAGAAAGTCTAGCATTTTAAAACTCTAAGTCATGCAACCATGCATTTAGCTCTGAGCTAATAATGTAAAATTAAACATTAGATTTTGCAGCGAATTGGATAGCTGCAAATTTTTAAATATTCGAATCTGAATCCACTTAATTTATCTGAAATCCGAATACGTTTATTATACGCTTACTATCCGAATATTACTATATACATCGATTCAAAAAGCAATATCTTTTAGATATCTGAATCCACAAAATATCCTAATTTATTAAATCATTTATTAAAAATTAAAATATAAAATTAAGCAAGAATTAAATATGTAAACATTGATATCAGATTCAGATGTCTGAATTAGTTATCCATGTAAATTAAAAAGTTTTGGATAACAGATTCGAATATCTAACATTATCCAAACCAAAATTAGAGCAGATTCGAATAATGGATATCCAAGGGTTCACATCCGAATCCACTGCAAATAGTAAATTCAATATTCTAATCCACAAAAAACAAATCGGATAATGTAGGATATCCAATTTTTTACCATCCATTGCCATCCTTGTTAAAAATATAATTTACAAATTTATTTCTATAGACCACATGCAAGCACCACCTGTACAATACAAACAAGCAGAAGAAAACATAAGCTTAATGGATTTACCTCTATAGAAGTAATCCCTCCATGAAATTGGAATGGTAGGGTGAAATCTATGAGACCAATACCACGTGATTGCCTTTGATAAAACAGCTTGCATGGTGAAGTGGACAGTATTCATCAATAAGGGAGCTGGAAACTTCCCCAAGTCATCTCCCAACAAGGTTTTGTTATACCTACTCAAAGCAAAATATAAGAGTAAGAATTAATAAGCTTTAAAAACTATGGTCTTAAATATAGCTACCATGCTGCTGTGATTAATTTAGGATGGACTTACAAGGTCAAAAATGTGCTAAAAGTGTACCATACAAGTATAAAGAACAGTGTCTTCAACACGTCCACAGCAGAAACAGAGCTATTAGAACTCAGTGTCAATGATTTTGGATTGCTAGTAGAATTGGCTCCATCAGCACCAATATTTGATGATCTTATGTTCCAAGCAGACTCATTTTCAATATCAAAAGGTGCATATTTCTCATTTCTATCTCCTCCATGTATATCTTCCACAGTAATACCACCATTCAAGTGCATATTTTGCTCTGGAAATTTACTGTATATAACCCCTTCTACAAACCCGTTTTGTTACTCGCTCAGATTAAGCATAGGCAACTCAAAATCAGAGTATTCT
>JBBYHL010000014.1:4191908-4211057 GCA_038381835.1 Adansonia madagascariensis | reverse complement strand
GATTTTATGAGTTTATTAATTTTATTAGTATATCACTTGCATATATATTTTTATATTGATAAAACATAATTCAATAACTCAATTGAAATATTTATACATATATATATATATAGAGGTTTACCCTGACCCTAAAACCAAATTTCAAGATTTTGTATTCAGAAACTCCGGTTCTTGCACCGTACCCCAAGCGACCTTGGCTACGTGATTGCCTAAAAAGACAATCAACAGTAGGCAAACACTTATTAAAAGACAATTGCTATATAAAAATATAAAAATGACTGAAAGCATCTAATGTATATATTCCTAATGGTAAAAAAAGAAAACACCTTTTTCCCCTCATTTCAAAACGTTATCTACAAAGGAGGTAGGCTTTAACGATGGAAAAGAATATATTTCTCTCAATCTTTTCTGATATTAAAGAAAATCGTTTCAAAAATGAAAAAGAATATATACCGACTAGGAAAGGGCAAAAAGACATCCAAGGAGCCGGATCTTATTATATTTGAAACAATTTATTAAAAAAACATTTGGCATATAAATTTATCTTATATTTGTTATATTTTCTTTATTATATTTAAAATACACAAGTCTATGATAATAATGTTATGATAATTATTTTACGATATAATCAGTTAAAATTTTTAAATTATTAATCTTATAACTTCCTTATGTTATACATATTATACATATATATTCTATTTCTTGCAATTTAGAATAAAGTGCATAAAATAGACTATTATTAATGATTTTTATAATTTATCATAATAATTTATATGTTAAGTTATAATATAAACAAATCATATAATCTCTTATCACTATACTCATATATATATATATATGTTATTTTAATGTAAATATCTTGTTTTTAATTTAAAGGTTTAATCTCCTAAATTACATCATGTGATTTTTTTAAAAGTAAATAAAATATATCATTGATATATGTATTGGTTTATGTTATTATAATGATTTGTACATTATATAAACATTTAATTTTATTTTAAAATATCTTTTAATTTGAATTAAATTGCATTTGATTATCAACTTAATTTTCTTCGATAATTTTAATTTAAGTCTATTAAATTCAAACTTGGAACTAAAATCAATTTCATAAATTTATAGTTAAATTTCCTTTTATTAAGTTAATTCCATTAAATTTATTAGATTTTAAAATTGCTCTAGGCTTTAAATTACATATCGAATATTTATTGGGTTTTAGAGCTTCAAATTATCAAATGGGTTCAAACTTTTAGATTGGACCAACCTATATCCGCATCAAGTATTAATATTTATTTATTAAAAAATATAAATTTTTTTATCAGTCATTTTTTAATAGATAAAATTTATTATTGATGACATTAAAGATACATAATGCAAATTTTGTTCATAAGATTTACTAAAAGTTTGTTAAATGATAATATCCGTTAAAGTAAAAAGAACTCTTGAATTTGAAAAATTATCCAATTATGCAAAAATCCAAATTTGAGTCAAATGGATATTTATTTTTATTAAAAATGATAATTTTTATATTTACATTTAAATATTAGTCATTATTTATTTTTTATATTTTAATAAAATTTTAATAAAATTTGACTTGATAAAATCATTTATTTAAATTTGATCTGATTTGAATTTAAAATTAATTAGCTAAACCCAAATGACCCGAAGTTGTATAACTTGAGTATCAAACCCAATTGACTCGAATGGCTGGACTCGATAACTCGATTAACCTTAGTATTAAACCCAATCGACCCAAACCCAAAATGATCATAACCCGAAATGATTTGAACTCGAAAATGAATAAAAAATTTAAAGACTAGAATTAACCCAACTTGAATTAATCTTACTTAAAATAACTCAACCCGCCCAATTGACACGTCCAATCTAAACTAAGTTAATTGTAATGTACAATTTGTTTTTAAATGAAAAAAAGGGGTAATCATAATCAATTAAGTTTTCTAATAAAATCACATTAAATATAAAAATAAACTACAAACTCAAAATTATAATTTTATATACCAAAAAAATGCATAACCACCTACAATTATTTTTATTACAGTTCCACAATTATCTTATCAAAACAAAAATGCTAGACTTATAATTTTAGACATGACTTGCTATTGTAACACAAACACAGCACATGGTTAAAAAATTTTTAAGCTTCTGTAAAGAAGTGTTATGTTGTATTCGTATTGACACATTTATAACATATAGATTTATATTGTGCAAGTCGACTCGCTTAGTTAACCTATGTATGACATTCTTATACGCATTTAACTAATCGTATAAGATGATAATGTCCGTTACTGGATATATCTAACCTGTTCTTTATATATATATATATATCACATTTAAATCATTTTTTGATTATTCATATTTAAAACATATAACATATATTTTCATGTTTAAATGGTTTAATCACGTTTAAATGAGTATCTTTATCACGTCTAAATAAGTTAATTTTATTTATATGTGCTAGTTATATCATGTCAATGTAACGATATAAAAACATGTAAAGCTCTTAAGGCGTTATGTCATGTTCGCATCAAAAATTTTGACACAGTTAATCTTATTTAAATATATTAAAGACAAAACTTCTAGTAAAAAAAATCCTACGCAAATAGTTTAGCTTTCTGACTTGTAAAATGTTATAGATGAATGTCACGTATCATCTAATGAATAAA
Source organism: Adansonia madagascariensis (assembly GCA_038381835.1). NCBI lineage: Eukaryota > Viridiplantae > Streptophyta > Magnoliopsida > Malvales > Malvaceae > Adansonia > Adansonia madagascariensis. Next base: position 4,208,376 of record JBBYHL010000014.1, on the reverse strand, counting down.
TTTGATATATTTTAATTTAAAAATACTTTCTTTTGACTAAATTAATCATATTTATATTGTTTAGATATCAATATTTTTGCCTTCTATATACTAGTTTAATTTGGTCATTAATTCAAAAAAATCAAAATTGAAAATTCTAACTAATTTAATCTTTAATATTTATTAAAAAAAAAACTTAAATGGATACTTCTTTCTATTTTTGTACATAAGTCATATAGTACTTTAATTTATCTTTAATATAGCTTTAACTTTTGTTTCAAATTAGATAAATTTCAATACTTAAATTACCTAAAATTTGGGCATTTGATTGCAAAAAATAGAACGAGTTAATTGATAGGACAAATTTAAAAAAAAAAAAAACAAATTATGTATGGTGGTACTCTCTCAACCCTGGATCCATTACAAATTTTGATCAATTGGACAAAAATTTCCTAACCCATTTTAGAAGTTGTAGAACGACGACTCCCAGCCTCATGGCCATCAAGCAACCCAGAAGAAACAATACAGGAGTATGTAAAGGACTTTAACACAATGACCCTAGAAGTTCGTGACCTAAATGATGGATGGGCAATCTAGGCATTCATCTCGAAAGCATGCCATAAATGCTTAAAGTATGCACTCACTGACACCTAACCAACAAAGCTATAACAACTTTACAAGAAAGCCTAGAACTATCTTAAAGCTAGGGAAATTAAGATCGCTGACAAGAAAATAGAAAAGTAAAATGGGAAACAAATAGGTGATTGCCACAGCAAACCTACAAGAAAGAATGATCGCTTTGGCCTGAGAAAACCAAGGGAGAGCAAATCCAACTAGACCTAAAATGTTTATCAACAGAGCATGAAACAAGAATGAACTCCTTTTTATACCAAACATGACTCCTACACCGCTCTCAATACTAGTAGAGCCTAGATCCTCAATGCAATCATAACAAATGGCCTGATAGAACGACCTCTACCAATAAAAGGTGAACGAAATAGGAGAGATCAAAATGATGATATTGGCCATATCACAGAAGATTCCTTAGTTTTAAAAACGTAATAGAATTACTTATCAAAAAAGGTGAGATCAAACAGTTTGTGAAGAAAAAAATCGATAGACTTAAATCAGACAAATCGCCCACACGAAACCAAGACAAAACAACAATAAAGTGCCTAATTATTGGCATTTATTAGTATCACTATGAGCGCCACTGAAGATTGGGCAAGAAGCAAATTCAAGCAAAAGTCTCACTTATGCAACGTCATGGCCATTGACACAACCCCAAAGAGAATGAAACAAGATTACTAGCAAGTAACTTTCACGAAGAAAGATGCCAAGTTGATAGCAAGCAATGGCAACGATCCTATAGTCGTATCCGCTATAGTGGGCAACTATCATCTCAACCGAATTCTGATAGATAACGGTAGCTCTGTTAAAATTCTACAATGGAGTGCCTTTCTTCAAAAAAGATTTAAGGAAGAGGAGTTACTCTCTCTTAGCCAAAATATGGGTTTTCCAATCAACCTATACCAGTTAAAAGAACTATCACACTACTCATCGCCATGGGAAATGGCGAATAGATGATAACAACTATGATAGATGTTCTTGTGGTAGACCAACCTTTAACCTACAATGTCATTTTAGGCAGACCAGTGATGAAAAAGGTTAAAATGGTGACCGCAGTAAACTGCCTTACTGTCAAGTTCCCCATGCCAATAGAGGTAGGATATATGTGGTCCAATTAGACAATCACTTACCAAAGCCACTTACTTTCTATCGAGCAGCTAGAAAAAACCAGTCGGAGTTATAATAGTAAAAAAATAACCTTATCTCGGCAGCCATGGCTGTCAACATAATTACACCTAACAAACCCCAATCTCATACCCTTGATAGCCTTGATATTAAAAACATCGCAGAGCATTACAAGCTATAACTTGTAAAAAAAAACTAAAAATGTGGCATTGTATGAGACATACCTTGATCTCTCCATCATTATTGGGGCTTCACTTGATCAAATAGATAACGGCCACTTAGTACATTTCTTGCAAAAAAATACTGATATCTTTGCTTGGTCAGCGATTAACATGCTAGGTGTTTATGAAAGAGTCATCATAGCACTCACTAAATGTTGACCCAAGGGTTAAAATGGTGAAGCAAAAGAAATGTTAATTTATACCAGAATGCTTCCATGCCGTTAAAGAAGATATGGACAAACTCTTAGTTGCAAACTTCATCTTAGAGGTTAAATACCCGCAAAAGCTAGCAAATATGGTTATCATTAAAAAGTTAAGCAGCAAATGGAAAATGTGCATTGATTTCACAAATTTAAGTAAAGTTTATCCTAAAGATAGTTACTCATGGACAATCATTGACTGACTGGTCGATGCTTCTGCTGGTCACAAACTTTAAAGCTTCATGGACACCTTTTCAAGCTATAACCAAGTTAAGATGGACACAGTAGATCAAGAGAAAATGACATTCATCACAGATGAAAGGGACATTCTACTACCAAATAATGCCCTTTGGCCTGAAAAATACAAGGGCTACTTATTAATGGCTGGTTAACAAGATTTTTAAAAGCCAGATTGGGCAGTTCATAGAGGTGTACATGGACGACATGCTGGTCAAGACTCTTTCCATCAAGCAACACATAGTAGATCTAGCCAAAACCTTTCAAGTGCCAAGGAAATACAACATGAAGCTTAACCCCTTAAAGTGTATATTTAAGGTAGTCACAAGCAAATTCTTCGACTTTGATTTCCTTGAAAGAGATAAAGGCAAATTCGTATAAAATAAGAGCCATACTGAAGATAAGCTTTCCAAGATCAAATAAGAAGGTTCAATGACTAACAAGTAGAGTAGCAGCATTCAATCGATTTATTTTTGAGTCTATTGATAAATGTTTACCTTTCTTTAAGTTGATCAGAGTGGCAATCAGATATTAATGGACAGAGGAATGCCAATAGTCATTCGATAACTTGAGGGAGTACTTCTGTTCACCATCATTATTAACTAGCCTAAAGCTAGAAGAATAATAATTTGTGTACTTAGCAGCCTCGGATGAGACGACAGACACAGTCCTAGTAAAGAAAGAAGATGGAACATAGCACCTCATGTATTATGTCAGTAGGGCACTTCTGGTTATCGAAACAAATTACACCAAAATCAAAACACTAGTATATGCCTTCATTGTGGTTGCAAGAAAGCTCAAGCAATACTTTTAGGTGCACCCAATAATGATCCTTATAGACCAACCTTTGAAGAAAGTACTCTTAAAGGTAGATTCAGTGGGTAAAATGATCAGATGGAGCATAAAGCTCAGTGAATTCAGCCTCAACTACAGTTTAAGAAAAATGGTCAAGACATAAGCCTTAGCAGACTTCATCACTAAGTGCTCTTTCGCATCCTTTAAAGAGGCCATGCTAGAACAACTAGATCCTAGACTAGCATAACCAAATCAACTATCTACGGTCAAAGATAATACTAAGTGTTGGACTTTTATGTAGATGAATCATCTGAAAAGAAGGGTCAGGAGTTTTAGTACTACTATTTGATTTAAAAGGCCAAGAATAGTAATATGGACTATCATTTGACTTTTCCACTTCAAATAATATGGTAGAATATAAATCAATAATCACTATACTTGAATTGGTAAAAACGTTGAGAGCTAGCTATCTCACAACATATATAGATTCTCAATTAATAGCAAACTAAGTAAATAGGGTATACTAACTCAAAGATTAACTGTTGGCCAAATACCATAGCATGATTATAGGGCTATGCAAATCTTTTGATCATGTGGCCATAGAACAAATAGCAAAACACTTGAGTTGACTTATTGTCCAAAATGACGAGTGGCATGGAGATCTCAAGTAAAGGAAAAATCATACTCGAGTGTGTAAAGGTCCTTAGCTACGATATACATATTCATGAACTGATTGCCAGCAATAATGATGATTGGATGACTCCTATCCTATCTTCTCTCTAGCACAACACCACACCTTCTGATCTTTTGCTGCATAGACGATTAGAAAAAGGGTAACCATGTACACAATTCTTAACAGCATATTGCATAAAAAATCTTTCTATCTCCTCCTTCTCAAATGCTAGCCCCAAAAGAAGGGAATTATGTCCTAAGGGAAATCTATAAAGGGGTATATGGCAATCACTTGGAGGTAAAGCTTTAACATAAAATGCTTTGAGGAAAGGTTTGTTCTGGCCAACCATAAGAAAATATGTAACCAGTATGGTAGAAGATGTGACAAAATGCCAACAATTCACCAAGATAAGATAACTAGGTAGCCTACAAAAATGTTAAAACAAGTTTTCAGCCTATGGCCTTTCTACGTATAAGGGATCGACATCATGGGCTCATTCCCTTGGGTGACCCCACAACAAAAGTTCTTGGTCATCACTTGTGACTACTTCACTAAATAGGTTAAAGTAAAATCTGTGGCTGCTATCACAGATAGATCCATTGAAAGTTTCATTTAGAAATTCATCCTCTACAGGTTTAAAATTTTAAATGTTCTTATAGACAACAATAGGAAACAACTAAAAACAGATAAATTGAAGGACTTTTGTGAAAGGTTCCACATCAATCTGATGCACAGTTTAATTGCTCATCCCTGATCCAATGGTTAAGTCGAATCCATAAGCAAGAACATGTTACAACCGTTGAAAAAAAGTAAAATAATGCAAGAGGCACTTGGGTGGAAGAAACATCATGTATCCTTTAGGCGATCAAAACAATCGAAACCCACGCTATAGGTTCAATATCATTTAGCCTTTTTTATGGCACAGAAGTATTTATTTGTAGGAAATTAGCATACATAGCATCTGAGCTGCTAATATAAACCACTAGTTAGACGAGTCCCATTTAAAGGCTAACTTTGACTTATTAAAAGAAAGCAAAGATGAGGCTGCAACCAGGATAGCAGCTTGAGCATAACAAATGTTTAGATACTATAACAAAAGGGTTAACAACAGACAATTCCAAATAGGTGACCTAATATTATAATGCTATGACCGACTGGAGAACGAAAAAAGCTATCACCAAATTGAGAGAGACCATATCAAATATCCACAGTCATTGGATTTAGAGTATACAGATTAGTAGACATGACTAGCAAAACCATTCCAAATACTTGGAATACTGCTCATTTAAAAAGGTACTATTTATAAACTCTATCTCGCAAAATAAAATATCTTTGTTACAAATCTCAGACCCTCAAGCGCAGGTAGTCTAGAAAATTACTGATTACTGATATAACCTAAAACTTTTGAACATAAAATGAACAAATGACATCGAGTTACTCTGACCACAATGGTCTTATCTCTAAATGAGCAGGTGACACCATGTCACCCTAGTTTAAGGATAATCTCAAAGGTTTTATCAAGTAACACTCAGTCATTCTAGCTTGCAAAAGACTTCAAAGGTCTTATCTTACAAATAAGTGACACTGAGTCACTTTGGCTCGTCGATGACCTCATAGGACTATTTTCTAAAAGCATGAAAGTGACAACAAGTCACTTACGCCAATGACCTCAAAGGTCTAATCAACATTTCCATAAATGTCCTGCTATATATCATATTTAACCAACAATGTCAAAAGTATGTTTGCCAAATAAGTAGAAAACACTAAGTCGCTCAGACAAGATATCTCTAAGATATGGCAACCTTACTCAACATTTTAGCATGTCACCCGAAGATCTACTTTGTGTTTTAGCATGCAAACAAAGTGAAACAAAGTCACCCCAACATTATCCTAAAAGAACATATAAACCATTTTACACAAGTATCAAAAGCACAAAAGAATTTTTTTTCATTAAAAAAGAAACAAGGTATATACATATTTCAAAGTTCATAATAAAAAGTGACTTAAAAATACTAGGCTTACTTAGAACCACCATTAGTAGCTGAACCCTTTTGCATCTATTCTCTTTCATTCTCTTTACTTGAGCCATCACTAGGATCAGTTTTCTCTAGAACTGGAGTGATGAAGGCAGCATCCCTTTCATGCCCTTCTGCCACTTGTTGTTGATTTGCATTAATACATTAAAACCTTCTGGAGGCAACACTAACTTGCCCAGATGAAGGCTCTTTAAGTTCAGGGGATTGCACAACTGTTTTATTCCATAGAGGATGTTTCATCTAAAGCATCAACAAAAGCAAACAACTTATCATACAAATGCTTCTTTTGATTCTTTAACTCATCCTAAAATTGAGCCTCCCCCTTACCAACTTGAGCCTCTAACCTAAATATTTTTGCTGTTGTGATCGCCAATTCAGGATCTTAGGCCTCTAGCCTTTTTGCAACATCATAAGTTGTTTTCTTCACCTTTTCTAACTTTTTTCTTTAATTTAGTGACCTAAATAGCATGTTTCTCTTTAATAGCCTTTAAGGTCTCTTTTGACTTGTTTAGCTAACCTGGAAGCACTTTACTCAAGTTAACATGATGAGCAGCATGTGCCTTGGCCTTATCAAACTTTTCCTGCCACTCCATCATTTGGCAGTTTTAAGCAACCCCATAATGCATCACCTACAGCGATAACCAACAAATATAAAAATAAAGTACGCATAGAAACACACATGAAACTAGCAAGATGAAACATTACCTCAGCCAAACATGCCAATATGGTATTCAAATAAGGCACATGCATCCTTTTCATTAACTGCTTCATGTTTAAGAAAGGCATGTTCTTATGAATCTAGTAGCACACTGAACCTACCTCTGAAAGAACAAGTTAGGGACCACTAGTAGCACCTTTAACACCACCATTGCCATTTACCAAGACAGGCGGGCCATAAAAGGCAAGCATCAAAATCATCCCAAAAGGCTTCAAAACAGCCTTATTTATAGACACCATTATGGCATCCATGGTCCCTACCCCAATGGATGGAGCATTCCTAGCTACAGTAGTGGCAGGGGCAAAAAAGTGATGGCCACACACTCCTTCCCTACAATTGTCTTCCTTGATGTAAAAAGATCATCATAACCCTTTAGATCCTTGTGCTTGCCCTTCATTTTTAGGTGAGTAGCTTCTTGATAGCTATTAGTTTAGACGTACGCTCCTCCAAAGCTACTTGAAGAGGATCTATGCTTGCTTCAAAATAAGGCAAAAGTTATGTTAGATAAATACAAGTTAATCAAGTTAAAATTCATAAGAATATACCCTTTTTTTAATGGAGGGATGGATGGTCGATCAGCCACAGCATCACTCAAAAACAATTCTTCACCACCTAAAGAACCTTGATCGATATCTTGTGTACCAGAGGGCTCCTCAACAACATCTTCCAAGCCCTTTTCGCTAGGTGTGCCATCTACAGATATTAGCAAGGCAATCAAAAATTCATGTCAATCCTGATCGCCATAATAAACATACAAAAAAGCATATAGATTTTTTATGCCGAAACTAAGATAATGTCTTAATTCCTTATTCCAAAATGCCAAACTGCCAAAAAGGACTTCACATTGCTCGCAAGGTGCTTGTTACTCTATTCAAATAGGAAGCCCCACTTTATGTCTGCCTTTTTATGCACAATAAAGAATTGATGTTTCAAGAAGTGAGCATTCCATGGAAGGGCTATCACTAATCTTCTTTTTCTCTTTGCCTACATATGATACAGCATGACTCATTCTTTTTTAGCACAAATAGTGTCCTAAATACATCTACGGAATGCATCCACCTTTTTTCTTTGCACACTAAGAAGTATATCATAATGATCGCCCACGAATTTGGCTTTAGCTGATTTGATGACAACCTCTATGCCTCAAGCAATGAACAAAAAAATAGTTTCAATCCTTTGAAAATATATAGATAAAACGTGGCACCATTTTTATCCCTGTTTATCAATTTTTACTTTAGAAGGGGCTCCAAAACTTTGTACTAGTCAAAGTCTACCCCCTTATTAGCCATCCACTTGCGCATAGTCATTAAAGAGACATTACCAGCATACTTTTCCACAGGTTCAATAATTAAATCCCCTAAGTCTATCACTTTCTTAGTACTATCACTGGCATCTTCAAGTATTTGTGCCATTTGGGTGTAACTGCATATTATAAGGACCTATAACATTAAGAGGCTCGATACTTTACACCTCAGCCTACTCATCATGCCAAACCATCTTTGTACTTTAACCTTCACCCTCATTCATCACCAAAAAAAAATGATCACGAAGCTGCTCAAAACCAACCCTAGTTATTTCTTCTACTTGACTCCTCAGTTGTAGCTCACTATTTTTTAAATTACCCTTTTTGGCGATCGACTAGACATGCAAGTGATGCTCAGACTCGACCATCCACCCTATAAACATGAACAAATAATAAATCTAAAGAGTACAAGATCAAATAGGGTAGATTTTAAGAAACTTACCAAAAAATCATTGAACAACAAGGATGAAGAAAGAGCATGAAAAACAATTGCTTGTAAGCCTTGCTAAATGCACGAGTCACAGCAAACCATAAAGCAAAGTTTTCACTGCAAACATAAAAAACAAACCTAAGGAACTAACAATCACAAGAAGAAATGGAGAAAAAGAAATGAAAACAAACAAAAACAAATAAGGACAAAAAAAAACCTTACAAGTTATACAAAACAAACGACTAAAATGAAAACCAATTTTTATAATGCTTTTCAAAGAAGAAACCACCTTTTTAAATACTTATCAATGCTCATCCTTGAAACATGTAACAAGATCCACGTGTAACATAACCATTTGGCTTCCCCATGCGCACGCCGCTAAACTATCAGATCTTTAAATTAAAATTTAGAATAAAGGGCAGGAACTGAATCTCTAGATGCCATATCGGAATAAGGATAGATTTCAAATTCTTGGGCATAACATCAAACCTGGAGTAGTCAATATTACAACTAGGGCTAAGCCTGATCACTTTATAACTACCTTAGCCTTGAAGGGGTAATTGTTATACTCAAATGAGCAAGTTGCCTGAATGGCCTCGCCTATTTGGCCCAGTAGCAACCACACTCCAACAGTGTATTCAACTGATCGCCAAAATCTCCAATCGCCCAGAGCACACTTTAGACATGACATATTTTCTCTATAAGCATATCTGAAAGAATATCTCAGATTAAATGTCTCTAAGCAACACATCTCGGATCTTGTGCCTCTTTCAAGATTAGCCACTAACATATCCTAGCAAATACAGTTGAAAAACTACTAGTCTGACAATAGTAACTTTAAGACAGTGGTAGTCAAACAAGATCAAATGGCATGTTAGAAGCTCAACTATAAAAAGGGCTATAAAGCTTTCAGATAGGGCATCCCCATTCAAACTCTTTTCTTTTCTTATTTTTTCCTTCTTTATTCTCTTATTTTCTTTCTACAAAGCTTTTGAGCTGACTTAAGCATCGAAGTGTGCCTCAGAGTCCCAACTCTGGTGCACCTCTGACCCTTTTATGTATTTCAGACTTTATTCCTACTAGACATTTCAAACCACTTCAGTCTCAACTAAGAACACCATTAATAATGTAGTTAAAGTTTAATTTCTATCATAATTTGTAATTAAATGAGACATATGTTCAAATTTTTTAAAAAAAAACATTTTTCCTCAAACTTTGAAATTTACGTTAATGTAGATATGTATTGTCTATAAATATAACGATAATATGATGAAGGTGATACATTTAACACTTCATGTCAAAATTTTTCTTTTTCATTATTATTCTATTGCTTCTTCTTTTTTTTTTTATTTTCCTTTTTACATAGGGTTGAGCATTCGGTTGGTTCAGTTTTAAAAATATCAAGAATCAATTAAACTACAAAAAACTATTGGAATTGACCAAACTGATCGACTACAATTATCAATACTAAACGAACCGAACCGATTTTGGTCAGTTTACTCAATTCTGGTGCAAGACTAAAATGATTCAACTTGTTTCTAATAAATTGTTGACAACTTGATTCCTAGTTTAACAATAAAATGAGAATTTGTTTTCTGGTGTAAAACTAAAATGACAACTTGTTTTAATCCACCCGGCTCAGGTTTGTATTTTATTAATTTAATTATTTTTTTTAAAACAACCAAATACAAATTAATAATAAAAAAGAGAGAATCAAATCAATGCTTAATAATAAGAATATTTACTGAAAATAAGCTCCATTTTAGTTCAAGTACATAAAAATTAGATACCTAGAGGAGTAGAGAGAGCTAGCTGTGGCAATGGTCGTAACGGCAGGAGGCTGTGGTAGTGGCCGCAATAATAAGAACTTATGAACAAAAGGAGGCAGCAACAAGAGAGAATAAAGAGATCAAAACCATTCTAGATACTAGAAGAAGAAAGTTGAAAAAAAAAAAAACAAAAAGGTTAAGAGGAAGCACATCAGCTCTAAGGCTCTTTGTTGCTGGTGGCTGAGACTAAGTGGCTAAGTTAGGGGCTTGATTTAGATTGATTAAGTGGCTTATGGATATGGTCATACGGATATGGTTGGGAAGGTTTGGATTATGGATATGGGTTAGGAAGGTTTAGGTTTAAATATATTAATAATAGTATTTATCATTTTAATTTAATGTAGATTTAATCAATCGATTCGATTTAAAAAATAAAATCACAAATCGATCGATTAAAAATGTTTTAATTGAATAATAAACCAATTGTAATCAAAATCAGATAAACTAACCTGAATAAACCAAATAGTGTCGGTTTTGGGCGATTTATTCAATAACCGAACATTTGCACAACCTTATTTATACATAATGTTAACAATGGTAGCATTGTTTTTTGTTTCATACCAATTGTCTTCATTCTATAATAAGCTATAAGAGGGTGTAAGATTAAGTATTGTTATTATTTTTTGTAACATATTTTTTTATTTCGTTTAATTAGTATTACATTTTTGTAAATGTACTTTCCTTTAGCTTATTTAAATTAGATTTATCATATTAATCTTGATTTTGATTATTCGATTGGTTTATTTTATTTGAAAATTAATGGATATTAATCTTTTTCTTTTTTATTTTTGTAATTGCAAAGTTTTCTTATCAAACCAAGAAGATATAGTATATTACAGAAAAAAACATGAATAATGGTTTTTTTTTACCAAAAGTTTAATTCTTTTTATGGCTATTTATTGATGTCCAAAATTTATTTTTCCTACTTATTTTATTAAAATTTGTTTTAATATGCCAAAGTTCTTATATAAAGTTGTTAGTTATGTTGTGATTTTTTTATATATAATTGCATACTCTTGCATTACATGAGTTAAATCTAGTTAAGACTTTATATTTAATAATTATATATTTATACACTATCATGAATTAGATGATGTCACCTCATTAAAAAATTTTTAAACATAAATTTTTATTTTTAATTAAAAAATTCACTAACAATATCAGTACATTAAATATAAATCTATTAATTAATTATGCTGTTTTTCCATTGGTCTATGTTTACCTTCCATTACACATCACTTCACAAAACAAATAAAGCATAGCAAAGGTAAGGGATATGCTTACAAAACTGGTTTATATAGTTATTCCTAAAAGATGATATATAATAAATATAAATTTTAAATCTTATTATCTATAACTTTTTATTAAAACTTGTTTTATATATAAAAAAAAAAAAACTAAAAACTAAATTTAAGAAGGTTATAAGGATTTTATGCACTAATAGTATATAAATTTATACACTATCAAAGAATCAAATAATGTTATCTCAATAAATATAAATTATTTATATTTATTTTTATAAACTTTTAAAAGGTGACATAATCTGGTTCATTAGTATACTGTCAGTATATTAAATATACTACCTTGTAATAAACCATAAACTAATTAATGGTTTCAACTTTCAAATTCATCTTTCCGAAAGAAATTTAATTTAATGGATATTTCTTTGGGAGCAATAAAGTTCTTGCCATCACCGTTATGATCTTTGTTTCTTTCTTTATTTTTAAATAACAGTGAACATCACACTAGAGATCAAAAAGAATTTCCTAGTACATAAAAAAATATAAATAAGAACAGAGATAGAAAGTTAGGCTCCAATTGAATTTCTCATCCTACAAAAACACTATCACATAATTTTTTTTTTCTTTTAAAAGGTTGTCGCAATGTGAGAAGTTTCCAGGGAATGAGGGAATAGAGACAGGCATCCAGATTTTGTGACAATTTAGGCCAGAATGTTTAGGTGAAACGCAAGACCTAACATGGAAGCAGCAGCTGCAATTGTTAAAAAAGTATTTGCGTTTTATCTGGCAATCTATTTGTCACTTGGTTCTCTGGTAGTGTTTCAAATCAATGACCCCATAACTCTTTATCTCTTTTTTTGACATTTTTATTCAGCTTTCATTTTCATTTAGACAAGTTGAACGGCCCTCCATTATGCAAATCGAATAATCAATCTCTCACCTAAGCTTTTCATTCTAAACAAAATATATACATATATCAAACACCCATATCTTAAATTTGATTGTGTTCAAACTTCAAACTGTTACTGTTCAAGATATCGTAATAGACGGGGGGAAAAAGTGATGCTTTTTATCTTCCACCAGTGAACTACTGTGAACGATTAGTTGAGGGTATTTGCGTCATTACCTTTTATTAACATTAAAAAATCAATTGATCATAGTACTAAATAAGGAGGGGCTTCTGGCAGATCCACTGATTCTTAAGCGTAACTCTCTTCCCAGTTTGCAGTTCACATTGTTGTTCTTAGTGAGTGAGTAGTTCTTAGAATTAGCTATCGCTCTTTCATTTTTAGGATCAAACGAACCCCAATGAGCAAATGAAAGATTATTATAAAAGGAGTCGACAAGGGAGAAAAATGGCAGTCTCAAGAGCCAGAATCATTGGATCATCATTATTTGTTTGTGCAATGATGATAATGATGGTGATGTTTTCAGGGTTGGTTTTAGTGGCGGAATCAGCAATAGGGGTGAATTGGGGGACACTGTCATTCCACAAACTGAAGCCATCAACGGTGGTGGATCTGTTGAAAGACAACAACATACAAAAAGTGAAGCTTTTTGAAGCTGACCCATTGGTGGTAAAAGCTTTGATGGGGAGTGGGATTCAGGTCATGGTTGGGATACCAAATGAGATGTTAGCTACACTCAGCTCTTCCCCTGCGGCTGCTGATTTGTGGGTTCGCCAGAATGTCTCTTCTTATATTGGCAAAGGTGGTGCTGATATCAGGTAATTCTTGCCTTTATGTAAGATTTTTGCTTCTATTTTTTTCCCTTCACGCTTCTTGAACGGAAGGTTGCAAAAAGAAATTAAGCAAAGTAACTTTTTTCTTTATTTGGTCTTTGAATTTTGTTTTTGTTTCTGGTAGATTCATCTTCACATATATTGAAAAACATATGGATCAATTAGGTGAATCCATATATGTTTCGGCTTCTTTATTTTACGAGGTTTTTTGGCTACCAAACAGATTAGGCTCACTTAAAGTTGTAGAAAGATTTTAGTACCCTTTAGGGAAGATTATTAGAAATGGTGTGAGAAAATGAAATACTTTAATAGGTTTAAAGTAGTTAAGGGACATAATATGTCATAACCAAAAAAAAAACGTTTATGGTATGCTTGGTTTCGGTGCTGGAAACCAGTTCTTAAAATTCAGCTGATAAATGCTTCAAAAACTTTCTGGTATCGTTGAGTTGGTCGGAAAGGAATCTTCATATTTTGGTCTTAGAAGAATTTAAATAGATTAGCATTCCTTAGTAATTGCATCTTCGAATTTCTGTTTGATGAATCTAATGTTAGCGGCATCCCCAGCGTGGATTTCTTATAGGCTTATATGCAGTGGCATGCTGCCCTACAACCACAATTACTTTATCCGTGAAAGCTGTGGATTGGTATGCCAGAGTTCATATGCTATTCCCCATATAGCAAGCTGGTTGAACAACTTCTTATACTAACCTACACAACATCATTCATGTGATGGTATATAAAATTTTATCAATTTCATTTATGCAATTTTGATATTCGGATTAAAGTATCTTCTTCATCACTATGGTCGTTGTCTGTGTGATTGTCGATTAGATCCAAAACAAATGCTGACGGAAAGTTGGAGTGCTTAAGCTAAAGTTTTCCTCTACTTAGATAGTGGAGACAATAGGATTAAAATGAAAAATGAGTAGTATTTTTTTCAATGGAACACACTCGATCAGTATGTAAACATTAGGACAGATTAATGAGACAAAATTACCTCAAGTTAGATTTCTATGGCTTCATCTATTGGCCCCTATGTAGTGGCAAGTTCTGAATCTTGCAATTCAAGAATGTACCATTGGTCTGACAATAGAAAGATTTGTCAATTGACTTTCCCCTTCTATTGAAATACCGGAGCTGGTTTTCTGATGCATCTACTGCTTTGAAATTAACCTAATGTTTATCAAAGCACTGAACTGTCGGAAAATTGAAGTTGTCCCATCTCTGAAAAATTCTTATGTCCTAGTTTAAGTTAACTGTTGCAAATCTTCTGAAATTATTTCAGTCTGGCGGTGATGACAGGTATATTGCTGTAGGAAATGAACCCTTCCTTTCAAGTTATGAAGGTCAGTTTCTGTCTTATGTAATCCCTGCTTTGGTCAATTTGCAGCAGTCTTTGGCCAGAGCAAATCTTGCAGGATACATAAAGTTAGTGGTCCCTTGTAACGCCGATGCCTATGAAGCCAATGTTCCTTCTCAAGGGGCATTTCGACCGGAACTGACTCAAATTATGACTCAACTTGTTTCTTTCCTAAACTCAAATGGTTCCCCATTCGTTGTTAATATTTATCCATTTCTAAGCCTCTATGGGAACTCAGATTTTCCACAGGACTATGCATTCTTTGAGGGCACCACACATCCTGTTATAGACGGTGGCAACACTTACTCAAATGCATTTGATGGAAATTTCGACACATTAGTTGCAGCCCTTAGTAAAATCGGATATGGACAGATGCCCATAGTTATAGGGGAGGTGGGCTGGCCTACAGATGGGGCAGTTGGTGCTAATCTCACTGCTGCTAGGTTTTTCAATCAAGGCCTCATTAATCATGTAATAAGTAATAAAGGAACCCCTCTTAGGCCGGGCGTTCCACCCATGGATGTCTATCTTTTCAGTCTACTTGATGAAGGGGCAAAGAGCACTCTTCCAGGAAGCTTTGAACGTCACTGGGGGATTTTCTCCTTTGATGGGCAGGCTAAATATGCTCTAAAGCTTGGTTTGGGAAACAAGAAGTTAAAAAATGCCAGAAATGTTCAGTATCTCCCTGCCAGATGGTGTGTCGCAAACCCGTCTAGGGATCTATCTGATGTGGCAAATCACATGAAACTTGCCTGTAGTGCCGCGGATTGCACAACACTCAACTACGGGGGGTCGTGTAATGCCATCGGAGCAAACGGAAATGTTTCATATGCATTCAACAGTTACTATCAGCTGCAAATGCAGAATGAACAAAGTTGTAACTTTGATGGACTCGGTATGATCACTTTTCTAGACCCTTCGGTCGGTGATTGTAGGTTTCTTGTTGGTGTCACTGATACCAGTTCAAGTTTTAGACCATATCAAAGGTGGTTAATTAGCTGGCTTTTAATTTTATGGCAACTTTGGGCCTTTAGAATGTGAGTAAAAAGGAAGTTTCTAGGTGGGTTTTTCATGGTTCCCCTCTTATGAAGCTAATAGTGTCCACATAGGAGCAAGAATACTAGAGTTATATACCAAATGTTGGCAGATTAATGTAGTATACTATTGTATGATGCAAGAAAAAGTAGACTCCTATACTTTAAATTTATCGTCATTCTCTTAATTTTAGCCCTGTTTTAGGGCAAAAAAAAAATCATAATGAGGGATAAAAAAAATAACATAATAAATCAAATAACTCAGGCAAACAAAGTACTTGAAAATATCATTGAAGACTCGCATATGTATCTGAAAAATGAAATGAAAAATAAATAAATAAAAATATAATGCTGCGAATCAACTTAGTCAAAAATATGTGCCCTAATCAAAGTACTATAACCTCTAATCTCGATGCTCAACTTTCAATAGTAAACTCTAAAATCGTGAAACTCGCTGCTCGAAATTGCAACAATCCAAATCGTGATATATCACAACTCGGATATTTAATACACTTTACGGTAACTTTAAGCAACAACAAAGTAAGGACATAGATTCTAATGAAACATCATTAATCTATGGTAGCATAAATTAAAAGTTTGAAAGGCCCTCATCGAAAAAATTTATTATAAATTAAATCAAACGCAACATGATGTAACGTTTAATCATAAACCAAGATTTTTAAGTGTCCCATGTCATTACAACTGAGAAAAGGGCACTCTCATAATTAAATATTAATTTAAATCTTTTTTTTTTAATGTAAAAATTGACTACTACTACAACAACCCTGTAATTTTTCTGCAAATGTGAATCAATATAACTAAAATGATTTTCATCAATTGAAACAAATATAGGAAAAAGTTGATCATGTACCTTCATAGACTTGATTTCATCAATTGGAACAAAGATATCCATGTC
>JBBYHL010000014.1:4135480-4159888 GCA_038381835.1 Adansonia madagascariensis | reverse complement strand
ATATATATATATATATATATAAGCTGTGTATAAGAATAGACACAAGAATTATTTTCAACTAATATCCCTTCCATTACATTTGTTTTTCAAAAGTACGTATTATATTACTCTCAATGTCGTCTTTTCTCTGCGGTCTAAAATTATTTTCATGATTTTTTTTTTTAGTTTTTTATATAAACAACCATGAAGCTTAAATTCTATAAAAATATTTTAAAACTTTAAAATAAAATACTAAAATTATTTTTTTGTGTAGATTTTAAAGAAAAAAAAAATACGAGAAAGGGGAAATGTTAAAAACTTAATATGCACCCTATAATGGTTAACAGTTGTTAATAATCAAATGGCATTATATATCTTCTTATATAATTAATATTTTAATAAACTAACCATTAAATTTAACTTCTTAATTCCTAATTCACTTTCATAGAGATTAAAATAATACTTAACTCTAGTGTCTTTTATATATTAAAATTTTTTAAACTTTTAATAAAATTAAATGTTCAATAGTTTTTAAAGCCAATTTTAAAAAAATTGTGAAAATAAATTCAACATATATAAACAAAAATAAATAAGAGTATTATGAACCCCCCCCAAAAAAAAAAGAGGTTTATTTTCCAACAGTAAAAAAATAATAAAACAAGAGAAATTAAATGTTAGTACCCGACTATTGCATCCAGACGTTTGGCAATTACTGTAAGAACACCCATTATGATCAGATATCTTTGATCAAATGAAATTAGCTGAGGAAAATTTGAGTGAGAGATAACGAATCGAATGATACAATAAAAAGGAAATCTGTGAAGAATGAATGAAACTATGGAAGCAACAATCAAAGGTATGTAGGGGTGAAGCTGATCTGATGAAACTAAGTAAAGAATATGTGTTGGATGACCCAAAAGTCTTCTTTTCCCTGCCAACAAGAGAAGTGTTGAAACAGGAAATGTTAAAAGAAGAAAATTAAAAACCCAAATTTAATTTAATTGATACATATAATTATTTTAAGTAATATTTAATAAATTTAAGATTCAATAAATATCTCTAACTTTTTTAATCCCAGAATTAAAGCCTCCTTTACTAAAAAATGAAAGAAATAAAGGATGGGATGTATGGTGTATATGCCTTGCCTTGCCTTTCTTCCCACTACTTTGACAAATTTTGCTGAGAAAGTTAAGCTTTTGTTGGAATCTTTGAACTCACCATAAGCTGGCATGGCCATCATATCTCTGGCCGATCTTTTGATACCACCAAAACCGGCATAAAAGCAACCAAAAAAAAAAAGGTGCATACTCTCGACTCAAGCCAGCAACAAACACTTTTTTACATGCAAGGTTATACTTATATCTTACGCTAGGCCGATATATACTGCAAAGGAATTTAATTTTGAGCTTTGAAATACTCCATCTGACAACATCATAATACTTATTTAATATATATATATATATATGTACTAGGTGATAACCTAATCTATATAAAGCCTCAATTATATTTCTCTAAATTTAAATATTTATTTAATATTTAAAAAGATATATAAATAAAAATATTAAATTTAAAAAATAAATTTAATAAAAAATTAAATTATTTAAAAATTTAATTTAATTTTAAATATAATAATTTTTATTTAAATAAGATCCGGTTAAATTTATGAACATATCTACCATGAAACACGTGTTTCATCTGTCATTATCTTTCACGTCGATGTCGAGTGTAGCAGGTGAAAGGAAGTGAGACCACCAATTGTGTTTGTACTTTGTACAATTAATGGGAGGGGCATTAGGTCACTGTCTACTAAAGCAGGGTTCCTACGTATATATATTGGACTTGGCACCACCATACGACTACCTTGGCTTAGTAGAGTGAAAAGGAAAATTAGTTGTATCAACTTTCTACTATTATCTACTACTAACATTTTTTATGAACTTGTTTATCTTAAGTCTTTTTTTCTTTCTTTTTTTGTTTTTTTGGTTTGTTATAGAAGCAGTGATACGTGGGGAAGAGACACCCAGTTACTCTCAAGAATAAAAGATATTAATTAGTTATGGACCCTTCAAATCTCACATGGTATTAATGATTATATTACTCTAGAGAGAGACGAAGAGATTGTAAATGTTAAAATCTAAAATTTAAAATCATTAAATATTATTTTTTAAAGATGATTAAATAAATTAATCGAACCTAAAATATTATTTAATTTGTTCATGCTTAAGAAAATATTTTTATAAATCTTAAATTTAAATATCAATATTTATAATAATTTTTTTATATTTAAGTCTCATTTATAAAAAAATAAAAATAAAGACTTAAACCTGGAAATGGAGCAAAGAGGTTATACTTACAAAATGTTCAAGTTCAAGAAGAAATTGGCCCAAGTACAAAAGGGAATGATGCATACACTAAAACAACTACCATCAACAATAATGTATGAACTCACTAGTTTCTTCATTAATTTCCACGTTCCAATAGACACTGATTTTTGCTGATTCTAAAGACTAATGGAATTTGCAAATCATAAGTCTAATTAACTAATTAACGTAATCATCTGTCAATTCCTTTTTTAAAACTGATTAGTTTGTCTATACACCTTTTATACTTTCCGGTTTTTAATTTCAAAGATTTTGTTTCCATACATAGCACAGGCTTTTTCTTTTTGGTCGAAATATATTCTTCTAGGAAAACAAATATATATATATATATATATATATGTGTATGTATATATAATTGTGAAACATTCAAATAATAATAAACAAAAATTGGTCAAGAAGAGTAATTAATTTTTGTAAAAAATAAGTTTAATTCCTTTCCGTAGGATAAAGATGACAAAATCTGATCATTTAATGATTTTTTTTTTTCTGATAAGTGATCGTTTAATGAATTTCGTATTGCTCGTTAGTTTTTTTGATTTATTTTTAATTAATTTTTGAAAAAATTAACTTCAATTCCTTTCTCTAAGTTTCTTTGAAAAGCAAGGACCAAACAGGATTATTTTGATAAATGCTTACTTTAATCCCTTTGTCATTTCCTTTGAAATTATCATTTTACTTATTAAAATATTTTGTATTTACTTTTATGCTTTTAGTATATACTTACACTAGAATCATGTATATTTTAATATTTTATATATTATGTATGTATTTATATATATTAAAGAATTCTGTTTACATTAAAATTATATTCATTAATGAATTATAATATTGTTATAATATTAAATTTTTTTAAAAAAATTTAAAAAGTAAAAAAGTTTGGATTAGTTAAAAATATAACTGAAACTCTTGAAAATAAGAATAATAGTAATATTCTAACATCCATTTGAGAAAAAAACAAAAATAAATAAAACAATCTAGCTTCTAACCTACTCCCACTCTATTGCACATCCTTGCGCTAAAACAACCTATAACTAGCCAGAAGAATTAAAAGAAAGGAATGATAAAAGTATTATGTATAGATAATGCATGCATCATGTAATGGATGATAAGATGACGTAGAATAAGAGAAGGGGAAGTAATAAGTGTAATTATTATGGTACCGGTCGATATATATTACTTTTAAAATAAAAAATAGTAATGATATTATATTATTTTAATATTTGTATTAATTGTATTAGCTCGTAATAATTAATATTGATTGATACTGACGTATATCAGTTTATATCAATTAATATAAAATTTTAATTTTTTAATTTATTTTTAAAATTTCACTTATTTGATTTTTTAAACCATTTCCTAATATTGTGACATGATCATTTTATTTTTTCATAATTGCAATTAAAATAAAATATATTCATTAAATTAGATTATTAAACCTATTAATAATAATTTGCTATCATTTTAACTATTCTTATATTTATGTATTTGATCTTTAAAAATTTTAAATGCTAAATATTTATAATTTTAAAATTTGTATTTGTATATGTGTAATAGAAATATATTTATAATATATTTATAATATATTTTATTAAAAAACTTAAAAATAAAAATAAAAAATATATAAAAAATATTTTAAAAAATATCAATAAACATCAAATGATATGTCAAAATATATAGATAACAATATATACTTATATCAAACTAAACACGACAAACCCACCTGTAAGATAATAACTAATGTGGTAGAAATCAAATCGGAAAATGGAAAAGGAGAAGGCAAAGGCAAAAGAAGAGACCATTGGTCACTGGATTTGGGGCAGGTACGGTACAAAAAGAGCTTTAAATTTGGGGAATGGTCCCCCAAGAGCAAAAAAAAGTAGAATGTCCTTCGTAAAGTAATTCCTTAATTACTCCAAAAGACTTTCAGCTTAAGGGTGTTTACTTTTTGAATATGCAAAGCACGTGATGAAAGTGAAGATGATGCAGCAGATTGCGTAATGTCTCCCCTTAACGACATAAGCACCTCTCTAGGTGTTCTTCGGCCAAAAGAATTTTCCCTTCTACCAGATTTAGTCAAGTTTAAGTTGATTTAAAATTTTATATTATTATTTAAAATAATATTAAAAAAATATTTTATATTAAAAATTTATAATTAAATTTAAATAAAATTATTTTTATTACATAAATAATAATTTTAGTTAAATTAATTTAAATTACAAAATACTTTATTTATTTAGCCCAGAAATAGGTCTAAGCACCCGCATTTCTTTGCCCATTCATTCATTGCATTTCTTTTTCTACTCTTTTTTTTATTCTATCTTATTAACGAGTGTTTATAAATATCAATTAAGATTATTTTATTTTTTAAAAAATTTTATATTTAATATACTATTTTTATTAAATTCTAATTAACTCAGCAATTATTATTTAATTAATAAAAAATTATTTTATTATTTTAATTTAATTAAAAATATATTAATAAAAATAATAATTTTTATTATTTTAATATTATTTAAATTATAAAACAAAAACTTACAAACTAATTTTGAATAAAAATTTTTTGACTTATGACTCGATTTAACCTTGCTCTTTGCTATTACCGTAACTTTACTTGGATACTTCTAAACTTTTAAAAATTTTCAGTATCGTCCCGAAAATTTTTATATATTTGATTTTTATCTTTACTCGACCTCCGGGTTAAAAGATTAAATTTTATCTCAAAATTTTTGCAATGTTTTGGAAAACCGGGCAGAGGGCATTAAGGGATGTTTCTGAGCCATGATAGGCTTATTTGATCTGCTTTTAACGGACAGGATATATTTAAGATGTTTTATTTTTTTAATTTATAATTTATACTATTATAAAATAAATGATTAAATTAATGTTACGAATTAATCAGATATCAGTTCAATTGATGAAATATATATAAAAAAAAAACTTAATTAAACTAATAAAGATAAGGATATTTTTGTACTTTTCATATTAAAAAACTATTAAAATTTTTTAGAAAATATACTTACTTCTTAAAAAACCCCCACACTTCTTAAAATTACTTAAATTTAAAAAACTACCACTAAATTTACTAAGTACCCATTTAAAAGCAATTATCAATTTTTAAAAATATTTATTTATTAATTTTTTTTAAGAAAATATCTTTTTCACCCACTTAGTGCATTTGCCAATTCTAGGATTTTTAAAGTAATTTCTTTTTATGGTATAATAATAAATAAATAATTTTTAACATATATGATGCATATGAAAGGAAAATTATTTCATATACTTTCAATAGAGTTGAAAAACTTCATAAGTTGGGTTAGAAAGATAACAGTTGTCTCATTTTTATTTTTTTATTTCTTTAAATATAATTTAGAGGATATGCGTTATTCCACTAATATTGCTTGTGAAGTTTTTCAATATTATTAGCAATGTATCAAATAATCATCCCATAAGAAATCAAAATTTATTCAAAACATTCAATCTAAATGAAATTTAATAGTGTAAATTAACGTGTAAGTGAGAGAATGTGTTTAAAAAGGAAAATAGATAAATTTAATTCTAATTTATTTATATTATTTCATAAAAGAATTTTAAATTTAATTAATAAGTAAAGCTTGAAATGAAAATAATTTTCAAAAGAAAATGATAAAAAATTCAAGAATTGAATAAAACATATAAAAAATTAAACTAAAAGATTTTGGTTTTAAAATAATAAAAAAAATTTTATACTATTATAAAAGAAACTATTTTATATAAAATTCTTAAACTTTACAAATGATATTAGAAGTGTGACACATATCAAGATAAAATTAAAAAATTAAGTAAAAAATAAGACGTAATCATTTTTTAATTTTATTAATAATAAAAAAATTAATTATGAATATATCAAAAATAAACTCATATTATATATTCTATATTAAAGTTAAACGATATCGCCCGCACAATTCAATCAATCCATCCCTATACAAGGGAGAAACAGTTAGGAATAAAAAAAAAAAAAAGAATTTTAAGGTTTTCTAGAATATTTATGTGGGTGCTTATTTCAAATTAAAATTATTCTATTTATTTACTTACTTGCTATTATGTGTTTATGTATAAAATTTTTCTCTAATTTAATAAAAATAAGTAAAAAAAATTGAACATGAAGATTTAGTTAATTAAATTGAATAGTAAACAGTAATTATTTAAAAAAGTCTCCTTAAATTAAAACTTTATAAATGCTATAAATACCAATTTTTATAATATTTTCTCAAGTGAAAGTGGACATACTTATATATATATTATCAAATCTATAACAATAATTAAAAGTTCTTTTTAATGTACGAGAAGAATCAATTCCAATTTTGAGTGCTCATGTTTGGGATAACTACGCAATGATCAATGATATTTTGGGGAGTTTAAGGGGTTATTTTGGGTTTTTCCTACTTTTTAGATGGAAGCAAAGAAAGTGAAAAGTAAAAAGGACAGGAAAGGAAAGAAAAGAAAAAAAGAGGGAAGAAAGGGCAAAGAAAGACTAGAGAGGAAAGGAAAAGAAAGAAAGAAGGAAGGAAGGAAAAAAAAGGGGTAAAAATTTTGTGTGTTCTTATTATTTTTTATGTATATAAAATATTATAAATTTATATAAAATTTTATATATTAATAATTTTTTTGTGAGGAATGATCTACTTATACTAATATAAAATTAAAAAGTTTTACACTCTTTTTCTAGCTATGCATTCATCCAATGGTTGGGAGAAAATTGAAAATAAATAAAAATTAATGATTGGTTGACTTTTTAATTAACCATTGAATGAATATTAATCAATGGCTAAAAAAAAAGTGTTTAGTTTTATATTAGTGTAAGTGGATCCCTTTTTCTTTGTTTTATGTATATTATGATATGTTCACGTTTTTGTGTTATGTTTATGTTATTCTTGTATTATGTTTTAATTATTTTTTATTTTTTTCATATCATATCTTAATTTATCTTATATTTTACATGATTTATCATATTGATTTAATTTTTTAAAAAAAAATTTTGTTCATGTCGTATTTCTGTGGATTTTAATTCATCACATATTTTGAATAATTTACAATAGTGATCGATTTAAAAAAATTGTGTTCTTGTTTTTTTCTTGTATGTTAAAAGTATTATAAATTTATATCATTTTTACATGTTAATAATTCATTTTATCATATTTATGTATTTGTTTCATACTCATAATATTTTTCTTATCATTCTAAATTCATTCATATTTTTCATAATTCATCATATTGATTCAATTTTTACTCTAAATTTATTTATTTAAAAATTGAATCATTACATCTACTATGTATTATATAAGTATTACATTCAAAATTTAATTCAAATTTTCCAAAGGGTAGTGAGGCATAATCTAGTACCATAAAAATGATCTCAATTGATTGTTAATTATCAATCTATTCGTGTCATGTTCATATTATGTTTTATATTATATCGTGTTTTAATTATGTTTTTCTTGTTGGTTTATGAAGTGTCAAAAATTATATATATATATATATGCAACTATGACTCGAATATGAGTTAATTTTTATCAGTGTTTGGTGAATATGAATTAATTTTGCTCATCAATAAATTATAAAAATAAAATTAAAAATATAATATAATATAACTAAATGATAATTAATTATAATACACATACTTAAAATTTTAAAAGTCGTTATTGGTTAGATTGTTGCTTATGCTAAATCTTATCAAAATTATATTATAAAATAATTATAATAAAAACTATATTTTTACTTATATAGTCTTATAAAGTCATATTTTTTAATTTTTATAGATTTTAATCTATTTGTACATTCGTTAATATTAGTGCTATTATTTTGTGTTGGATTGTATTTTAACTATCTTTGTGTCTCGTCCAAACTTGTTAGGTTTAATTAACATTATTCGAATAACTTTCAATTTTGTATTCCTTTTATTTTATATAAATTTTAATACCTTCGTATATTTTTATTGTAGGCATGTTATTTTTTGTGTGTGTAGTATTTTTGTTATTTTATGTCATGTTCACGTTTGTGTATGACATTAGTTAAATAACTCTTAATTTTGTGCCATATGTTGTATAATGATTAATTCTTTATTTAAAAAAGTTTATATTAATATTTAGTTTTTATATTATTAAATAAAAAATTATTACATTGATAAATTATTAGTCAAAATTAAAATATAAAATAATAATATGAAATGGGTTGATGTAAGTAAACTTTTTAAAAAATTTAAAAGAAAAAATATTATGATAATTAAATAGTAAAAAAAATTTTAAATGATATTATAAGTTATGAGTTATGGATGTATTGTTAGATTTATATTTTATTACTTTTTGTTTATTAATATGAAAATAAATTACAAATATAAATATAATTTAAATAAATTAAATTTTGATACTATCTTAATTTTTTTACATATAATGTACATATAACGGGTCAAATTCATGTTGTATGTGTGTTCTTCTATATTTATATTTTAATTTGAAAATTATCTTTAAGTGGATAATAAAATCAAAATAATGCAAGAATTTAAACATTAGTTTATCAATAAAGAATATGTTCAAAAAATTTATATGCTTTTATAATAAAAAAATTACAAAGTTATAACAAAAAAAAAAAAACATAACTTAAAGACAAGATTCAATAAAAAATAGAAAACTTAAAACCTTTTCATTCATTTTTCTAAAAGTAAATGAATATTTGAAATTGATTATTTAGAAAAATTATAATTTATGTTAATTAAAGTCAAAGATATTTTTATTTTGTTAAGTAAATAAATAAGAAATCAAAAAACAATTAACAAACAAAAAACTATTGTTTGATTATTTTTAGGAGATAACAATTCATAAAAAATTAAAAAAGTTATGAAATTGATAGAATTAATTCATGATATCAAAAATATTAATGTTGATATTATCACAATATTAGTTTGCAACATTTGATTCAATTATTAATCATAAGAATTATAATGTATACCATATTTTATTTACATTTGTTTAAATGATTATATAAAAGCATATTATATTTGCAATATACACTACAAATATAAGTTTTAACATTATTTTTTAAATTTGAAATATTAATAATTAACATTAATTGAAATATTTTAGTTTTTATTCAAATTAATCATATTATTTTTCATTAATTTTTAATTTATTCATTGTATTTTTTGAATGAAATATTATATATTAAAATATATACATTTTAAAAATAATAGTAGAAATAGGACTTATTATTATATCAATTTCGTGATTTTATAAATAACTATTTTCCATTTATTTAATTTTTAACTTTTTTCATTCTAAGAATCATTTATATTAACAAAATATAATTATCTTGACATTAACAATATGAGAAAAAGTATATAAAATTATTTTAATGAATAAAACTTGTCATTTATTATTAAAGGCATTTCTGAATCGGATTATGTTGCTGTCTTTATTTTGGTCTAGGTTGGACAGAGCTCATAACAATCAAAAAGTCCATTTCACTAGTCAAATTTGAATTAAAAATAATTTTATTATAATATTTAAAATTAAATTTAAATAAAAATACTAATTCAAGCTGGATTAGCCTAAATCATAAAATAATTTACTTAAATCGGACTCATGATTAAGTCTATCTATTATTATTAATTATTAGAATTACAATCCAATAAAATTAAACCTAAAAGGCTAAAACTTCGTATACTTATGGGTTAACGGTGTACGTGGTAGAATTTTTAATGCATATTTTTTTTTATTAATTCCTAAACTTCAAAATGAATCAATTAGACCTTCAATTTTAAAGTTTTGTATCAATGTGGTTCTTGATTAGTATAAAATAGGCATTGAATGATAGATGATGTGTGTATAAATTATGAAAATGCCATTTGCTCTTTTTTTTTATTCCTTTTTTGCTTTTTTAAAATTTATATTTTTTTCTCTTTTTCTTATAAATAATACAAAAATAAAAAACAGTTTATATTATAATTTGAACTAATTATTTTAAAATATAATTAATTTATAAACATATAAATATTTATTTAAATTAATTCTAGAAGACTATTTTTTATTTGTTTTGTTTCATTACTTTTTCCTTTTATCTTCTTTATAAATAAACCAAAACATAATTAAAATTTATAAATTATATTTTATATTCTTAATAAATTATTAATTTTTATAAAATTAAATTTAAATCATAATATAATTATTATTTCTTTTGTACTTATTGTCAAAGGTGATAAAAACAAAAAATATAATAAAGAAAAAATTAAGAAAATTAATGCAAATAAATATTTTATGAATTATTTAGTATTTATAAAATTAATTTACATTACAATATATATTATTTATGTTTTCTTTAATTTATAAAGATGATAAAATGAAAAAAAGGAAGAAACAAAAAAATTAAAATAGTTTTTTAAAATTAATTTTAAATAAATAATTTTTACGTTTAAAAATTAATTATATTTTCGCAAAACCAATTCAATTATAATATGGATTAATTTTTATTTTCTGCATCTATTTATAAAAGAGAATAAAAGAAAAATGAAAAGGAAAAGGAAAAGGAAAAGGAAAAAATTACATTAGTAGTCATAGCAATGCTTAGTCACATGTCGACTGTCATTTAACATTTATTCTAATGTTTCTATCAATAAAAAATTTAAATTATACGAAACTTTGTTTTAAAGTTTTAAAGTTAGAGTCTCGTAAGAATAATTTATCCCATATTTATATATGGGAAATATTAATGATTGTTTAATGACATAGATTAAAGTGATATTTAAAAAGAAAATGTAATTAATGAATTATTTTTCATAAAATTTAAAATAATAATTAAATAATTCTTAACCAATGTTACACACATAAGAGATAAAGAGATTGTCAAATATTCTATTTTTAAATCAAATATTTTATTTTTAAATTAATTTTTATTTTTAAATATACCCTGAAAGATATGTTCAATATTAAAAAATTAAATCGAATCAGCTAATCAAATCATTTGAATTGAGAATTCTTTGATCGAGTAAAAGAAATATAAAAACTTGGAAAATATTTTAAAAAATCAATTTTTAAATTATTTTTAAAATTTTTTATTTATATGATGAAATTTAAATATTTAATTATTTAAATTTATAAAAATATCGTAACACTTATCTAAATATATATCTTTTAACTATTTGCTAATTACATAGTTAACATTTAATTTTTTTAATTGATCGGTTCATTTAAATCAATAGAACGAACAATTTGCATCGATACTAAAAAATTAAATTGATTTGATTTTTAATTCGATTTTTTAAATATTTGATACGTGTCAACATTTTAATCAGTTAATTTCACTCGTTTCATTTAAAGACCTCTCCGATAATAAATGAGATAATTTCCTACTTCAAAAACTTTTGAAAATGGCATTGTTATCCTAACCATCAAATAAAACAAAAGAGAATGTTAGCCGTTGGATCGGAAATTCTATTAAAAAAAAAAAAACAAAAGGTTTGTTTCATGAAGCGAGGTATCTTCACGGCAGCGTTACTCTCTATCTCCGATCACTCTTTGCCTATCAACCCACTTCTCGACCCTTTCCCGTTGTACCAAACCCGACCCGACACCCGCAATCAAAACCCAAAAAACACCAGTTCCCCCGCTTCAAGGTATTACCCCTTTTTCTTCCTACTCTAATTTTATAATTATAATTGTAACTTTGAATTTCTTGTCTTTTTTTTATTAAAGAAATGTGCTTGCTTTTTGGCTTTCATTTTCTTTAATCAGCTAAAATGAACGGTAATTTTGTGGGGTTTTTTTTTTCCATTCAAATTGTCTTTTACATTGAAATAGAATTGCGCAATAATTCATGCCTTCTTGTTAAAACTTGAAAAATGAATGAACTTGTTGCTTTTCGTATTCTCTTTCATATCCAAAATGTGGGTTTTTTTTTTTTCCTCTTTTTTTTTTTTTTTTTGGGTTAGAAGCTGAAATTGTAGTAAAAGCAGTGACTTAAACTATATATTAATTACATTTATTATTGAAATTCTGGAATGCATGCTCCTTATATAATGGGTTTTTTTTGTCTTTTTTTTTCTTTTGAATCTTTTCATTGGTGCTATGTTGGGTTTTTGTGTTGAAATTCATCTCTTTGGTGTCAGACCATTAACTTGTTTTGTTGTATGTTTAAAGAGATGTTAGAAAATTTTGTTTGTTTCAATGCATCTGTTGTCAATTATTTTATGCATATAGCCAACTCCCAAGACCTTCAGCTTCTTATCAAAGACAAATATGCATCTAAAATCAACTTAGTCTTTATCTGATTTCCAAGGTTTGTTTGCATGCATGGCAAATCCTTGCTTCAATGAAACATTATCCTTTTTTTTTTGTTCTTCACTGCCCCTTCCTGAATATTTTTGGGGGTTCTCTCTCTCTCTCTCTCACTCTCTCTCTCTCTTTTTAACTCAGATTGCAACCACGTTTAAGTTCAATCACTTGGTTCTCGCATTTCAGGGTCTTAATTCATTTTGATTCATTTTGCCTTCTCATACTCATAGTATCATTTTTGTTTATCTGAAAATATAGATTATAAGCCCTTGTTGTTGGCTGAATTTGTTTTAATAGGCCGTCGCTGAGTAAAACTATTTCAAGTTACTTGTTTCCAACCTTTTTGGTTTTAAAAATTGTTTAAGCGGGGTTGTCATTGCCTCACGTTCCAAAATTTTGTTATTAATTTTATGGGTCCTTGGAAAATGCAAACAGACAATTACAATTATGTTTCTGTTATAGATATATTTTTTCCGGAGTTTTAAATTATTTTGCTTTGTTGTGACATCCTGTATGTATGTCTATTATTTGTTCCTATAACAAATGTGGTTTTTTCTTGGGTTTCATTGCTGCAACATTTTTCTCATTCATTCATAGTTGTAATAATGATTTAAGGTACTATGTTTAATTTTAATGTGCAGAAATTTTTTTGTGCGAAATATCAGGTTCATGTGATGGATATGTCTGATGCAGTCATAGTAAATTCGAGCAGATTGAAATCTATCGTATGGAATGACTTTGACAGGGTTAAAAAGGGTGACACATTTGTAGCTATTTGTAGGCATTGTAAAAAGAAGCTTTGTGGGTCAAGTACTAGTGGAACTTCGCATCTGAGGAACCACTTAATTAGGTGTCAGAGAAAATCTAATCATGACAAATCTCAATACATTTCTGCTAGAGAGAAGGAGGAGGAAGGATCTCTCGCCCTTGTGAGTATTGATCAAGAGCAGAAGAAGGATGATGTGCTTAGTCATGTGAATCTTAGATATGAGCAAGAGCAGATTAAAAATAAGCCTGTTAGCATTGGTAGCTTTAGCTTGGATCAAAGGCGGAGCCAATTTGATCTTGCTCGCATGATCATATTGCATAACTATCCGTTGGCTATGGTGGAGCATGTTGGATTCAAGATATTTGTCAGGAATTTGCAGCCATTGTTTGATCTCGTGACGTATAATAAAATTGAAGCTGACTGCATGGAAATCTATGCAAAGGAGAAGCAAAAGGTGTATGAAATTTTGGATAAGTTGCCTGGAAAAATCAGTGTAGCTGTTGACGTGTGGACTGCTTCAGATGATGCTGCATACTTGAGTTTGACAGCACACTACATTGATGAGGATTGGCAAATAAAAAAGAGGCTTCTGAATTTTGTTACTGTTGATCCTTCTCATACAGAAGACATGCATTCGGAAGTTATAATGACTTGTCTGAGGGATTGGGATATAGATCGGAAGTTGTTTTCTATGATATTCGATTGTTTCACTAGTGAAAACATAGTTGATAGAATCAGGGATCGACTGTCACGAAATAGGTTCCTTTATTGTAATGGTCAATTATTTGATGTTCGTTGTGCTGTAATTCTTCTAAATCACTTGAGTCAGTTTGCCTTGGAAGCTCTCTGTGAAGTTCCCCAAAAGATTCGTGAAAGCATTCGCTATATTAAAAGTTCAGAGGCAACACTTGCTAGGTTCAATGAGCTGGCTCGTGAAGTTCAGGTTGAAAGTAAAAAATGCTTATGCATTGATAATCCGTTGAAATGGAACTCGACATATTTTATGCTTGAAGTTGCATTGGAATACAGGAAAGTTTTCTCTTGTTTGCGGGATCATGACGTTGTCAACATGAAGTTCCTCCTATCTGATTTGGAGTGGGATAGAACGAGTGTCATTACTAGCTTCTTGAAGCTCTTTGTTGAAGTTACTAATGTTTTTACAAGTAGCAAGTATCCTACTGCAAATATATGTTTCCCTGAGATCTGTGATATTCACGTGCAATTGATGGAATGGTGCAAGAATCCTGATGAATACATTAGTTCTCTTGCCGTAAAGATGAGAAAGAAGTTTGAAGATTACTGGGATAGGTGCAGTTTGGGTTTAGCAGTTGCAGCTATGTTAGATCCTCGATTCAAAATGAAGATCTTGGAGTATTACTACCCACAATTATATGGCGACAGTGCTTCGGAGCTTATTGATGATGTTTTCGAGTGCATTAAATCACTTTACAATGAACATTCTACTGTCTCCCGATTTGCATCTGCCCTTGATCAGGGACTTGATTGGCAAGTAAGCGGTATTCTCGGTTCCAGAACAGATTCCATGGATAGGCTGATGGGATTCGACAAGTTTCTTCATGAAACATCTCTGAGTGAAGGCTTTAACTCGGATTTAGACAGGTACCTGGAAGAACCTCTTTTTCCCCGAAATGTCGATTTCAACATATTAAACTGGTGGAAAGTGCACACTCCACGGTATCCTATCCTATCTATGATGGCACGCAATATTCTAGGAATTCCCATATCAAAAGTTGCGGCCGAATCGACATTTTGCACAGGAGGAAGAGTGCTGGATCATAATTGGAGCTCATTGCCTCCAACTACTGTTCAAGCCTTGATGTGTTCACAAGATTGGATTCGGAGTGAACTCGAGAGTTAGCACCCTAGTAACCATTTGTTTCTTTCTTTCAATTTTGTTTTGGATGGAAGGAAAGAGGATGAGGTGTCGGCACCATTTTTTGTGGTCGCTGCTATTTTCTCAATAACTTTCTTCTTTGTGTCTTTCTAAGAAATTTAATGGGTTTATATCATACTTCAAATCATTCGGACCAAAACTTTCTGCTAATCTTTAGGCAGCTATAACTCTGGTGTATGTGAATTGGTTGTACAGTGTATCTAACTGTTAACGAATATTGCCCGAGTGTCTTTAGAGTATTTTGTAAGCCTAATTAATATATAACTATTCATGGTAGTAATTTTATATTTACTATATGTTGATTTTAAGTAGCAGGGGCTTAACTGTGATCTTATTTTATATATATCTAAAATATGTATCACTTTATTAAATCTGTTTATTAACTAGATTCTCCTAAAAACTGTGTTGAGTAGATTGTTAAACTGTTGCTTTGATTCAATACATATATTTTCTTCAAAAGAAAGATAATAAGTGTTGGAATTTCTTCCCTAGTCTTCCTAATTCATTTGCTTAGTTTCCTTGTTAATTTGAGCCCTAAACCCAATATCTAATGTAAACGTAGTATTATAATTTATGGTATGTTTATATATTTTATAATTAATATTTATATAAATTTTGATATATTAATAATGTATAATTTATAAATTTTAATATATTTTTATGTTATTAAGATCGTCCCATATTTGGGGTTATCTTGTTTTTTCAACTTTCAACCAGGGAACCTCTCCCCGGGAAAAACAAAGATGGAAAGAGGTCAAACTTGAGATTGTGCGGGTCGAGAAGAACACCACTATATCGACAAGTCACCTTCTGCCAGCTCTGCCACGGACTGCTCAAAAAGGTCTATGGTGTATGAGTTGTCTGTATTTTCTTAGGCAGAGAGTAAGATTATTTAATATAAATATAATATAAAAAATATTAAATAAAATAAAAAATATAATTTTTATAAAAAAATTGATATGTATTTGATATAAATAAATATATTAAAATTTATTTAATAGTTCAAAAATGAATTAAAAGCGTTCTCAAATCGTTGTCTTCTTTCATTGCCTCAATTCCTTTTCTAACTTTTAACTAACTAAATAGAATATATATATATATATATATATATATATATATATTCTATTTTCATTATCAGATAGTTCGTCAACAATATTCTCGGGTGTTTTTATTTTTTATTTTTATTTTTTTCATGTTTGGAGGAGTTGGGTATGGAAATGGTTGTAGGCATTCTATTCTAATAAAGACATCTTTTTAATGGACTTTTTCATTTGCAATGGAGAAACTAGATTTCCTTAATTGGGTCTTAAACTAAGAAGATTGAGTCCATGTAACGAAGACTTGCTTGAGTCTTCCCTCTGCTGCTTTCTGTTTGTTATACTTTTCTAAGCCTCAATTAGGTGTTGTTTTTCTTTGAGAGATGATCTGAAAACTAGGGTTGTAATGATAAATGCAATGCACCAAATGGGTGTAAGCAAACTCTCTTTTCTTATAAGAAAAACCGGATTTAAATTACGATGACAGATTATGAAAGTAACAAGAGCTATTGTATTCAATTCCGGTTGGTGAAAAAAAACAATTAGAACCTTAAAATATCAACCGTACATAACTCACATTGCAACAAATTTTTATACCCATTCGTCCTATCATATCTTCCATCTCCTTTTGGATATATAATTATTGGAAAATGGGAGTTCAACAAAACCACAGTGAAAATTAAATGAACCCTCCTGTCAGATTTCAAAACTCAGATCCATAGATTAGTCACTGGTGTCCTTTGTGCGTGTCAGATTTCAAAACTCAGATTCAACCAGCTGATAAGAATTTTGTGGTGATGGTCTAAATGTAATGGATGTGTGCCAAAACCAGTCACTCAATCAGATCTTAGATTAGGGTTTTTGCCTGAATATTGGGTTTTTTCTCTCGCCAAATCTAAACTTAGTCTGTCAAAAAAGATAAAAGAAAAGTTTATAGACATACTAATATCTTGGTACCTGGATTTTGTTTCTTTCTCTAACAATTAAGCTTCTTAACTTCATTTTGGTTAAAAAAAGTGTCAACCTTGAAGATTAGGGTTTTGAAGTATCTAATATTAAATTTCCCAAAACAAATTTCTTTGACAAATTAAAATGGAATCCTGGTTTTACGCCATTTTTACAAGTTTTAAAGTGTAATCCTCAAAACTTTGTATCATGGGATAACAGTTTCAAAAGTTCCTAAAGAAAGTTTTCTGAAAATCTCTTGCCTATATATATATATATATATCTATAACAGCTAAATCAACCCACTAGCTTGGTGTTTAGTTGGACGAATGAGAGAACTCTATGTTGCAGAAAAGGATATAGTGACTGTTAAGGAAAACATAGCCGCATGCCAAGACTGACCCAAGGAAATGATCGTTGGATCCAAAACTAGAGGAATAAGCTGGAATAGATTGTGTCAGTTGAAAATATCAGAAACTTTCCTCGCATTATTTTCACCGTTTTAGCAACTTCAGTCGATTGTTAGAATGGAAGAAATGACGGTTGAAAGCGCCTCTATAAAGGAGTAAGCTGCCAAATTGATCACAGGACATACCTATTACACACTACAAACTCATCACGCTTTAAAATTGTTTGCTTCTTAGCAATCTGGGATTGAATTAATGCAATTTTCTTGTGATCAAGCTTTCAGTCAATTAATTTTTTCTATATCACCTTCCATCCATTTTCAATTATAATAGGTTTGCCTTAATTTGTTTCAATTTAGAGTGTTAATTCTTTTTATTTAAACAATCTTTTTACAACTTTAAAAAGAATTTATAAATGGATCATCCTTTTAAAGTTGTAAACTATCTAATCAATTTTCCCATTAAGATGCCCTTTGATAAAGTTTCAACTGGCTATATCATTGCAAAGGGTAAATATCTTGAACATCAAACTTTGCTAATTTAAGTTACAAATTAATTGACATGCCTCATCAATTTAATGTGGTAAAAGATTAATCCTATAACTTCAATTTCTTTTTTTTTTTTTGGGTCAAGATTCATACAACAATGAGTTTTGAAGCAATAGAGGGAAGCAGTGTTACCCTAAACAATAAAAACTGAGTTTCACCATTGAGTTAAATAATTTCGAATTAATTGACTAAAGTAATTTACAATGTTGTTGAAGAGCTACATTGATATAATCATTATATGTCTGTTGAAGGTTGAAGATGTTTTCTATATCGTATATCTCCAACTATCTTCACTTATTTTCTATTATGGACATGAAAGTTGCCAATGTCCTTCTATGCAAAGGTATAAGCAGAGACTGAAGGCAAAACCTTCTTCCCTCTGGTTCGATACAGTTACTGCAAGTTTGGTTCTGAAGTAAGTATGTAAAAAAGTGAGAGAATCGTCGTCTTCTTAATCTTACCCAAAAATTCCACATTTCCGAATGAAGCTGTTGGAGAAATTTACATGTCTGCTCCATAGAATTCGTAGTTGTGGAGATCCAATGTCGAGCCATGGCTTTGCAGGGCCAGTGAAATGCAAAACAGCAGCAGACTCCAATGTTTGTCCATGAGCAGCAGTCGAGGATTTATAGCCTAATCCACCCACATGCCATAAAGGATCAATGGGATGCACCTGCCCCTCAAAAGCAAGTAAGGTTGGTGGATGTACTCCCGGCTGCCATAGCGTCAATCCGTAGTTGAGATTCTGCCGAAAGGTATATTTGGATTATTACAGAAACAAACAAAAAGGAATTAATTTATTTCGAGATTAAGAGAAAGAATTTCGTTTTTCCTATCATTAACAAGGGTCAGAGACTCCAGCAAGTAGCTACACGAAATCGTATTTAAATAAGTGATTCTGTCAGGATACAAGCATGGATTTAAATTGCGCTTTGGATGCATTTTTAGTTTTGTATCGCAGTCAATTGTGTTAAATATCAATATAAATATCAACAATAGATAAAGTTGAAATCCCAAGATAACAGCTGCATACAAAAGTTCTAGAAGTGATCTAATACACGTAAGTCTAAGACTCAAAGCAGTATCATGTCCCTCGTATTAAGCAGTACTAAAATTGTATTACCAAGCATTAGGTAATTTACACTTCCTACTAGTTCTAGAAGCAAATAAAGAGCGATAGAAACTAATAATTTTGACTAAACCACTCAAAATTTAGGTGATGGTTGCAATTAAATGGGCATTAAAACAACATTAATCGCCAAGCAGACAATCAGTCAAGACAAATTTACTTACAAGTTCCAACCATTTGCGATAAGATGTTGTGATGTTGGTCCTTCTCCAAGCTTCAAGATCGAAGACATTCATACCAGAAAGCCATGCGCATCGATCTTGGTCAAGGTTGGACGAAATTATTGGGTGTGAAAAGTTTAAGTAGTCCTTGTATTTCCTTCCTGGACAACAGTTTTCCCCACACCATGAATCAACAACTGCACCAACAACTTTCCCATTGAGATCCAATGTCCACAAAGATGATAAGTCATGTTGTACCACAACATCATCGTCCAAGAATACTATCATGTTGAGTTCTGGAAACAGCTGTTGGAACTCATGAAAGTTAGAACATATCAATGCCCACTGAAATTTAAGGTTCAAAGTAAATTAGTTATCAGCTAAATTAGTTTGACTCGGGTAGAGATATCATACACATATATATTCAATATAGGTTTATTTAATTCTTTTTGTAAATTTTTTCATATATTTGAAAGATATTTAAAAAATTACATGTCATACTCGTATTCAAAAGTATGTTAAAATATGACAATTAAACATGATACTTAAAAAAATAATAATAAAAGTCAGAGGAACGGTAGTTATCGGAAAATTTAAAGTAAGTTTTAGAGTACTTACTTCAGGTATATAAATGCGGAGATGATTCATGAGGGAAAGGCAGCTAGGGCTTAAAGCCTCCAAACAGAATTTGTTCTCTCCTTCATATTCAAAGTTTTCTTCTTTCAGATAATTGTAGTAGTGACTCCAGATCAAGCGATGAATTTCCAACATCTGCTTAACTCCAACATTCACCTCCCGAGACCAATCATATTGATGCAATCCCTTGACTTCCACTGCTGCTGATTTGGGAGAATTCATTGCAAACCATGCATGCATGGGGGTGTAAGTTTTCTTGTCTGTCACTACGTGAAACACCAATTTTTCGGGATTTGCTGCAGTTTCAACTGCGGAGGACACGACAACGGAGGCAGCCAGGACATTGTCGGTCAGAAGCACGACATGGTGAAAGGATGTGTCAGCAAGACGAGAAACGTGTTCAGGTGGAGGTAAAGGAGAGCGGGCCATTGTGTTTACGGCATACTCTTCTGCCAACATCAGGCTTAGGCAATGTTGGCTCTTTGAGACACCCCGTGAAGCTAAATACCAGTACATTAATTCACGCTTCTTCGCTGAGTGGACCTTCTGCTCAATACCTAAGAGCTGGAAAAACAAAAAATCCTTAACATTATCTCACACCTCTTTGCCATTTGCTTAGGTAAATTTTTATGCTTTTATTCTTCAACTTTAAATTTTTGCACCTCTAATTTATATTTAAAAACTTTTAATTTTTAATTTATATTCAAATAAACACTTAATATAAGTTAATTTTTTATTTAAAATAAAAACTTATTTAATTACAATAGAAATATAAAAACAGAAATATAAAGGCTAAATTTAAAAAAAAAATTAGAGGGTTTTCAGTATTTTAGTATTCTTATAAATGGCAGGAATAAAAAGGTGCTTCACATTATTATTTTCTTTCCCAAATACTTGTCAGACATTGATAATCAAATTTTCCTGGTAATTCATATGTAACTACGAACATTAAAATTAACGATGTACGAGAAAACAGGGAAAAAAAAAAAAAAGGCATAATAATGAACATAACTCTAAGTCCTTCATAATAGTAGCCCCTGCAGGAAAGTAAATTATTGCAAAGAGAATATCTCAACCTAATGGAACATTCAAGGAAAAGTGCATCAATCATTTTTGATGGATTGTCAGCAACAAATAGAATCAGGTAAGTATGTAGCTATTACAGAACTCGACGACATGAGCAAATGAAAATAAATAATTAGATGCAGTTTCTCTAAGGTTATCCATTTTAAGGTCAAATTAACACCTTACAAACATGCGGTCATTCAACCTTTTCTGAAACTAACAAAAGTAGTAGTTAGAGCAATTGTGATGCCACAAAATTGACTAATGCCAAAGGGAAAAGTCTCATCTATCAGCGAACAATCGAGTGATTTATTGATAGAGTACTGGACTCTTAATCTTAATGATTAGAGATCAAAAACTTGGACAACCTTAAATACAAATATATATAAAAAAAAAAAGTCTCATCCATCAGTGCCCTCTAAAACCACTTTAAACCCAACGGTAACTCATCCATTTGGCAGAATAGGAAATCCAAGTCGCAAGTTGCAGGTGTTTCGAGCTCATTATTAATATGTCCATCTTTTTGTCACACAAAGTTATTGTCTTGATCTTTTGCCCAAAAATATTAACACTCATTTCTTGAAACTGATCCATAGGAATAGTTCTCCCAAAGAAAAAAAAAACGATAAAAACAAATCAAGGACAAAGATAAAACATCAAATGCTAAAAACCAAAAGCAATTTGCCTAGATATTTGCATGGGCTACTAGTGGACAAATGCCTCATCATCAACCAGTTCAACCAAATTTGGTATGTTTTAAGGTTCAAAAGAGATGGTACTAACATGGCCGGCCCTAATTTATGATAAATCCGTGGAAAAGATGCTTTGGAAACTTTCTTACTTTATCAACACTCAAAGATATTGAAATGGCTAACGCATGTTAGAGGAATTCTTTTGCCACACATCAGCAAAATTTCTGTTACTGATTGAGAAATGATAGCCGGAAGAACCCCAAAAGGTTATGAGACCTTCAATGACGGAATACATCTTAATGTTCGAACAAATAACCGATAATGACATAGTTCAAGATAAAATGGCGGAGAACATCCATTGAAAATGGTCGGGCATATGATGCAGTAGTGTCCCATAGTAAAGCATGGGTACTGCATATGCTTTTATCTGTCTTCTTTTTGCCCTATTTTCCCTGCCTCTCAGTTGCTAAGTCCCAGTACTCTTTAACATTTTTCATGTGACTAAAATCTATATTCTGCAATTTAGGAACCTTAAAAAATTTCTCATATTTTTTTTTACTACTGAGGTAGAGAGTGAAATAAGCCTAGCTTTGAGTCACATCAATTTAAAATAAAAATAAAGAACACAAAGCCATATAAACTCAAATTACAACTTTAGGATGTTTGAGTTAATATACTAATAGAGCTTTATAAAAAAAAAAATGCATTATTATTTAGAAACATTTGGGATGGCAGAATTAAACCACAGTTTCTTCGGTAAAAAAAAAAAAGGAAAAATAATTAACTCATTAGCAATGGAGGACAAAAATAGATACCAATGTCTGAAAGAGCAGAAAAGGAAAGGCACGCATATAAAGACAAGCATAAAATGAGTAAGAGGATTACCATAGCCTTTGTCTTCAAAGCAAAGGCCTTGATATCTTGTTGTTTTGAAGTCATCTCCTTCACAAGCCCATTGAATGACTCCAATGAACCCTCTATTCCCCCTTCAACACTGTTACCCTCTTTCACTTCCAATAGTGCCTTTGTCAGTTCTTCTCTAAGTTCCTTAATGGTACATGCAAGATGATCATGATAAAAACCATACAACTAAATCAGATATGATAAAATACAAGCCTTTCAACCCAGTTGACGTATATGATGATAAAAGGTGATGACAATATTGTTACATCAGCAGCGAGATGTTGCCAGGAATCCTTTTGAATTTTTCCAAACCAAGAAAAAGTTCTACCCTTCTACGAGTTTTCGTTGAGAACATAATGGAAGCATCAAAAAGAGTATTGACAGCAGCAAATTCTCGTGCAAGTGGACGAGTATTATAATAACAACACGATGATGGCAGGACAACTAACCAAGTTGCCAAGAAAGCAACTAATGGAGGTGAAACACGGAAAGTTCCTTCTAGATGCGCTTCTCCATGATCTATTTATCATTATGAGCACTTTTGTTGTTTCCAAAATGTTTGGGTTTTGGACCAAAATGCCATTTCCCTTGTAGATTTTTTCGAGGAGAATGTTAATTAGTGGCATTGACCAACGTAATATATAAGAAAAAGTATAATTAATATATATTTTTTTAATCCAGTAAAATTAATATATTAAATTTAAAAATTTTAAAATGATAATTAAATAATTCATAATTAGTACCTATCAGCAATACTTAAGTAAATAATTTTTTTTTAAGTAGAATTTTTCTAATTAATGCCTTAAGAGTTTTTTTGGGTACACTTTAAGAGTATTTTTAAAGTTACTATATATAATAATATTTTCATTGAATGTATTAAAATGTAAATAAACTTATCAACTAATGCATTTAATATTATATAATATTTGTTATATATTAACTAACCTTAAAGAGAAATGTTAAATATAATGTTATAAACAATATAAATAACATTAGAAGCACTTGTTAGTAAAACCCAAATATTCTAAGAGAAATGTTAACTAATACCCATTGATGTTGGTTAAGATTATATATATACATATATATCATTTTAATTAATACATTACATTTTTAAACAAATATATTAAATAATTTTTTTAAAAAAATAACAATTAAATAATTTTTAATCTGCACTTATAAATGCCGATTAAGCAGACCCATCTTCTGAATATATCTCAAACTCTATGAGAAATCCTGGATATAAAAAAAGCTGCAAAGAGAAATGTATCTTCTATTCTGTTGTCATAATTATTTTTATGAAGTATATCTTTTAATTTGAGTGCCCACTATATAAAATAAAAATTAGTTGAAACAAAGCTAGAAAACAAATGAAGTGCACCCACCATTTGCACATTATTTTTTTCTTTTGAAATATTTTGGTTTTGGATAATATATTCCTCTGCCTTAATGTCCCCATTTTTTCATCCTTTACGATATACAAATATTGGGCACAGAAAGTATACATATAAGAAAAACATTAAAATAATGAGAAGATAACCTTGCT
>JBBYHL010000014.1:4027073-4038461 GCA_038381835.1 Adansonia madagascariensis | reverse complement strand
TAATCTTTAATCATAATTTAATAATATTTTGATCTTATATTCGTATCAATATTTTTTTACTGCAGCGTAGTGTGGGTGTGCCACTAGTTTTGATTAATTTTAACCCTCAAGCTTTCATTTTTTTATCAATTTAATTTAAATTTGATGAAAACATTAACCTTTTTTTTTTGTCTATTTCGGATCAATTTGGTAAAATTAACTTAAATTTTAACGAAATTATTAATTGCATGATCCCACGTGACTAATTTTCATTAAATTCATATGATATTGACGAAAATAAGAATCAAATTGATCCAAATAGAAGAATAGTAGCCAAAATGGGTTAAATAATTCAAAAAACTAATCTTCTATTTATGCCTTAGAAAAGATAGGATACCAACTTGAAGATGCAACTCTTGGTTCCCATTATTGGGGAGAGTCTGCAATTTGCATCACGTTAATCTTCTTTTAATATTTGTTTGAGTGAAAGGTAGCTCTCTAAGTATATCTATCTATCTAAAAATAAAACAAACAATCCACAAATTTGAAATGCAAAGTCAAGATTAATCTAAGTAAATCCCAAAAATCTGTCATTTTTTGTCCACTTGAGAAAACAAGACAAAGATACAAACCAACAAAATACAGCTATTACCATAGCAACTCACTCTCTCTTACTTTACACTCGTTAATCAGCACTCCACTCTCGAGAGGTATTTAAAGTTCTCATTGCTCGGAGCTTTTCACTTGTAATTATTTTTATTACATTCAAAAATTATATAAGATCCATCACTTATAAGTATAAACTCAAACATAGTATTTAAATGGATCGTACGTAATTCGAATGCTGATTGATTAATTGTAATGTAATAATTATAAGTAATATACTCCTAGTTATCAGCTTCTTAGTTAAAGTCTAATTTTTCGAGGTAATTGGCTCAACTTTAATCAAAGTTCTAATTTTCATACTCAAAATTTGATCGTAATTTATTTGAGTCATTTGAATTTAATTAGATTAAATTTGGTAAAATTATAAATCTGGATATTCAAAATAATATTTTTGTCATTTACTTTATTTATTTTGAAGATTTTAAAATATTAAAGGCTTGGACTCTTAACATTTTATTTAGTAGTCGGTGCATGAAATTTTACTCAAAAAGAAGGTTTAGAATCTCCTCTACAAATAAAAAAAATTAAAAAAAATAATTAGAATCGTAATTTCTTCAAATTAAATGTTAAAATATTCAAACTTAGCTTGACTTGATAGCTGCAAAAATTTGGTCCAACCTGACCATATACACTTCTAACCTCTCTGTTTCGGTTGTCCCCTAGAAAATAATGAACCAGATATAGTGATGCTACAATGTTTTTGCTCCCTCAAAACCGTCTCCAAACTCTATTACCATATTTATATATCGGATCTTCCATAACTCTCCCTACTCCCTACTAGAAAACAACTGCACCGCCATGAAAGACCTCAAAAATAATTGATGCCCAACTCATCAAAACTGCTCAATGACATCATAGCAGCTAGGCCGTGTCCTGGACGCAGCTCCAAATCTCTAGTAGGTGACATGAACTATGGCTTACTGGGTCTTTACTCAAATCGAAAACCCAAATCTCTTGGCATGGAATATCCTCATTAGAGCCTTCTCTCAATTCTCTCAGAACATCTTAGTAGACTCCTCGGTACAACCAGTAAGGTAACTTATCCTTAGTATTTAAGGGTTAGCCTGTGATGAGAGACACCTTTGTTATACTTAACTATGTAGGCCCAAGTCCATTATGGACTTAAATCCTTTGTCACGCTAAACATCCCATTTGAAAGGTAGGTCAACCTTAGGTTATACAAGTAAGTATATAAAGTAAAGTAATCGATCAAAAATTTTAAGCAGAATATTCATCGTGTATTTTGTTATCTTATTGTCTTGCCTATTTTCTTTAAAAATATTTATTGACTTAAGCATTGAAGTACGTTCGGAATAATAACTCTGACATTCTTCTAACTTCTTTTATCTTACAGATTTTTATGCTGCATAAGCTAATCGATCTATCCTTTGTGCATCATCAACAACCTTCATGTGAGAGCTATAAACTGGGGCTTGAGTCTTGACTCTGATCATTTTATACGAAACGTTTACCATTTATATGCATGCAAATTGTGAGTGAAGCTTGGCGAATACTTCACGAAGAGAATTGGAACTTGACATTGTTGCATGGAATCCATGGTCATAGGGCTTGCTAAATGTGGAGAGATTGATTAGTTCTTGAGACTGTTTATATAAAATGGAGTCAAGAAACATTGTTTCATGGGATTCTGTGACTAGTGGCTATGTTAGGAATGGCAAGATTTCGGAAGCATTGGAGCTCTAGGAAG
Organism: Adansonia madagascariensis; assembly: GCA_038381835.1. Lineage (NCBI taxonomy): Eukaryota > Viridiplantae > Streptophyta > Magnoliopsida > Malvales > Malvaceae > Adansonia > Adansonia madagascariensis. The sequence continues at coordinate 4,036,108 of JBBYHL010000014.1, read as the reverse complement.
AATTCAAACCCAAAATCCCATCCACAAAAAGTCATAATTCAAACCCATTCAAATTCAATTTTATCCGAAAAGTGAAAAACCTCAAAAATTTTAAACTCGAAAAAAATCAAATGCAAGCCCGACCCAATCATAAACTTGTAATAATCTAAACTTGATACTAAAACTAAAAATGATCAAATTCATTAAATAATTTTTTTACAAAATAAAATTGATAATATTATTCTAATAATATTTTTTAAAAAAATTAATCAAAAGTTAAAATTTAATATATATATATATATGTATAACATTTTTTTTTACGTTTGGTATCTTTCTTGTAAGATTATGTTTATATGTGGATAAAGAGAAACAGCAATAATACCATTTATTTGCGCAGACTTGTTTTAAGTCTATTGGTATGTGAGTGCAGGATAACTTCTGATACTTAAGAAGAAGAAAGGTGATGAAGATCCAATGTATTTAAAATCACACCTGCACTCAAACAAGATTTGCTTGGCCGGAGAACGTTACAAATAGAAAGCAATAATCCCATTACGGATCAGCAACTGAGGCTGTGAAGATACTACTAAGAGAAAAGCTTAATAATAACACTAAATGAAGATATTTAGAAGATGTGAGAATCTCCAAAGTATTTGCTGGCGAATCAAGTTAGGCTTTTGACATAGTTCGTCCCGGTGCCCAGGAGTATATCTCAGGAGGCGCAGTGCCATTGGTGATCAAATTCTGTGGCATCCCATACAAATCAGAAACGTCCAGGTGATGGTGCTGCCGACCATTCTGGTGATATTGATTCTGCATAGCTGCTGCTGCTGCAACTTCATCATCATTCTCCAATGGCAGACGATCAAAGGTGGCATTCATGAAGGATGCAGCCATGATAAGAACCGGACCGGAAGCAATGAGTGCACCAACCACTCCTCCACCCACAACCTGTCCCTGAGCCCCAGCCAGATATATGGTTAGCCCCGTGATCCCAGGTGGTGCTGGAGGTGGCAGGATTGATCCTAGCAAGGAGAGAATCTCATACCGGCCATGTAGTGTAACAATTGCACCGGATGATGGCGGTTGTCTGAGTGTAACATTGGTTACAAAGCCGCTCCCACTAAGTACACAAATGCCACGCTGCTTTCTCCTTGCAAAATTAGCTAAACTCTCATTCACATCACAGCCTGAGCTCACCTCCATTGCATGGGCTCTTAATGCATTAGCACTGTCACGAGTGACGATAATGGGAGGTTTTGGTTTGTTTTTGGAGCCTGCTGGCCTCCCTCGAGGCCTCCTGATGTTCTCACCCTCAGCTACATTGACTGGTTTCACTGCCTTTGGCATTTTGGGAGCCATTAGTATTGCATCATCAATGCCTTGCCTATGGAGATTCCCTTTCTCTTGCTCTTGGCTATGAATTTGATCCATGGGAGCCCTCAAATCTGTGCCTTGCCCCATTCAAGCAACCCTTGAAGAAATTCCGAAACCAAGTAAAGAGATTTACAGAAACTCAGGTCCCCATGCCAGTTTAAGTAGTGGATTTCAAACTTTCAATCAATAATTTTATTGTGAGAAACAGAAAGAATGATTGAAGATTAGGAGATGGTTAAGTGATACCAACCTTGTATATTAAACTGCCTACCTCCAACTGAACCTTAAATCATGTTAATTGTCTTTCCCAACAAATACCCGCATCAAAACTTCTGCTTTTTGGCAAAAATTAATATTACTAAAAGACAGCAAAGGTAACTAATCAAATCAATAACTAATCCATGAGTTTCACATGGACGACCATTGCTAATCGCAGCAAAATCATACCCCAACATGAAATTAGATAGAATACAATGTCGGAGCAGAGGCCATTACCAAGTCAAACTACTCTTTTTAAGTATGTACAAATGGACATTGCCACAGCACTCAAAAATTAAAAAAAAAAAAATCAAAATCTTTGATTGAACTGTAATACCAAAGAACAAAATGATGTTAGTAGCTTTGCTGCCAAAATTGGGGTGGTTGCTTAGATGATGAGCCTTGAGAACCATTTAAAATCATATCTTGAATATTTTGCAGCTGCTGCTGCTGCTGTTCCATTGTGATCCCTGCTTGAGAATAGTGAGTAACAGGATATCCTAATGCTCCATGAAGCTGCAACTGTTGCCGGCCCTGTCGATAACCAGCAAGCAGTTGATTCTGGCCTTTTAAACCGTTATATGCACTATCCAGAATAGTCGATATGGTTCTTGAACCATGTCCATAATTCTGGTTACACAAAAGATATAAAAGATGAAAGAAAGAAACAGTAAGTAATGTGGTCCATGCTCTGAGTGTAAAATATTACACTACATGCAACACATCATCATTTATGCTTATTATCATTACCTGTTGAAGTCCGTTCAACTTAGCTCCTCCGCTCCTGTACTGAGAGCGTAAAAAGTCATCATAACCAACTTTGCTGCCCGCTGGACCAACAGATAGATTGTCCAGAAAACTTCCCAGAAAATCAGCAGAACTCCCAGAACTTTGATAACCTGTGAAAGAACCCGACAAAGGCAAACTGCTGATGCTAGCACCTCTGTAGTGTGGAAAATTGTACTTTATCCCTGTAAGAGATTCATGGAATACATTCCCATCTAGATATGCTTGTTCAAAAGCAGATACTGTATATGTCTGGCCTTGATGTACGGCTGGGTACCCAGTCTGAGAACAAGAATGTGCTAACAAATGCTCATTATTTACAGGTCCAGTTGCAAGGTCGGCACCCAGCAGGGCCTGTGAGGATGGGTGGGATACCAAAAAAGGTCCAGGGTTTGAAACCTGAATTAACAGACCAATTAAAAATAATTTAATTCCTCAAGTCCATTACACTAGCACAGGGAACTCAAATCCTAGTTTAACAGGAACACAATGCCAGATTCACCAAACATTTGACACGATGACATAATACAAATACATGTTAGCCGTCTAATAACGAAAAAGACAGCCAGTAATTCATCAGAAACTTGACACCAATCTACATGAAAAGACCCAGTAAATCATACAAAAGAATAATGTAGTTTCTAAGTGGTCTAAAGATCTTTCATTTGAAAGTCCATACCTAGCCCTACCATATTTCAGAAAATCAACCCAACAGAGTAAAATCTAGGGTCGGAATATCCAACATTATGTGGCCAGTAGTCAACTACTCATAGTCCTCAGATTTAGTACTTTGCATATAACAAGATAAAAGCCAATAACTTTTATCTACACACTTAAGAAAGCAACGAAATGGTATTAAACCTTTCCCACAACAAGGAAGGATGTCTTCCAAACATGCAGTTGAAAAGAGGCGTGTTTTGATTCGACCATAATTATCAACATGAAAAGAGTCACAACTAAAATTTATTTAGCTAGCTCGAAAACTTTTTGAGGAACCCAGGAGAATACATTCTTGATTTCATACCTCAAACATAGATGCAGGTGGGCTCTTATTGGATGATGCAGAATTGCTGTCTCTTGGTGAAGTTGACTGTGACACAAGAAATGCAGCAGAATCTCTTGCTTTTATAGACTGAACGGCCGTTGCCAATATATCGTTAGGCACAGAGTTCGAATATGATTTCTAGGACCCAAAAGTCACAAGATCAGTGCAAACTTCAAGAAAAACTGAAATCAGAAATAAATCAACAAGTGATTGCACAAGCAAGTATAAGCACCACACTTTTATAAACACAAAGGGGAAAAAAGCTAGTGTAAGAAGGAAATAAGCACCAAAGAGAAAAGGACATGCTGAGCATTGACCAGGTAATCAACATTACTTAAGGAGGCTGATGACAGGAATTATTATGTATTCCATATGCATAATAAAAGGCTATAAACGTTTTAACGCAAGAAAGGGATAGCTGACAAGCTTGTAACTTAATGAAATGTTGCTAATGCTGTTTTGCATAACAGCATGCATTAGCAAATACTTCCACTTCTTTTTTCACAAAAGCCTACTAGCCCAGAAATATCATAGCAGCCAATGAGACAACGAGCTGCACGAGCACCACAATGCAACAAGAGAGAGAGAGAGAGAGAGAGGGGGGGGGGAGAAAAAAAAACCTGCTCACCGCTTCACTTGGCAAAGGAGAAAGATTCCTAGCATTTTGGTCAATCACAACAGGCAAAGCAGAACTTGGTTGTTGGATATTCTTGAAAATAGAACCAGATATAGAAGAATGGGAGACATAATCATTCCCATGGACCGTTGCATCAGGAATATCTATTTTCTTAAGTTCTGTCTGCGAAAATTTGGGTGGATTGTAGTACCTAGAATCCGCAGTTGCTCTATGAGTATCAAAATAAAATTTGAGCTGCCCTTCATCAGGATATACTAAGTACCTGGAAAAGACATCAAAAAATATCATGAACTACCATGAAAAAAGAAGCCAAAACAGGAACTAAACAAAGAGATGCATACCTAGAGTTTAAAGGCATAGAGGATGTATGAGAATTTGATATTGTCAAGGTCTCTTCCAAGTCATTCATCAAGGAACCAGATGCTTTTGGCTGAGACAATGCCATAGCCTTGTCAGATTTGTAGGTACCAAAGCTCAAATGTGAGCAGTCAGCAGAAAAGGCTTGCAAATAATTTGGAAGCACCACTCGATGGTCATCTTCTGTACGAGTCACTGCTCGCTCCTCCCCTAAACTTAGTTGTTGTAAGTTCACAGCAGCTGATGATACAGCTTTGATGCCATCATCAGACAAAGATACAGTAGGATTTGGCGTAGATATATTAGAAACGCTACCTATTTCTGAGATTGGATACCAGAGGGTGAAAAGTAAGATCAAAATAAATATTCAACATTGACTTCTTACTGCATTGCACAAATACAAAAAGCACGGTAAAACCAACCACCCATATGCGTTTAGCTATTCTAGAATGCAAAGTATCACAATGCATGAACCAGCCATCTAGCATACATTGGAAACTACAGAAGAATAGAGAGAGAGAGTAATGCATGTAGTTACTGCTGCACCTAAAGTACCCTAACTGCAGTAACTTTCAAATGAAATTATATTTCTCAGGAAAGGAATTTAAAGGCTATAACTACATATAGTAAAGCTATTTTTCCCATGGGCACTTCTCAGTCCACCAATTAAATAAAGCACCCAAAGAAGCGCAGAATAAACAAGTCTGTAATATTCTACTATCAACAACAGTTTTTGTTCTCTGCATATAAGACAAAGAATACCAGAAACTTTTTTTTCCTATCTCTTCCAATCCCTTATTCTGTACTTTCAACAATAGATAAAAATGCTAATAGCAAAACAAAGAACTGTTCCATGATGCATTGTTTTCTTCCACGAAGACTAAACAAAAATGTAAATTAACAACCTACCACTTCCTTTGACCTGTATCTATCACAAGCTCATACTTACTACATATGGTTCTACGGTACCATAATGCAATTTTAAATCACAGAGGATTTAACTAAACAGAATCATTTTTAGGTCTAAGCTGAAATTCCTTGTCTTTAGTCAGAAAAAACCACATTCAATATTTTTCAAAAATAATAATAATAATAATAATAGCACCACTTTCTACTAGGCACTAAAAATTTTAAAATGGACTATACTCCTATAGAACATTCTAAAATGGAGAATAAATGATAGCATGCATATTACATAATAACTGTCACAATACAAAGCAGAAGAAAATCTTGGAGAAATCTGTAAAGAGATCCAAGTTCTTCACTCTAATGAGATTACAAGAGACATTCTAAATGGCAATAATCATCAAAGTACAAACACTGATCAGCAGAAACCATGATTATTATATAGCATCCCATGCACTTTATGCTAAAAAATCTGTCATAAGTTCAATTAAAAATCAAATAAAGAAAATAGAAAATCCAATAAAATCAAACTCAGAACCCAAAAATTTACCTTCCTCGGGCTCATAGATTTGCTGATAAGAATCAGGTGAACTTGCCTCCTTACACAGTTTATCATCATGTTCAGATGTTACTCCAGAGTCATTCATAAATATTTGTTTATCAGAAGCTCGAGCAGAGGTGGCATGACCAGATCTAAGATTCTCCCTGGAAGAACTGCTCTCTGATGCTAGAATATAGTCTGACCAGCTGTTACTTGACAAATTAGCCATGTTACCATGTAAGTACAATTGATTTGGATACATTGTAGCACCAATATCATTAGAAGCTGTTATTAGGTCATTCACAGGCCATTCATTATCAAAATCATGCTGACTAGATTTCCTTCCAGATTCACTAGTCATGTTCAAATTTGAAGAATGCAAATCTTGCTGTGGTCCAAATTGTAAAGCTGAAGTTTCAACGGAAGGTTTCATTTGGTCGATGACTGAATTTGGTGGAACAGCATCTTGAGGGGTATAAGATGTTTCACGAGCCACTTGTGAGCCGTTGCCCTGTGGTCTACCCATTCTTACGATATCAGCCATAGTAACATGCCCTAAGGTGGCCCCAACCCAAGTAGATTGTGAACCAGTAGATGGTTGCAAAGATGAATCAATCATATCACCTGTTCCTATTGATCGTCTTCTATTGTCAGCATTAAAAGAATTGCTGCAGAAGAATAGAAGATGCTCAAAATGAATGAGTAAACATTTCATCAAGCAGCAAACTAATCAAGGTTAAACATATCACAGCATGTATTCATTAAATAGGAAAAGCATAAAAAGAAAAAGAAAAATCAATAGAGTATGATGCATCCTACAGATGAGTGCCAAGAACACATTAAACGTAAATAAGATGAAAGAGAACTGAAAAAGATATGCACGCAAAAATATCAATAAGCTAGACCAATTTATATGCTGTTAAGACTTAAGAATCAGACAAGGATACATTATAGAAAAAAACAGCAACTGTGCTTCATTACAGAACTAGCCTTTGAGGGGAGGGCAGCTCATTCCAAGTTTGTCCGGTTGCACGTAATGTGGAAGAGGCAGAATAGGGAATAGAAGCAACTGGACCATTCTCTTTCCTATATACAGCTTTACCAAGATCTGCGACAAAGAATAGAATGTCATATTAAGAGTGCCAGAAAAACAAGACTTTACAATGATGCCACAAATGCATACATGCTCCAAAGACCATACCGTAGAAGCCGATTTGTATCAATCCACTCCACTCGAGAGAATGTTCACTACCACCTCTAACACCACGATTAGATGTACCATTGTTAGCTCGAGCTGTTTCTTCTTGTGTCTCTTTCATCTGACATATTAAGAAACAATAAAAATAAAAAATAAAGATAAAAAAAAAAGGAAAAAAAATCAATTCAATAAGGGAGAAAAAAATAAGCACATGATTGAAAAGAAAAATACCTCTTTTCTTCTCTCACGTCTGCTTTTCACCTCATGAAAAGTATCTACAAAATTGAAAATTATAATTTACTAAATATCTCTCAATTTTAGATACAGAACTAAGAACAACGCCAAACTAGCCAAGAACTGTCAAAGCCTTGCTTGACATTGTTCTTGCACTAAATTTGAAATAGCTTCAAGTAAATTCAGTTGTTTGGCTGCCAAGGAAGAACCAAGCACAAGAAAGATTAATAAATAAATAAATAAATAAACCTCTAGCCATCAAAGAGATTTTATCCAGTGTAATAACACCCCCTAACCCTTTTTTCTGAAAATTGAAGGACTCAAAAGAAAATCAATTATTAATTTTTTGCTTTAGGTTATCAACTATTCTCCGAAAAAAAAAAATTTAAAAAAAAAGACAAATATTGGGAAAGAAAAGAAAAAAAATGCAAAACTTATAAAAACTCTAACGAATTGCTAAAAACTATTTAAAAAAAAAAATCTTTTTCCCAGTAAAATATTATAAGAAAACATATTAAGGGGAAAAGAAGCAATAACCTTTTACACTATATTTGTTTTCAGTTTTCTGAGCAACCAAACAAAAAAGTGTCGTACACAAAATAAAAGCAAAAAACAGAGAAAACAAATACTTTTATTAATATATACCAAAAAAAAGAGGGAAAAACCTTGTGAGAGAAGGCGTTGAACGGCGTCATTAGGGTCCATATTACAGTCTCTAAGGACGGCGTAGATCTCCGAGTCCGTACAGTTATTATTAACAATTTCTTTAAGGTTCTGAACCACGTTCTTCACCGCCGCCGGTATCTGTCCTCCGCCACCAACGCTGCCCCCACTACCACTGGTCTTGCTATCACTCCCCATCGCTCTTTCTCAATAACTGCTGTTTATCAGATCAAACAAAGATAGAAGAAATTAAAGAAAAAAATTTAAAAGAAAACACCCTCCTTTTCTTTTATTTTGTGAGTTTTGTTCTGTTTATATAGTGAGGGAAATTTGCAGTTTTCTTTTTCCCTTTTTTTTTTTGTTTTTAATCCCATGTTTTTCTTTGCTTTGCGGACTGACTTTGCGTACCCAAGTACAAATAAAATCCTCGAAAAGTTAGCAAGTGGATCTTTTGAAACGATTTGTTCGTCAAAATTTAAAAATTTATTTAATATTTATAAAATTTTAATAAAAATATTAAATTAAAAAATAAATTTAAATAAAAATTTCTTTTAAGAATTTCATTTAGTTTTATGGTACCTTTTATAAGTCTGAACAAATTTGAATTATAGCATAAATATCAGCACATTACGCCGCATTCACTTTGTAAGAAAAAAAATTAAATAGAAAAAAAGTTGAAATAATAAAAATTTTGGGAGAAAAATAAATAAAATTAATAATTGATTTTAGTGATTTTTTAAATTGAGACAAATAAGTAAAAGTAATTTTAATGATTTTTGAATAAAATTAATTATATAACTTTTATTAATATATTATATTATTTTTATTTTATAATTTATTTTATAATTAATTTTTTAATTAAATTAATGCAATTTGAGTCGTACATTAAATAAATCAAAAATTTTATAATTAGAACATATTCTTAGACCCAACATGAGTACTTCTCTAAATAACAAGTAGCACAATAAATCTCACTGCACCCCGGTGTAACCTATCTTCCACCGCAGCTTGATTTATTACCGTTCATTATCGACAAGATCACCCTGTCAACCCT
>JBBYHL010000014.1:3886957-3974442 GCA_038381835.1 Adansonia madagascariensis | reverse complement strand
TCTGAGGTGTTTTTGTTGTCTAGCGCTTAGGAACAATGCCTAGGCATGCCTAGGCACACACTTTGACCCCATTGTTCTGAGGTGTTTTTGTTGTCTAGCGCTTAGGAACAATGCCTAGGCATGCCTAGGCACACACTTTGACCCCATTGTTCACTCCAGTGCTAGTTGAAATGATATGGTGACAAACCTTGAAAAGAAATGGTGTCGTAGAGGAGAATCTTGTGACGCAGCAAAAATAGGTGAACAAATTTCCTACTAGTTCTCCATAAGCTATTTTATTCCTAGAAAATTTAGCGTTCACAAACTAGGCATATATTGGTAATTTAGTACAGTAATGGCTTATTTGAGTTTTGAAAATTCTTTTGAATTGTCTTGATGCTTAAGTCCATCTTCATTTGTCTATATGTTGATGTCCTGTTTGCATTCCTAATTCAAGAAGGATAACAAATAGTCCACAAATCTATACAACCTTCTACTTTTCCTATACTAGTAGAATTTAGTTCACTAGTGGGCATCACTTATTGTCTGTTTCCTTTTCTTTTAGTCCCTGCAGATACATGGTTTTGGCTACTAATATTATCTCTTTTCAAAGATCGATAAGGTTGTTTCATAGGAAATTACATTTCACATCTAATAGCAAAGGCAATCCAGATCAAGTAATAAGAAGGCTTCACTGAAAGTGCTTTCACTGGAAAGCTCTTGTACAAAACTACTTCTGTTCAAAAACAATTCCAGTTTTGAATGCTCATGTTCAGAATTGGCCTTCACGGAACAACATCTTCATAGAACAACTCATTCACAAAACAATACTTTCATGGAAAACACCAACACTAAGAATATTCTACAAAAGACGCTTTCGTCTGCTACTTCATCGAAGCAAAAGAAGTGGAAATAAACTGAGAATATGGCAGAGTTCTTGCGTTAATTTCACTATTGAAAGGTTCTAGAGAGCTTGGATTGGTAGATTAGATGAACATAGTTAAAAGCTCTCTTTTTAAACTTTCTTTGAAATATGAATGTTTCTCCTTTCCTTCATAACAAATAGTAGACTCTTGTTCACTATTCGCTATTACCAATAACAATCTAAACTCCCATCAGACAAAGCATTAATACCTTAGTTACAGACAATTCTATATGATATATTACTCTTCTCTCTTGACACCAATAAATAGAAGCTCCTACAACTCATTTTGGGAGACTTCTGGGCATTTGACAAACTCTCTCTAAAGTTTTCTCCACAATTCTCTCCTCTAATTCTGTCCTCAACCCTATTCTCTGCCATACTCAGCCTTAATCCACCATCTCCCCACTTCCTTCACCTTACAACCACTTGCCATTGCACTCGGTAGTTCTGCTCCAGTCTTCCTCTCCATTGTCTCCCAGCACATACTGTTTCACTTGTTTGCAACACTTCGTCTCTCTACCAAAGAACCCTCTACATTTTAACAATCCCGAATCTTCCTCTCCAACATCTCCCTACAACATACCATTCTACTCGTTTGCAACATTTCCTCACCCAATCAAAAAGAACCTTCCACAATCGCAAATGGCCTTCTCTTGATAATTCCTATCCTTAATCTCTGCACACTTCTTAGTGACATACCCATCTGATTCATTCTTTCACCAAACTAAACCCACCTAACCACCCTTCGATCAGTGCAGAACTTCACTAAATTATCTCCAAATCATATGGATTACAGCCATCAGCAGAAAATTCAACAACTTGTTCCCTAATTCAAGCCAACTTTTTGCTGTCAAACTCAATCAATTCAAACCTTTATTCATTTACTATCCTCTATCCTTTCTTCTACTACTTTAAAAGACTCCTATAAAAGAGTTTTAAATCTGGTTTCGGTAACCCAAAACCAACCTGACCCTCCACAGTCAAAGTTGGTTAACACAGTTCTACTTTGCAGAGATGTGCCAAAGTTGAGGTGCGTTGGGCCTTGAAATCTCACGAAGCATATTATAGTAGAATCAGGATTACTAAGTCAAGTCTGAAACTGACAAAACCCATCCAACCTAGCCCTGCTTGCACCCCTAACTAGCCATGTAAGTGAATTTGTTGATGGACTCTCTCTCTCTCTCTCTCTCATTAAGCTTCTTTATTACAATAGGGTTCAAATATGAAAATCATTACACGTAATATCACATAGATTCAAGGATTTAAGACAGAAAGTTCAGGCCTACCTCAGAGGATTTGCCAGAATCCGTTGCCCGATTGTTACAAAACTAGTCTCTTGATTGGACATGAACCAAGCTAGCGAAGAAACACTGTCAAATAAAGAAAAGCACAAACATGTATTACTACTATCAAACTGTTTTGTGTAATGTCTTGTCACATTTTCACCAGCTTAATCACAGTTATTATGCCCCAACATATGAGACTGAATTCAACAAGATATTGGTAAACTCACCTTCCAGTAAATATATGCTCTCTTAGACCCAATATTGATGGCTTTCTCTCCTTGTGGCGAGGTTTTAGAAATTCCGCCAAAACATTTCTCATTTTATAAGCCTCTTCAAAATAATTATCCTGAGACCAAAGCATGGAAAAAATTGTGTAATTTCGTTAATGCAGCTTTGGAATTGGTAAACGAGGCTAAATTCCTACAAATCATTTCCCATTTTTATAAGTCTCTTCAAAGTCATTATCCTCTGCAAACACAAACAAAAAGTGAGAACTGCTGAATGCATCCTTAAAAAATGTAAAAGAAAAGGTTACCTGATTCATGTCTATGGTCTGAAGGGCTTCTCCACGAGTAAAAATAATTGCATGATTTTGATTTTCAGGCTTCCCTTCACCAATTTCTGTTGGGGGACCTGGTAGCTTGATGCGATATATTTCCTAGGAATATTATCATTTCCCCATTTATTTCATTAACAACATGAAAACAAATGAAACTGATTGCATTAAAGTTTGAAAGTGTAAGATTTCACAAAGAAGAATTCAAGGGAGACTTGAACATTTTGCACAAATAGAGGGCTAATACAGACTAAAACCTAACCATTTCTAGTGCTTTTTCCCTTTTGATAATTACGAATATCAAAATGGCCACTCTTCAGCATCTCTAGTACCCTAATTTTATCTACATCTGCATCTCATGCTAGGCTTCAGCATTAAAAGGATGGATGGTATAAAAATAAAAATATAATCCTAGTTCTGTTTAGAATTTACTCCTTAACCTTAAACTATGGGATTTGATAACATAAAGAAGGAGAAGAAGAATGAGGCATGCATAATGGAAGATGGATATGCATAACAGATGATTCATGCAAATTGCATACTTAAACTTTCACTGATATGCTTTATTAGAGTGATCATTAAAAACATCAAACCAAATAAAATTTGCATTATCTTATGTTATTAAAGTAAAGGTTGGGCTGGCAATTTGTTAGACAATCTGATAACACAATGGGCACATCCCATGTAATTTCATGAGTTTGAATTCACATATATGTGCTCATTTCATAATTGTATCACCTTGATAATGAAACGGTGATGCTCATGTCTAACGTAAGTTGGTCAACTTAAGGCAAAGGTGACATGCATTGACTCCTATTGATCATATCAGTAGGCTAACTGTTTAAGACAAATTCAATTCATCTAACACGTTTAAACCCTTTCCAAAAAAAAAAAAAAAAAAATCATGTATTTACCAATTAAGTTTTTTAAATATATTAATCATGTGATTTTGTACCTAAACGTTGATACATTCCATCCAACTAAACAGGCTGCTGTCTATGGTGTCTTGTGTCATTTTTAATAAACAAGTGTTGTTGTATCAGATATTCTTTTTGCAATATGCAGACTTCGAAATATGTTTAGGATAAGAGAGCATGAATTTTCACCTTTAAGTATAGTTTAAAAAAGTTAACTATATAGGATAGCATTAAATTAATACTCTATATTGTCGGCCAAATTGATATTAGACAAGTGCTGTTTCATACCTCGTCCAACTTTTCACCTCCCTTGACAAGAACAGAATAATAAACCTTCTTAGATCCTCCATTCACTGTCTCTGTCTCTTCCCTTTCATCGATATAAGCAACACGCAGAGATGGATACCTTTGCAGTTTCCACAAATACAAAGATGAAATCAAAATTCTATTCTCCATAGAGAACCATGAGATAGAACTAGAAAGCAGTAACATACGTTAACATAAGATTTAGAATGTTAAGGTAACAACTGCGGTCTCGTGCATCAGAAGATTTTTTCTGAGCCCCATAGACTTGACAGGAAACAACATAGGTGAACTTCATATTGGCCAGTGCTTCTGCTTGCTCTAAGTATGGTGGCTTCTCCTCTGAGTACTGGAAGCCTCCTAAAATTTCTACAGTTAACAAGTGAATATTTTAAGACAGTTTTATCACACCACCTTTTAAAAGAAATTGGAATAACACATAGAAGATATGTATTTGAGAAATTGCAATTAAATATCCAAAGGGAAAACAAACCAGATTCTCTCGCAGACTCTAGAAAGAATTGGAGTTCCAAAGCCTGCCTGTAGTACATCATCCCCCTCACTGGCAGAAAGACAGAGAATGACATAGCTCAATTAAGAATCTATATAGTTAAAGCTAGTGAAGATAAAATGATATTGTTGTCGTTTCCACACCTGTTCTGGAGAGTGTCTGTCCTCTATAAGATACCCACTTACGAATTTCCTCTTTCATACAAGCCTCCTCATTCTCATTTTTTACTCCAACAATTTGCATACGCTCTAGAAAGTTGTTCCATTCATCTAGTTTACAGTTGCAGATGCCCAGTTAGTCATATGTTTTTAATACGGCAAAAGGCATAAAATAGCAAGAGCTCACAAATTACCTGGATATATTCTCTGTAGGTAAAACAGAATTGAGATTCCATCCTCATTTTCCTTAGTGAGTTCCTCATCTGAATAAAGAACATCTTCTTTGTAGTATGGAGTCAAAACACTGAATCAGAGAAGCAGTCTAATATAAGTGAGAATAAAAGGCATCCATCTAAATATTACTTCTAATAAAGACTACCACAGTGCCCTTGTTCATGTGATGCAGAATTCAGAAGCACATTAACTGATCATTATGACGCTTAAAAGGAAAAAAAAAAATCCTAAATGTAGTTTAAACTAGTTAAAAACTTTAGTTGTGATCCAATTAAAGCAACAAGCCCAGACTGATGGTTGTGAAACCGATTTTTAGGACATTAACATCATAAATCATTAAAAGAAAACTTGCCCACTCTCCCAGTCATTGTTTCAATGCAAGCAGCGCTATTTCACTAATTTAATGTCAGAAATGCTGACCTAAAGGAAAGCATGTCATGGACTTTTGGGGCGCTTGGCATATTCATAAATAAGGAGTTTGCAAAAAATGTGATGCGACGCCGAGCCTCTAAATTTGGAGGCACATTGATAGCTGATTCTTTAACAGTCAAAAGCAAATATAGTCTATTGATCTGCAAAAGAACACACACATATATATATATATAATTAGATTAGGAACAAAACATATGATAAATAACCAATATGAGTCCATCTCAAATATACCTTCTCCCTCCACATTTTCTGTTGTATAAGGTGAATATTTATCTTTTCAAATCTCTGCTCTTTCTTGTCATATTGAGGGCCTCCAACATGAAGAAGAGCTCTTTCAATGATTCTACAAAGAAAAACTTGTAGCTTAGTTTCTCCCAATGTAATTGACACATCTGCTCCAAAAACATTTTATTTTCCAGCACTTACTGACGGCCATCGACCATAACATCCTGTATAATAATTTCCATGATATCCTGCAGGACATTGATTATCCGAGATCTCAATGTATCAGCATCATCATCGATATCAGCAAGCTGCCAACATAGGGAGAGAGAGAGAGAGAGATTAGTATGGGAAAGTACAATGTCATGAATAAGCTTTATAAACGCAGTACCATAGGGAAGTTAAGAAAATGTAAAGAAAGAATCTTACCAAGATCCCTAGAAACTTGTCTAACCTATTACTGAGTCCAGGCAGTCCAATCATCCTAAAGTTGGTCAAAAATCTCTTCTGTTGTATGCTAACCTCCACTTCATAACAAATTGCTCTAATAATACTAAAAGTAAAGAGAAGAGAACAGAAATTATCAGACTTATGAATAGAGAAAAAGGAGATATTTTTCATCGCTAGACAAGGTCAAAGCTGCCATGACGTTTAGAGCTAGTTCAAGTTCATAATATGATTGCTTGAGCCTTACAGCTTATCTGCTTCATCTTCCAGAAGGGAATATATTATATCTCTGAGAGTCTCATAACATTCTATAAGCGCTGAATACATATAATCATCAGCCTTTATCTTCTTAAGCAACTCTGCACCATCCTTTTTTTTAAAATCTTTTGCCATGTCCAATGCAATAGGAATCTGTCATGTGTTACAAACCAGACACTGTGTAAGATACAGGATCTTTCATTGAGCTCAAAATTAATATAAAAAAAAACTACTATATTCGTCAACCTTGCTAGCGAGCAAGAAAGGGGGCCACTGGATAACAGAGACATCTGTTGATGATGGTACAAGTAGCAAATCTCTATCCCTGGACAATAATGTCAAACAAAAAATATCAGAATTCTCCATATAATGCATTTAACAAATTTCATTAGCAGACAATTTAGCAAGGAATTGCCCAACCTATTGCTGATCAGGTCCTGCATCCGCATAGAATGTATGAACTTGTTCCAAACGAGAGAAAAATTTGCAATGTTCCTTCTTTCTGTTGCCTCATCCTGTCATGTTGAGATGTTTACTTTGAGCAAAGAAACAACAAAAGGAACTACAGGCTCCACAACTCCATAGATTATGCAGAAAAACTCTAGATATTGGCTTCATTGATGTCGAAAAGAACCACATTTCGACTTTGACGTAATGGTAATCCAGACAATTAAGAGCAATCACATAAACAGTACTATATCACTTAAGCACTACCAGAGGCTTTTTTTTGTTATGCTGATTTGGTGATGGAACAAGACGACGACAAAAGGCTGCAGGAACGGATTCAAATCTAGACCGCAACATCCCCAATGTCCGTATCTGAAAACACCAATCGAGGGAAAACAACACTAAGAAAGATAATATCTCCCAATAAATAGAAATACAGAAGTCAATTCATTTATTTTCACCAAAATCATATATAGATTTCACAGGGCTGCTAATATTGTGCCTTAAAGGTATGAGAAGAACTTGTCCACTAACCTCGCCCAGATGGCTGAAAGCACCACGGATCCCACCAAAAAGAGTAGAAAATATGGCATACCATATTTGAGCATCCATAAAATAAACCTATAGGGAAATAAAACAAAACTATTTATTCAATTTACACAAACTGTTCAATAATTTTAAGCACCTCACAACAGCATAATTTTTCTCATTCCCAAAAGTTTCTACATGCTAACTTACCAGGACAATTGGAGACCAAATTGCAATAACAACTCCAATGTTGTGAGTTCTTACTACAGAAAATTAAACATGACTTAGTACAGGCCATAGCCACATGAAGAAAGAAATTAAAACAAACGAAAGAATAGTAGATGCAGAAGGAGGGAAAGGGTGGTTTGAAGGTTGCTAAACATCATACCCTCCGAAAAGAATTCATGCCACTGATAATTATCCACATGCAACTCCAAGATTATCTTCGTCGGTTCAATTAAGGGCAGTATCTATCAGCAGATCACGTAAGAAACACCCTCAAAAATTTTCATATATCCTTTAACGCAGTAAAGAAAAAGGTAAAAAGCGACTTCTTTAACCTTATTCACACAAGTACAATATTATATCAACAATTCGCTCAAATTTGAATAATCCAATATGTTCTTGCCATAGTTGCTGCAAAACCTCCACACTCAAAATCTAGTAATGTAAGGTAGTTTGAGAAGATTTTAACTTGTTTTAATTCTTCTACGTAAATGGTAACTAGCATATTTTGAATGTTGCAGGGCTATCAGCACATGCACAAAATAAATTTTTATAAATAATGACTGATACAGATGCAGAAAACGCATATGCAAACCTAAATGCAAACATATCAAAAAGAATAACAGGCAACATAGCAAGAAGATTTCACAACATGAAAATATTAAGGCTCCTAGTGCCCTTTCTCAAATTTTGCAATAAAAGAAAGCAATTAAGAAAATTTAAAATTATCATGCATGGAAAAATTAACATGTAGCTAAAATGTAACAGCAACTGAATTATAAAGGATGTTATGACAATGTTGTGATCTTTAATGAAATTGGACTGCTACGAGTGGATGATGGTATTTTTCATGTGATAAAATTATCAACCTGTTTTATCCCTAGTAGAAAAAGCTTTTGAGTCACTGAAACGCTATTATACCTAGTTTACAAGTGCATGTACATACATAAATATGTGTCTAAGCAAACGCATATACAGAACACAGTTTTCTGAAGTCTGGCAAGATTAGTTCAAACTGAAATTTGTATTTCTTTAAACACATCTCTTATAACAAGTAATTAGTTATTAGGGTTCCACTTTAAGACAACTTATAAATAAAGTAAAGCCGGAGAAATCACCTCCACATAGTAGCTGAATGCTAGCTTGCTGATTAGTAGCAAAATCCAAAACATTGTATACCTGAAAATATGAAAAATACATTCCATTCATTGGAGAAAAGGCATGAACATGTTATAGCACAAATTGTCAATCCTGAATTTTTGAAGAGGAACACAAACATGATTTCAATGTCTAGCACCAATTAAAGATTCTAATCTGTGGACCACTTAGTTCGTTGGTTTGTACAAGTATTCTTGCTTTGCCAATTACAACTACATACGATACATGAAAATATGATCTAAAAACCTCCCCCATCACAATCACGGTTAAAAATGTTCAACACTGGAAAAACAAGAGGCGAAAGAAAATTCTCTCTTACTTCAGAAGTGAGAAGAAGTCCTCATGCATGCCTCGTCCAACATACAATTTTGGCTGCATCATGGTACAAGTTAAATAAGGAGCCAATCTTTTTAAAAATAATAAATAAATTAATAAAGGAAAAGGGACATACTAATGTCAACAGAAAAAGAAATTGTCAAAATTAAGGATATAAGACAAGCTTGCCTGAGCCCACCACATGATAAAAGTGATTATTCGCCAGTTTGAGCGCTCCATGGATTTTCGTAAAGGTGGAAGTAGAAATAAAATAGCAGCCAGTATACTGGGTATCAAATATATTGCAAGAGCATAATTATAAAGTGACTCATTCTGCCAATTATTAATCCAACTGCTGAAGAACTTTACGAGACCCGTTGGATTTTGTACAGAGCTAGAATAACCAATTGGCAAAACCACTGCCCAGAAGGCTGCTACGGCAAATTTCAAAAGGCATCGGAGTATTTGGGAAAATTTCAAGCTTCTCCAGGCATTGAGACTAAGAATTATATCCAGAGTAGCTGCATGAAAAGTAGGCGTTGAATCACAAAATCTTTAGTCTGCCATTAAAATAGGAGATTTCTGGCTAATGAAACTTTGAACTACAGTAGCAACGACTGTTTAATTAACAAATTCCTGAAGCAAAGCAACAACATGGCTATACTTCGCTTTGTGGAAGATTAACAGCATTGCTTCTAGAACCAGATATTCATACAAAGAAAGGAAATTCAACTAGCCAAGAACAACCTATCACCTTGCAGGAAATTGAGAAAAGCAGCCGTAATGAAAATAGTCAACACACTTCTGACGACATCGTCGTCAAAAAAGCCAAGAAGAGATCCGGAGTTCCATGCAACAATTAGCATAGCCTGAAAACGACAAGATCATGTGATGAAGTAAATTCTTTCATATAAATAGTCAGAAACAAAAACTGCATTCTCAGACATTAAGTCACCTGAAAAGCCATTATAAAGAATATCCACATTCGGTCAAAACTTCTGTAAAGGTGCCAAAAGGTTCGGACTTCAACAAAATTAGTTTTAGGCTTTATCTTTCCAACGGTGACTTTATTGTTTCCCTGTAAGCAAACAAAGAACATCAACTTAAATCTTTATGAAGATGACAGAACTTAAATTCAGTAGTAGTTGGAAAGTGTTGAATGCGAAAACCCAAAGGCAAAACCTGAAACAGACAATAAAAGAATGTGATGAGATATAACCAAAATATAAGTGCAATAAAGTCATGAAATGAAGGTCTGTCCAACTTTTATGTCATTTACCCATTTTAGTTTTAAGCAAATTATGTCTTGGTTATCTGCTCAAGTCTAGTGGTGTAGTTTCTTACATTTATTGTTCATACTTTGGAAGTCTTTTCATGGATAGTATCATAAGCTGTACGCTCTCTCTCTCACTCATTTTGCGGGCATTTTTCAGCATTTTCACAATCAAAGATTTGAATAAATCCACTGCAAACCCACTGCCTCTCTTTGTGATTGCTGTCTCAGAATCTCAGTAATTAATCTTTTGAGTTCCAGCCATTAGTTACCATCAAAACACATCAATATTTACCCTAAATCCCTTATTTTAATAAAATATAAACCAACCTCAAGCTTGATAGGCAGATTTGTCATGCATGTGCCAAGAGCCTAATAATTTTTTTTTACCTCTACATGAAAAATAAAAAAATTCTAACACCTAAAGAGTGATCCAAAGAGTAGCCAAACCTAATTCACTAATTCTGCACCAGAGTAGCGGCAAGAGTTCGCTATAAGTGGCACATACAATGTTTTTTTTTTGCCGGTGGCAGACATCTTCTAATAGACAGCAGGAATTCTTTTTTTTTTTTTTGGGGGGGGGGGAAGGGAGGGGTGGGGAGTGGAGTGGAGTGGAGTGGAGGGGAAAGAGAAGAGAACCTAATGCTAGGTATTGCACGAACTATTTACAAAATTCTTATAACTGTTTTGATTCACTTCCCTGCCTTTCAAAGCTCCCAAAGACAAGGCACAATAGGACACCAAATCGACATGATTCAAAGCATTCTAAATATCTAAGACGGTAGGTCAAACAAAATGAAACAAAGCATCTGTTAGCTGAGAATAATGGAGTTCAGAATTTGATTGTCTCGTCCTAAATAATTATGAGAATAGAAGACAGGCATTCCAATTGCCTCCTTTAACCTAATATCAAACAGCTGTAGCAGGGGCTTGCATTATTACCGAGAAAATAACAAAATAGAAATCAATGATATAGGGAGCAGCTCTACTCTTGGGAACTAGTTCTTCTACTAAAACACAATTAGTGAAAACTTTGCAATCATGTTCATAAAAGCATCCATTCTATATATAAATCCTGGCACATTGAGGAGCCACGGTATAGTCATCATCCTGTTAGAATGAGAAGCAATTTGTAAACAATAATATGCAACTCAATATCAAGTAGAGATGCAGAACTAAAAGCAGAGAATCCTTCGTGCCTTTACATTTCATTCTTTTTGCAAATCTTTGGTGATCCTTTCATGGATAAATTCATAAAAATGGGAGGTTTCCTTCTACTCATTCCGCTTGAATCAAAACCATTCTAGTTTTATCCCAGCACTTTCATCTTCCTATAATTCTATGCACTATCACTAACTTGAGGTCGTTTTATTCTCTTTCAAATCCATAACAAACTCCAAAATATTTGGTCCATAAATTTAAGTACTTTTTAACTCTAGTCACCATGAAATGCTAGAACTCTGCAACAGTTGATCTGGCCAAAACATTTTAGCAATAAATTTCTTTTTTTCTAGATACTATTCTCCCCTAATTCAAGAATTCAATCCAAGAAAACACAGCCTAAAAATCAATCCAAGCTCAAGGGATTATCTCTTTCTCTTTACCAATGTCCTCTTCATTTATTTTTATGTCTTCCTTGTGGTCTTTCTCTTGTTCAGTATTTCTAAATTGAGTAAACCAAAAATGTCCGTTTCAATTAAAAGATATTTGTTGAACACATTGGAAAAAAAAAAGGAAAAAGGAAAAAGATGAACAAATAATATTTTAAAGGAAAAAGAATATTGATGCTCTAACCAAAATCTTTTAACAAAGATTCGAAAAAAAGAGTAGCTAATGCATACCTCATTTGCAGGTGATCGCCCATCTGGATGCACAAAAAAATCTGCTTTCAAGTCCATTGGCCACTTCAACTGAAAACACTTCCCAGACCTACAAAATGAAGATTTTATCTGTTCATCCAACTTCATTTAGAAAACATCCTTTTACAATCTAAGAAACTCACCAAAAGTACTCATTTAGGTCATCATAGTTTCTCCATTTTGAGTGGCTTGCCTTGCCTCCTTTGTTTCTCTCGACTTCCTTTTAGTTAAATAAATATCAATTTTCAGCAAGAAAGCTGTAAATAAATAAAAGAAAAAAGTATGTAGGTGGAACCAAATAATAATTACCTGTCGAAGAACATCATAAATAGGGGTTATAACGTTCCTTAAAAATGTTTCATCATCTGGTACAGAAGTCTCGTATGTGTCCCCACTCACAGGACGTACATTGCCAAATAGAATTCCATAAACCTCACTTGCCATCTTGCAGAATGAGAGAAGAAGATAGATTAAAAAAGGCAAAAGCAAACCACATATCAAGTATGAGGACAACTCATCACAGTCGTATCAGTATGATACAGTGTTTTTGTTAACATTCAAGATGTCTTATTTTGATTGTCAGATTGAATTGTTGCTTCACCAATTAAAGTAGATTCAGGATTGTTCTAGCAATGAAAAATAAGAGGACAACGAAGGAACTAGAAGATATTTTGCTTGAAAATTATATAATTAGTAAATATTAAATAATTGCTTAGGTCACGAAGGGCATCCAACCTCACACTAATGGGCAATACATGGCAAGATCCAAGTCCCCACCTGAATCTATAGCCACAACAAACCCCAAACTTAACCAATATGGGGATGAAACCGATAAACACTTCCCCTCAAGCAGGCCAAATACCAACAACTGAAACAAACAGGCTTAGCAGTGACAACAATATGAGGTAAGAAACAACAAATGGCAAATCAAAATTTGAACAAAAGAACAACTTGAGGTCTAATACCATGTCAAACTTTAAAGGCATTCAACCTAGAACCAATCGGCTACAAGTGAAAAGGCCTAACTTGAATGTCAAATAGGGGTTCCAGGAAATATCATTCGTTTGATAAGAGAAAAGTCCCTGGTCTGCTCTGTTATGCATTCTTTGAATCACTTTCTGTCTTCCATAATTAATCTGATTAGCCGAGTACATAATTGTAAGCTCAAAGTTTTCACTAGAATGTGTGCATCACTATTCATTTCCATTTTCCTTTATGTGGTTAGTACAAGTTATAAAGCAACCAAAATTGCTGATTAACTATGATAGTTTTACACTACACTTTCGGCAAAAAAATAAAAATAAAAATAAATAAATAATAAAAAAATAAAAAACAAACTAATCAGTCGAAAGAATAACTACTAGTTTTTAAATTTTATCTTGTCGTAGATGCCCCTGGAATTGTCAGTCCAACTGTTGACTCATCTTGCTCACGTAAAAACTACAAATATTATAATTGGTTTGAAGGGAATTCATAGGTACACTCGTACACTAGTCAGTAGATTCTTCTCTTTCAGATTACTAGTTATTACTTAACAAACCAACACGGTTACTCCGTCCTCCTTATTTTTAACTGAATTTCACAATTCATGGTGCATTGGTCATCATCAACTTAACTAGTCATACAAATAAATAAAAATGACATAAATAAAACCAATTATTAACTATATTGAAGGATTAATGCTGCCAATCTTATTTCAAGAAGAAGTTCAAAATAACTTAAAGATGAGCAACAATAAGAATACAATGATTTTTAATGATGATAAGTGGATAAGATCAAAGATAAAAACATGACACCCGGTTTTGAGTCACTTAATAGAAGAGAGAAAATATTAAAGGAATAAATGAAAAACTAGCATCATCCACAAACAATAAATTTCAATCATGGATCATGCTTCCTGAAAATGTAAAGAGAACAACATACATTATGGAATATGTAGCAAATGCATTCGGGCATGAATCGGATATTTGAAGCTTCACCCCAGATAAGAAGATAAAGTGAAATATAGATAAGCTCCACCTGTTGTCTCTCACAACCCTGTTGAAACCTGCAAAATAAAAAATAATCCATGCACCCTATGTAAAATCTAGGTGTTCAACTCATGCTATAAAAGACGAAAATGGTTTTAGTTTAGCTTATTAAAGTTACGTAGTTGTTGATCTACAATAACTAATTGACTAACCTCAAGTTTGATTTGCAACGCAAATAATTGCACCAAGAACGATAATTCTTGAAAATTTTATCCAACAACGTCCTTATAGTGTCACCATTTAGCTGTATTAAACTTCTAGTCAGGCTTGAACAAATGATAAACAGATGAAACTTAAATCTGCTACTAAAGTAGAAGAGTCAAATAAGTATAAAGAAGCTCCGGTAATGAAGGTTCACCGCAGTGTAATCTGCAAAATTCTCTCTTTTCCTAACATCCATATTGGCAAGCAACAATATCAAGTGCTCTCTTTGATTTGCTACATTTCCTTTCTTCAAATTCAAAAAAAAAAATAAATAAATAACGATGATATTAGTCAGAGAAACTGATTTTTCATGAAGAAATACATATGATATATAAGGAGTATAACTAAACAACTTGAAAGAAAGATTCTCTACTAAACTTTCTTTGACCTTCAGAAGCCAACCAGATACCTGGAGTTGGGTGCTGAAAACAGATTGAACTATAGTATTTTGGTACATTCATAACGATGGTCATTAGAAGTTTGTTAGAGATTTTTGTAACTGATAAGAGAAGACTTTATAAATATTATAGCTGTAGGAATACTAGGATATATCCTGCCAATTTGTTGGTTAAGCAAATAAAATTGGGCTAAACTCTACAACAAAAATGTTCAAGGCCTTATTAGTTTTTCTTAAAATCCATAGTGAAAGAATTTACATAAGATGCCATTGCTTTGAGAAAAAAAAATAAAAGAAACGAAAACTATTTTCTTTCACAGGTTAAGTTTCCATGATCTTCATTATTTTACTAAAGGTTTATCACAAGGAAAAAAATGAAACCTATGTGCAAAATTTTCAGGACATTTGGACCATTCATTGTTGCAGTTTCAAGTTTTTGTTCCACCAATCTCATGATTATAACTACTTTAATCACCTTTACAAATCTCGATACTTTCATCCTGACCTGAAAAGTTCTAACTAAATGAAAAATCAAATTTGAGGGAGGTGATGGCCTGGGGGAAATAGAAAACCCTCCTTGGAAGATCCGAATTGAAGTCTGGTTCTTTTTTAGATTAGATGTAAAAGGTTTGTAGGTTCAAGTTACACTGCCAGCTTCATAAGTGGCCAGAACCAATAGTACATAAAATTGTGTAAATTAAGTGAAATATAATTAGTAATTTAAGTTTCAAGGTATTACCTGAAATCCAAAGTAGGAAGAAAGCCAATCAAGTATATCATTTACTGGTTTAACTCTCTCTTGACGAATATCATCAGTAGTGTTGGTTGTCGAATGATCTCTGGCCATAGGGAGACCTTCAATATTTCGTATAGCATGAAGCGCTGCTTTAATCTGCAGTGTTCGTGGGAGAACATTACCATGCTGAAATTTTACATAAAAGATTATTCATACAAACAAGTAAACTAATATTATATATTAAGCACATCTACAACCTCAGGAAGTTCCATAATAACTGGTTTGATTCCAACGGCATACAATGGAAGAATGTTATAGTGTTCAAATTGCTCCCTTTTCCTCTCAACTTCTTTAGCAAATAATCGAGTCTGGAATAACAAAATAACTTAAAAGTAAACCTTCTGAGTATATTTCCCATGAAAATGCCTTTCAAAAGTTTTGTACTGGAACACCAAACATATATAAATCAAACCTCAGGATCAATTCTTGAATCAGGCACAACTGTTCTCAGCACATCATACAATACTGTAGCCATCTGATAAATTTTAGCCATCTCCTCCCTTCAAGAGCAAGCCAAAATAAAAAGACTATGACCAAGTGCATAACATGCCTAGCTAAAATGGCATCTTCAAGTGAAAATAAAGATCTTACGGTTTCTTTGTATATTGGCCATCTGCAATGTTTTTCAAATAAAACTGCTGATAATACATCTGAATTTCTCTTGGATCATTTTTTGCAAGAATAGGTTTTGTCTCTTCTTCCTCCTGAAAGGAAGAAAATTATGTTTGCTCTTAATTTTGAAATTTCTGAAATAGAATGAGATTTAGTCTATGCAACAAACTTTGAAATTCCTAAAGAGTATGTCCCTAAGGGGACGCTGCAATGGTTAGAGTTCAAGGCTCCATCTTGGGATTTATGGAAGGAGGGAAGGCTATCTGACATTGTCTAGCCCAATATTTTGCAAGTACAAAAAACAAACAAAAAAATAAATCTAAAGAATATATCAGAAAATCTAGCAAATAAATTCATGAACTTCACGCAGAAAGCAAAACCAGTAACTAGTATCTGTAAAATAATGTTAATAACCTTATCATTTGAAACCAATGATGTAAACATTATCCCCAAAGTTTTGTTATGAGTTATTTGGCGAAACAGTCAAAGTTTACAAATGATATAGACTGATAAGACATCCACATTAAAGTTCCCCCATAAGGTGAAGCAAATCTTACGAATGGAAAAGTCAACCCTGTATCAAACCAGTCACACTTTAATTATATTTTGTATCCTCATTGGTGATGCAGAGAAGCAAAGGTAGAAGAAATATTTACCTTTTATAGAATTCCAGGAGAAAAATCTAAGTTCTTAGCAATTTATATTATCAGGGAGATATTCTCCTCAGCTTGAGTCACAGAAGTCAATTAATTTGTTCCTCAATTGCTAGAGCATTTGGAATTTAGATGAATAAGTGCTATATTATTTCTCTTTTTTTTTAAGCATACTCAGAATTAACTGTATTAACAAATATCCAAGAAAGCCACTAAATTATTGAAGGAATAAAGTGTTCAAGTCTACCTTCTCAAGTCTATGCAACAGATAAGTCTTAAACTGGCGAACACCGCGTCCGCTTGATCTTGGATCCATTTTGTGAGCCTTCTCAAATGCAAGGAAACGGCCTAATCCAACAAAAACATAAATAAGGGTCACAATATTGAACATATAGTTACCAATATGATCACTATGGACATTACCGTTAAAACCTAATTCTGTCTTGCAACACATTAATTTTAAAGCCAACTGAAAGCAGTTATTATTACTGATTACTTAACAAGTTATTATTCTAAGTGACTACAGTGCATTAACTATAAATACAAAATGCAAATTCAAATGAATAAATAAATAAATAAAAAGAAGAAGAAGAAGAAGAAGAAATAGGGAAAAAGAAAGAATTACAGAGATAAGCAACTCTTGGGTTCTCCTTTTCGATTTCATTGGCGACACGGAGGATAGGGGCAATGGAAGCCAAGCTGGAAGGGACCAGCTCACTATCTGCGGTGGTGTTCTCTTCATTGGGAATTTCCACCATCATAGTTTGAGCCCGAGTCATCCTCCTTGAACTCGACTTATTGAGACCGCCCTTCGTCCCGCTGGAGCTCGCCATGATCCCCAACCAATAACTTCTCCTTCGTCTTCTTCACTAACAAGGTTGAGTTTTTCTGGGTTTTTCTCCTTTGGGATTTTTGGGTAATGGCAGCAGTAAAGCAAAGCAAATTTGCTCTCATAATTTCTTCTTTGTTTAAATATTTTTTCCCTTTTTATCTTATGGGTGAAAAAAAGCGATGCTTTGAGTGTAAGGTGGGGCAAAGCAAAGGTACAACGGCAAAGATATTGCCCTGGGAAGAAGAAAAGAATGGCGACCATGACCAAGAAATATTGAAAGAAAATACTAAAATTATTTGATTAGATTTGATTTTCTTAGTGCTTTTGCTTTATGGGTAATTTGGCTTTGGATTTCTTTCTTTCATTCCTTTTTGCTTTTGGTATTAACAAATGAAAGAGTGAGCTTTTTGTTGGGAACGAAGATCAAAGGCAATCAGCCGTTAGCAGTGTTTGGAGGCGGGTGGGAACACTTTTCTTCCCACCCCCCCCCCTTTTTTTTTTTTTTCTGCGTTGTACAGATGAAAACAACTTCAAGTTTTTCCACGTACAACTTTACTTATCGCTGCTCACTGTTTGCCTTTTTTTATAAAAGTGAAAATTAAATTGGTTCGGATTAATTTTGATTTGAATTGAATTAGTTTAAATTTATATTTTTTATATTAAATATAATTATTTTTATATAATTTTAAAATTTAAGGTTAAGTTTAAATTTGTTTTTATTTGGTTTAAAAAAAATTTAGTTCGATTCTGTAGGTTTAATTACGGTACGAAAAAATTTTGAATTTTAAATTTAGGGTCGAATTTGGCTTAAGTCACACATTTAGTCATCAATCATTATTTATAATATTAAAAATTTATTTTTATATTAATATTTATATATTTTATAATTAAATTTAAATAAAAAATATATTATTTTATTTAAAATATACTGTTTCCGATCAAGCCTACTTGAAATTTAAAATCTAAGAACGGGGCTAGACAAGCTACCCAGCCCATGGATAGGTCTACTCCTTAGTCTAAGTCTAACATAAAATTTTTTTTATTTTTAATATGGCATTATCTATTATAGCTTTTAATTTTTTTAATTTATCTTATTACTTTGTTATACTATTATTAGATTTTAATTATCTTTAATTTAAAAAAATAATAAAATAAGAATAATATTTAAAAAAGCACTTAAAATTTTACTACTAAACACATAAACTCTCAATATTTAATGAGTTTAACTAATTAAATCAAAAAAATGTGATAAATAGATAATATACTTTATTGACAATATTTTCAAAGCTCGTGATATGACTTACTTTTTGATAAATTATTATTTTATTATAGATAGACCTATTCAAAGGTTTGGTTGCAATTAAGCCCAAGCCTGAGTTCTCACATTTTTGTTTTGGGCTAACCTGGCTCGACGTGAAACAATTCTTTTAAATCAAAATAACATATATTTTATTTAAATTTAATTATAAAATACATAAATACTAATAAAAAATATTTTTAATGCGATGAACAATAATTTTAGCCTAAACGAGCAGGTCTGAGTATGTTAAGTAAGGGCCTGAGCTTGAGATTTAAAAAAAATTCAGGCCACAGCTCAGCCTGACCCACCAGCAAGTTTAATCATATAAAACATATAAATTAAGTTTTTAATATTGAATAAAAAAATATTAAAATAAAATTGATAATTAAAATTTTTGCTTTGTAAAAAATTATTTAATTATAATTTATCTTATTTATTTTTATTATTAAATTTGAATTCGAGTTTTTTCAGGTTCGGGTTCGTTTAGGTTTGGGCTCTTTCGAGTTCAGGCTATTTCGGGATTGAGTTTTCTCAGGCTATTGACTTTTTGATCAAATCGAGTTCGATTCAGGTTCGGGTGAGTTTTTGAGTTCGGGTTCATTTTGCCACATCTACTTTTTCTTGGACATTAAGTTTTTGAAATTTTTTTAGTATTAGAGAAAATCAATAATCAATTCATATTATCATGTTTTATTTGATTTTATTTTTTAAAAAAATTAATTGTAGTTCTTTAAATTAAATCGAGTCAAATTATTATTACTAAAAAAATTTTTATTTAATAAAAATCCAAATTCATGGAGTAGTTTAAAAGTAGATGTGTCCATAAATAGGTACACATCAGAGTTGTAGCAAAAGTTTTATAAACTTTGGTTGACTTAAACTTGAATTATTATTTAATAATAAAAAATTTTTATTTAAAAATTAATTTAAAAGTATATAAATATTAATATAAAAATATTTTTTTAATATTTTTAAATAGTCAAATTATTGCCAAGTCTAACTCGAACCAAATTTAAGTAAAAAAAAAAAATCTAAGTTATAGCCAAATCCAACATAACCTATGGATACCTCTAAAAATTTAATTAACAATATGTAAAATAATTATTGGAAATAACGTTTATATTTTAAATTTAGTTGATGGTTATTTAACAATATCAAAATTTTTAGCAAAAATATTTTCAAAATTCGTTCATTTAATCTATGTGACAAAATCTTTTATTTTATTTATTTGAATTTTCAATTTAAGTTTTTATTTAATCAATTTTTTATTTTAAGAATCATGAATTTCATCTAGAGAACTTCATCTAAGTATATCCTCTTTTTCTTCCCCTAATATTGAACTTCATCTAAGTATATCCTCTTTTTCTTCCCCTAATATTTACTTCTACTAACATTGCATCCGGCTAAATAATTAGCGAAGTTGGTATAAAAAAAATGGAAGCATAAAACACTAAAAAGGGCTGAGCTTTTCGGGGGTTTTGATTTTGGCTTACTTAAGTAACATTCTCTCAAGTCTTAAGTTAAAGATTTTGAATGGACTTAAAAAGATAATATAATGCTGACAAATCTAGGTAAAAGTCTACAGGAAATCTTTATACTATAATGAAAATCGTATATTAGTTCATACACTATCAAAATTAGTACTTTATTTCCTATACTTTGAAAATTATAGCACAAAAATAGTTAACTATATTTAAAAAGCTTTTTTAAATACTAATAAAATGCTTACATGTTATGTGATGTAGAATTTTAAATTTACACAGAAAATGACTCAAATTCAACTTACGACCCAAACCTATTTGTATATAAAATTTAAAATTTTATATCATATTATACGTTAGCATCTAAGTGGTTTTTTAACACCGTTAACCGTTTTTTCTTGTTTACGATAATATTTAAAGTATAAGGATTAAAATACTTCTTTCATTGTAGTACACGGTTGCCAATAAACTTTTACTGACAAATTTAAATTTCTATACAATAATTAAAAGGGTTAAATACACATTTAGCCTCTATAATTTAGTCCAATTTTTAGTTTGGTATCGAAAGAATTTTTTTTTGTTTTATTTAGTACCTCAACTTTCATATAGCCAAGCACATTGGTACTTGGGATTAACACTGTCAGTGAACTGATGACGTGGCAGTGAACAACCAATAAGAACTTGAAACCTAGAAAAAATGCCACATCATTAGTGCTATATCTGTAAGAAGTCTCAGGTTTAGTATTGAACAAATTACAAAAATTTTTAATCATATTAAATAAATAGCAATAGAAAACATAATAAAGAAACAATACGGAGACTCCCTAAATCAGATTGTCTTGCATGGTTTCTGATCGATCTTGAAATGAAGAACTCAAATAATAATTTAGGAATTCTTATACATCAACCAAGAGATGTCTTAAGGTAATTACACGACCATAAGAACTTGTACACCGAGCTCGGTTGTCATAAATCAAAGCTGTCCAAGTGTCTAACCTCTAACTTTATCCACATAAGTGATTCAAAAAACCTTCAAAAGAGAGAGGGCTTTGTTTGCTAGGAGCCATGCTAGCAACTTAACTTTCAAAAACCTTTTCCTTTGATATCTTTTGATTCTCAATGAAAATGAATGAAGAAAACAACTTTTCTTCTTGTTTATAGTGAAAATGCAGAAACTTAAAGGAAAAAGAAGAGTTAATGCAATTCCACTATTGGGGAAGATCAAATGGCACAAATCCAAAGACATTAGGGTTTAGGACAAGAAGCAAGGTTAAAATACCTAAGGCAAGTGTTTTTCCAACTTTTGGTCAATTTGCACTTTAGTCTTTAGCCTACTTAGACTATTCAAATTGGGCCTAAGTAACTTTTACTTTTATTATGTATATAAGCTCAGTCACATTTTTAATTTATAATGATCACTCTTATGTTTGTAAGCTATTAAGCCCTTATCATACTGGCAATAAATAAAAATTACCCAAATAAGAATATTTATATTAATAGAAGATTGGCATCTAACAATGGATCATGGCCACTTAACATGCAACGAGTGTCGATATGGTTTTAACAAGTCCTTCAATGTACAATATCTCAGTGTAATTCAATCTTTTCATCATATTCCTAGATAAAGCAAGAGCATGGTTCAATATCTACTCTTAATTCTTTCCATATTAGTTTGCAACCTTTATGTGCTAACTCTATAATCAATATTGCCTTAACCAGGACTTTAAGTTAACACGTGCCAAGTACGTGTGAGGTATATGCCCTTAAATCACTTGGGGTAAACAATCCTCTCTAGACCATTCATCCACCTTCAGTATGCTTTAAGTCATACCCAAAGCCACCTTACCATAAGCATCCATCTATTTTGGACCTGTTTATGATGATTTTTAAGTATAAGATTCAACATACAAGATAACCTGTCTCACAAGTCTAAGGATCTCTTACATTACTGACACATAAGAGTATTTCCATAGGCATTTAAGTGAAATACCAAATGAAGCTCTTATAACATGATCATGTTCAGTGTTCTTGTTCTAACCCTAAGTATCTCTATACTTATAAGATTAGTTGCATGCATGAAATGCATGGAGGCTTTACATATATAAGTTTGTGCATTGTTAATGCCCTTTCTTGATAATATGATGACCAAAAACATTTTTAGAAACATAGATTTTATGCATAAGGGTCCCGTAATTGTAACTTACTAAAATTTTTTTGCAATGCCAATGTGTTTTATGGGCTTTATCTTTATAAGATATTTATAACAATTATCAAATAATGTCTTATGGATAAAGAAATCTCCTTAGCATCAATAAAATATAATGTTTATTTACATGAAATTACTAAATGCTATTGCCTTACAAGCTAAATTGATTGGCTTAAAGGTTACACTAACAATTTCCCACTATTTTTAAAGTCAATCGCCGATATTTCTAAGTTTTATGCCCTCTATATGGTGATCATGTTTTTGCAGGGACAAACTTTAGTTAAAGGATTAGGGACATTCTCTTCAGTGGGTACTCATTCCATACTAGCATCATATCTCTTGATAAAGTCTTTAATGATGTAAACTCGCCATGACACATGTTTGGATTCGTGATGAGACCTTGGTTCCTTAGCTTGCACTATGACTTTATTATTATCATAGTAAATTGGCACTGGATCAATAATGCTTGGAACCACATCAAGTTTATTAAATGAACTTGTTCATCCATATTAGCTACATTAGCTTTGAATTAATCTTAATTTTGACATAACAAAAACTTAAGTTTAATTGACTTGTAACCAAGTATTTTCAGCTTAGTATTTTTCTTTGAATTATTTTGAATACACTTTGAAAAATACTAGAATGTCTCTAACTTCTTAACTTACTCAAAATATATTTTTAATGCATACTTTAGCATAAAACATTTTTATGATAAGTTTTACAAATTTTAAAGTCAAGAAAAACACTTTGGAAATGATTTTTATCTGATTGTATTGATACCTAACATGCTTGTATCGATGCAATGATTAGTAGTAGTGAGACTAAGTTGAAACCCTTGTTTGTATCGATACATAGCTAATGTATCAATCCTTATTTGCATATATCGATACATCATCGTGAGGATGAACAGTAATTACAGTAATGAAGCTTTCAACGGCTTTAATTCATCCCTAACAAATCCCAATATCCATAAACCACTTCCAAGTTATAAATAGGCTTCACCAACACTCCAAAAGCTAAAATCAAGAAGAGAATGAATTTATAGCCAAATATTTCATTTATTTCATCTTTCTAAATAGCTTAAATTGTGTGTAGTATTAATTCTTCCTATCCTTGTATTCCTTTATATATTTTATCGTTAGATATCTTCATCCTTGAGCTTATACTTGTAAACACTAAACATTTTAGGGGTCTTTATTGTTTACAACCAAAACATTGTATAAAGGAGAGGTTATTACCTTAGCCATTAAAAGGTAGAGAGGTTGCTATATTGTCCTAGAAAGATAAAGAGGCTAGATATTCTGTCTTAGCCTAAGTAAAAGATACAGAGTTGTAAAAGTCATACTTTGTCCTTAAAATGTATTAATTCAAAATTAGTGAATTGAGAACTCTTCAACAAGTAAGACTAAATGAGAAAACATAGGCAAGAAAGTCAAATCTTTATAAATCATTATGTTTACTTTTCTTTTCCCTATTCTTTGAATTGTTTATTTGTTCACTAACATTACAACTCCAAGTTCTTCCTTTCTATTTCTCAAATTTGTTATTCAAAATTTTGATTTGAAAAAAAGTATTTTGAGAAATCAATTTACCTCATCTTAATTTCATTCACCAAAAGTTTTAACAATTGTATCGAAGCTTTGGTTTCTTTTTGTAGGTCTAACAACCTTAAGCAAAGATCTGTTTTCAATGCTCTACTAAAATGTAAAGTGGTGAAATGTTCAGCACAGGCCAAGAGGGACATTCAATTGTGAGGTATCTATTTTTTAACGGTGAATATTATGCTCATAGGATGATAGGGATGAGAGTATTTATCCAAGCTAATGATTATCAAGTTTGAAAGATAATCATGAATGGTTTAACCATCTTAATGAACGTGGTTAGATATGAGGAAGCCTCTAAGGAGAAAGTGAATAGGATGAGAAAGATACCAAGATGGCTCAACTAAATGCTAAGGCTATGCACACTCTTTTTTTATGCATTAGGGCCAAATGAGTACGATCGGGTTATGCCAAGGAGATATTGGACAAGGGAAATCACTATAAAGAGACTAGTAAGTCAAAGAGTCTAAAATTTTAAGAGAAAATCAAAAAATGATATCAAAGATATGTCTAACCGATTCATGGACATTGTTAATGGCTTGAAAGGTTTTGGGAAGGTGTATCCTAATGAGAAAATGGTCAAGAAAATGTTCAATAGCCTTCCAAAGTCTTAGAAAGCTAAGGTGACTATAGTTAAAGAGTCTAAAGATCTCAATCTCCTTACCTTAGACAAGCTTATTGGATCATTCCTCATTTATAAGATGAAGATGAATCATGGAAAGAAGCAACTAAAAGAAGTTAGACATACCTTGAAATCATTCATCAATAAGGAAAAAGGGGATGATGATGAGGAAAATGGTGAGAATGAGGAGATGGTCATATTTGCCAAAAAGTTTAAGAAATTCATGAAAAATGACAAAGGTAAATTATTTCAAAAAAATAAAGTTGTAAAGGTAGTGTGCTACAATTGTAACAAATCGGGCGATGTCAAGCATGATTGCCTTTGTTGAAAAAAGAGAAGGGCAAAAAGAAAGCAATGGTAGCTACTTGGAGTGATAATGACATTTCTGATGATAATAACTCCAATGGTGATCAAATTGCCAACTTTTGCTTTTGGCTTTTGATAAGCCCAAGGTAACCTTAATTTTTTGTACTTCAAATTCTTATACATTTGATGACTTGCAAAATGCATTTTATGAATTTGCAAGTGAGTTTAAGGAGATGAACTCAAAAATAAAAAATGATTTCAAAATTAAAAATTGAAAATGATTTGTTATTGAAATAAAAAATTAAGTTCAAAAATGAAAATAAGGATTTAAAAATGATTTTGATGATTGCAAGCTAAGAATTGACATTTTTAAAAATGTCAATTTTGATTTAAAAAAGAAAATCAAAAGCTTGGAACATAAAAAAAATCATTTAGAAAAATCTTTTCAAATAAGTATGACCAAATGTACTCATTGCCAATATCTTGGTCATACATCATATACTTGTCCTATTAAGAAAAATACATAATTTAAAATAAGACAAGTACAGGCTCCTAAAGGTATAAAGGATTTAGAAAGTAACCTTCAAGGACCCAAAGCAATTAGGGCACCAAAATCCAACTAAAAGTGTCTTGTAGGTGCGCTGTAGCAATAAGGAGCAAAACAAGTTGATTAGATGCTCCAAATACACCAAAAAGAGGATGATGGGTAACTTCTAAGCCTTAAACACAGGATATGTGTATTAGTTGACTATTTATGATATGATTATTGATTTTTAAATATTTTTATGAATTTTTTTAATACAAAATAATTGTAATGAAAATACATATTTTGCAGCTTGATTATTATGAGCTTAATGGAAAATGCATTTAAAAGTCATGTGCATAATTATGATATATTTATTTGATTAATGAAATGATGTTAGTAAAGCATGAACTCAAGCATGTCTTCATGCATAAAAGTTTAAATTTAAATGATTTCATGTTTTTAGTAGTTATCAAGCTTTGTTTATCAAGCTTTGTTGCATAATTCTATTGTATGAATAGCTTTAAAGGGAGTATATAAAGCTTGTTTTAGTGTTTTATGCCATGAACATATGTTTAGCATCTTAATGCCTTTTAAGTGCTTTATGTGTCTTTTATAAGGCTTAATATGCAAATTGCTCATGAAAACATGTTTTATGGCTTCAACAAGTTCATATACATTGAATATGATTACAAACTTGCGCATATGTGTCTTAAATAAAAAATGTCATATTTCAATGCTTAAGGTTGCATATTGCTTGGACTTGAGTGCATAATGTACCCAATATGCAAATTCATTCAAACCTTGTTTTAAAAAGTTATTTTGATTTAAACTTTTGATTATTTATATACCTTTTTAACTTAATATCAAAAGTTTGCATTAGAATTTAAATTCATGGGTTTTGAAAGTGAAAATTACTTTTCTAAGCATCAAATTCATTCAAACCTTGTTTTAAAAAGTTATTTTGATTCAAACTTTTGATTATTTATATACCTTTTTAACTTAATATCAAAAGTTTGCATTAGAATTTAAATTCATGGCTTTTGAAAGTGAAAATTACTTTTCTAAGCATTTTTCATATTGTGTCAATACAATGTGCAAGAACCTAGAAAAACCCATAAACTTGAAGATTGTATCGATATAGACCCTATTTGTATTTATACAAGCAGGCCATTTTGGCTAATCCGAGTTGGTTTTGGTCAAAAAAGGCATATTTGATCATTTTAATGGTTTTTACTTCAAATATTTCATTTTTTTATCATTCCTAATCATGATTAACATCATTTCTACTCATTACATGCTTATGTTAACATATTTTTGATGAGTTTTTAACAAAACAATAGCATGATTGAAAGCTTGTATTGATTCTTGATGCTTATATGTACAAAATGGTTTTTCTGCTTAACTTGCAAAATTACAGTTGTTACCATTTGTGCTAACTACTATCAATTGGGCTTTAAATGTTTTCTTTACTTAATAATTGGTATTAGTTATGTTAAATAAAAATCCTATTTACCAATAATTGGTACCATTTGTCTTGCTTTCAAAATTAGTGCTTATTGAAAACATTTTTTTTAAATATTATTATATTTTCATATATTGTTTTTGATATATTAGTGTTTACTAATGCTAATCCTTTTCCAAGATTTCTCTTAAGTTTATGCAAGGTTTCATGGAAATAAAGTTACTCTTGAGAAGGTGAACACTTGCATAACAATAAGAAGCAAACTAAGCATGCTAATCTCATATATATCAATCGTAGACCTTTAAAAGATTGCTCAACACTTTCATCATGAATTCAAAGTTAAAATGAGCATATCAACAAAGCTTGGTAAGGTTGAGGTAATTAAAGAACTAATGCTATTCTTGTCTTTTCTCTTAACGTTAAGTTTAATGGCATGCATAAGCCAACTATTAACAATTAATACTATTGTATGTCATGTATCTTAAATTGTTTACTTTGTATGAATCTTTGAATATGTCTATGAGTCAAAATATCTTGAATGAATTAATTTTGACTTAAGTCATAGTTCAAAATGCTTATGCTTGACTTTATGCATGTTCATAGATTAAGATAAATCCTTGACAATAATTGCAACATACCTCATTGAAATTGCATGCTTAAATTGTATATAAAGACCTTATGCACAAACACTTAGTATATTCTCTTATGAAATGAATGGCATAATGGTTTATGTCTAGATTGCTCAAGTTGATCATATTGAAAATGCTTTGCATGAGCAATTGTTTTTTCAACTTATAGAAGTTTTCTATGCTTTTCTCGAAAAATGTCTCTAATTTTCCATACGGTCGATTGATTATGAGTAGTATGCATATAAACTAAAAATTCAACAGTAGGTATCAATTGTGCATATAGACAACAACTGGGATTTATTTTAATAGCAATTAGTCTATCTTACTCATTATTCAATTTGTGCTTAAATGTCTATAATGAATAAATAAAAATTGAACTTTTGTATGCACTTCGTTACCTATATCTTTTCACTTAACAATTGATATACATGTAATTTATTGCTTCATAATTTGTATACCTTGTATGAATTCTTGTTTGACTCAACATTCCTAGCTTTAAATTAATCTACCTTTTTCACAGAAAAAAAAGGAGAATTTGAAGGTAATTTTCTTGTTTTTAAATGTATATCTACATGAAAGCAAATAAGGAAAATTATTTCATATGTTTTCATATTAATTATACCTCGAGCATATGAAATGATTTATATTTGTTTATAGTGTTATGGCCAAATATGACCTTGTTTGCCACTGTTAAGTATTGTAAAAGCATTTTACAAAATTTTCACATCTTTAAATAATTGATTTTATTAAAAGAGAGTTTTTATTGAAATCTTTAATGTATACGGGAGAGTTTTCACAAGCAAATTTACCTTAAGTTTTATCATATAAAAAAGAGGGAGATTGTTAGATATATTTGCATTGAATCAATCTTAGTTTTGATATAACAGAACTTAAGCTTAATTAGCTTGTCTAAGTATTTTGAACTTAGTATTTTTCCTTGAATTATTTTGAATATACTTTAAAAAATACTAGAATGTTTCTAACTCCTTGCTTGAAAATATATTCTTAATGCATACTTTAGTATAAGACATTTTTGTAATAAGTTTTACAAGTTTTAAAGTCAAGAAAAACACTTTAGAAGTGATTTTTCTATGATTGTATCAATACCTAACATGCTTGTATCGATACAATGCTTAGCAGTAATGAGACTAAGTTCAAACCTTTATTTGTATCAATACACATGGCTAAGGTATCGTTACAAATAGGAACGTATATCATGCTCCAATGATCATATTTTGTACATTTGAATGCAATGTAT
Source organism: Adansonia madagascariensis (assembly GCA_038381835.1). Taxonomy (NCBI): domain Eukaryota; kingdom Viridiplantae; phylum Streptophyta; class Magnoliopsida; order Malvales; family Malvaceae; genus Adansonia; species Adansonia madagascariensis. The sequence goes on along the minus strand of JBBYHL010000014.1, from coordinate 3,945,494 downwards.
CAGTACCATGGAAAATATCGATATATCATCACGAAAATGAATGAGATTTATTCCCAACAGGTCTCAAAGGCTGTAAACCACTTCCAAGCTATAATACCAATACCAATAAGAGCTAGAATTAATAAGAGAATGAGCCTATAGCCAAATATTTTATTTATTTCATCGTTTTAAGTAGTTCAAATGTGTAGAGGATTAATTTTTTCTATCCTTTATTCTTTTGTAAATTTTATCATTAGAATTATTCGTCTTTGAGGTCAAACTTGTAAACACTAAAACTTTTAGAGGTCTTTATTTTTTACAACGAAACCTTGTATAAAGAGAGGTTACTACCTTAGCTATAAAAGGTAGAGAGGTTGTTATCTTGTCCTAGAAAGATAAAGAGTGCAGAGGTTCTATCTTAGCCTAAGTAAAAGATTAGGAGTTGTAAAGGTTATTTGTCCTTGAACAGTTTAAATTCAAAGTTAGTGAATTAAGAACTCCTCGAAAAGTGATGCTAAAGGAGAGGACGTAAGCAAAAAAGCTGAACCTCTATAAATCATTTTGTTTGCTTCTATTTTTCTTGCTCTTTTAATCATTTATTTATTCACTAACATTACAACTCTAAGCTTTTCCTTTTTATTTCTCAAATTTTCTATCAAAAAATTTTAATTTACGAAAAAGATTTTGAGAAATCAATTCACTTTCTTTTGATTTCATTCACCATAAAGTCTAATAATCTAATATACTTCCTTCATGGCCTTACATGTGGAGATGTATTTGGTTTCAATTATTGATTTCAAAGTCTTTTCATGTTTGGAACCTTTTCAACTAACTATAGCCCTAAGGGTAAATACAAAATCTCTTGGTGCTTTACTACCATCCTAATTGAATTGGAAGCTAGAATTAATATAACCCCTAGCAAGGAGTTCTATCCCTTCATCTGTGTTTTTCATCCATTGTTTTAGGACATATCTCTTTCGAGTAATGTATGCCAATACCATACGTAGGTTTCTTCTCTTAAAGTTTTACATGCTAAACCTTTTTAACACCTTGGCTATGTATGTGGATTGGGATAAGCCAAGTAATCATTTTGATTTATCTCTATAGATCTTAATTCTCAGAATGAATGCTGCTTCTTCGAAATCCTTCATGGAGAATTATCTAGACAACCAGATCTTAGTGGCCTGCAGCATTGGTATGTCATTTCTTATGATCAATATGTCATCAACATATAGCACCAAGAAAATAATAGCCTTCCTATTTACCTTCTTATAGACACATCGATCATTAGGACTCTTTTTTATACTAAATTATTTAATTTCTTTATTGAATCTAATATTCCAACTTTGTGAAGTTTGATTCAGCCCATAAATGGTCTTTTTTAGTTTACATACTTGATTCGGATCTGACATATTGAACCATCATGTTGTGTCATGTAGACTTCTTTTTGTGAATTCCTATTAAGAAATGAAGTTTTTACATCCATTTGTCATATCCCGTAATTGTAGTATAGAGCAATAGCAAGCATAATCCGAATGGATTTTACCATGACAGCTGGCGAAAAGTTTTTCTCATAATCAATGCCTCTAACTTGATTATAACATTTTGCCATTAGTCTAGCCTTATACTTTTGCATATTGCCATCTGTTCGGTCTTTCCTTTAAAGACCTACTTGCACCTTATAGGTTTTATCCCTTTAGGTAGGTTAACTAAATCCATACTTGTTTGACTTCTGTGGCATCCATTTTGGACTTTATGGTGTCAAGCCATTTTTAGAATTAATGTTGGACATAGCTTCCTCGTAATTGGTAGGTTTAGTATCACAAGGCAAGTTATCTTGATCCACGAGAAATCTGTATCTCTTTAGAGCTTGCCTGATCCTGTAGGATCGATGGAGTAGTTATGTCTCTTAAGCTTCAAGTTAAGAATATAATGCTTTAATTGTGGGCTTAGGTTCCATAGGAATGTTTGTTTGTGTTTCTTGAACTTCTTTAAGATCAATTTTGCTTCCAGTAGACCTTTCAAGTAGAAACTCTTTTTTAAGAAAATGTTTATGTTTTAAGACAAACCTTTTTTGCTCGTTGGGATTATAAAAGTGGTATCCAATGATTTTTTTAGGATGCCTCACAAACTTACATTTGTTTGATCTAGCTCTAAGCTTATCGGACACTGTACACTTCACATAAGTAGTGCATCCCCAAATCCTAGTAGAAGATAAATTTGGCTTTTTACCTTGCATATCTCATATGGTGTTTTTATTAACTGACTTGGATAGAACCCAATTTAAAAGATAACCAGCAATTTCTAAGGCATATCCGTAAAGGATATAAAAGGTCAGCCTTAAACCTCATGGATAGTTTCTTTTTTTAGATACTCCATTATGTTATAGAGTTTCGTGTGAAGCCCATTGTGATAGAGTACCATTTTCTATCAGATGATCTAAGAATTCCTAACTTAAGTATTCTCTTCCTTAATCAGATCAAAAGTTAGCATTCTGTTATGAGTTTATTTCTCTATTTCAGCTCTAAACTCCTTAAACTTTTTAAAGCTTTGGACTAGTACTTCATTAATTACACATACCTATACCTTGAATAATCATCAGTAAAGGTAATGAAATAGGAATACCCATTTCTAGCCATTGTATTCATTGGTCCACATACATTAAATGCATTAAGCCCAATAAATCTGCAGCCCTTTCACCTTTTCCAATTAAAGATGTTTTAGTCATCTTGCCTAGGAGACAACATTCACACGTCCCATATAATTCATAATCAAATAAGTCAAGATAGCCTTATTTAATGTAACTTGGCTATTCGAGTGTCATTGATATGATCGGGCCTACAATGCCAAATATAGGTTTCACTTGGATCATCTTTTTTTTTTGCTTTTTCACATTTATGTTGATCATAGGTGTTTCAAGATCCAAAATAGACTATTCTCTAATGAACGTGATGCATAGACCATTTAAGATAATTGTGCAACTATTGCCTTTCATCCTTAGCTTAAAATCATCATTTACAGTGAGATATGACATTGAAATGATATTTTTAGACAATCTAAGAATGTAAAGACATTCTTTTAGTTCCATGGTCATGCTTGAAGGCAATGATAAGGTATAAAATCCAATGGCAGTGTCTTCAAATTTTGATCCATATTCTAAATCAATTATCTAGATTTTGAATCAACAATAAATAATTCAACTTAATCATGTTAATATGGAATTCAACAACTTTCCTTTTATTGAGAACATTTCTCACTTTGTTATACTGGTCCAAACATTTTTGGCTAATGCCATTAAGTATACCTTGCAATGTAGTTAATATAAATACCATTATCAACAATCTAATACAAAAATAAGTATAATTAGTTATTTATGTTTTAAACCAATAATGACAAGTTATTAGATCTTTATTGGTCTTTCCACTAATTTTTCAAAACAATAGCCATCACTATTATTCAAAAATCTCTTCAAGGTATTTCTAATAGGTTGAGATCCCTTTTAACAAGTTGCGACCTTAAGTGACCCAAAAAATAACAAGCCTAGTTGGGCAAGTAACATAGCTTACTAATTGCATCTTTATGCAATTTCTTGATCTGTTAGGTGATAACTCTTTATTTAAATACATGATATACATTTTGCCTAATCATTGTCTTTATCTCCATACAGTTAAGTGTGACACATCTGAACCATATAACTCAAGCAGTCTGAGCAGCAAGGAACCTTGAGTGACTCAAACAAATCACCCATGATTGAAACTAGGGTATCTTGTTATGAATAATGGAAGGCATATTTATCATGTGAAGTGTTGACTCAATATTGCAAGAAGGATTTTGTTATCCATTTTATCTTTACAATTAAGGTCTTATCATATTGACATGCATAGCATTTATAATATCGCCTAAAGTAAATCTACTATTATGCATACTAGGATGATTATAGACATTCATCTAATGCAATATCCTTAGGCTATCAAAGGAAATTGCTTTGCCAATTCCTAAGAAGCTTTTTGTAATCTCTTGGGTTTCATAGTGCCTTCAATTGGATCTCTATCTTTGAGCTATGATAATATTTTCTAACTAGTAATTATAGACTTATATGTAATCTACTTACATTTGTAATAAAAGCCTCGAATTGATTAGGTAAGAAAAAAATTTTATTAACCTCGAAGAAAAATCCAGATAAAGTAACGTTTGCAAACCTTATTTAAAAACTTAAACATCCATGAATAATTAACCATACATTCAAAATCATATTGGGCCTAGTCCATAATCATCCAATACATTCACAATAATTATGAATATACAAATACATGTTTTAAATTCAAGTTACCAATTTTCAAAGTTTAATAATTGATCCATATTTAATTTAATTAAAAAAATAATTTTTCTTATATGATTAATATTTATTCTAATCACATTAGAATAAATCCTACTCCAAATAGGATTAATCATTTAAATTAAATATTTTTCTTCAGTTAAACAATTTAATTGAATTGAATTTCATGTTTATTACATTATTAAATCTGCGTCTTAAATAAATTTAAGAAATTATTATTATTGGATAATTATGTCTTATTATAACTAGGAGTACTAATAGAGTTCAACCTCTCAGGGAGGTGCTTGATTTTGTGCCAACATTGCTAACTATTTAGCAAATTAATTTTTTATTTTGGATTATCTTGATCTAATCATATCAGACCTCAAATAATAAGAATCCTTGTTGGATTAAACTTCCCTAACTTCTTAAAAGAGTGTCGCAAAATTAGGAGTCCTAGTCCTACTAGGATTCTGCAACATACATGGCTATTATATGCTATCCTAGTTTAACTCAATTACCATTGTCTTCCACCCACTAAACCTCTGAAAATTAAAGCAAATTTAAGCAACAAATTGATGCCATGGATTCTGCATCAAGGTTCCAAGAAGAGGAGCTAAATGTTGTAAGCATCAAGTACATCTAGTGCACCTAATATGGCTGGAAATTGAAAAGTTTTCAACTTTAATTTTAACCAAAATTTTCTAGCAAGTATTATAAACAATTCATGACACTTTTAGGGTGGAAAATAATGGAAAAATTTGCACCAATAGCTACTAAAAATTTTAGCACTATTAAAACACTAAAACTACAGCCGTCTTAGCATAAGTTAACACTAAATTGTGACAGATGACTCCATCATCAATTTAATTAGTAAAATCATATTTTAAACTAATTAATATTGAAAATAAACATGAATTAACATGCTGGAAAAGTAAAAATTAATTAGAATTCTAAACTTTTTAACACATTAAATGGATCAAAACAACATCGAAATCAAGCCTTTTTGCAGTTGGTAACAACTAAAACAAAAGATAGATCAAACCAATACAAGGAGGATTTGATACCAATTAGAGGAAGTTTTAGGTTAAGTATTGAGTAAATTACAAAAATTTTTAATTATATGAAATAAATATCAGCGAAATGTAATAAAGAAACAATACTAAAACTCCTTAAATTGAATTGTCTTGCACGGTTTATGATTGATCTTTCAAATCAAGAACTCTAATAGTAATTCAAAATTCTCATACCTTAGCCAAGAGATGTCTTGGAGTAATTACATGACCACAAGAACTTTTATAGTGAGCCTAGTTGTCATAAACCAAAGTTGTCCAAGAGTTTAGCCTCTAATAGTTATCTATATAGGTGATCTAGAAAACCTTCAAAAGGGAGAGACTTTGTTTAATAAGAGCCTTGCTAGAAGCTTAGGTTTTCAACGCCCTTCTTTTTTCTTTCAATCTCTTTTGATTGTCAATCACGAATGAAGAAAATAACATTTCTTTTTGCTTATAGTGAAAACACAAAAACCCAAAAGAGAAAAAAGGCCTAATGTAATTCCACTATTAGGGAAGACTAAATAGTGCAAATCCAAAGATATTAGGGTTTAGTGTGGTATACAAGGTTTAAATACCGAGGGCAAGTGTTTTCCAAATTTGGTCACTTTAGTCCATGACCTACTTAGACTATCTAAATTAGGCCTAAATAACTTTTACTTTTATTAAGTATATAAGCCTATTTTCATTTTCATTTTTAATAATCACCCTTATTAGTGTGACCGATTAGGCTTTCATAATATTAGCAATAAATATAAATTATTCGATTAAAACTATATATTTATAGACCAAGATTGGCTTCTAGCAATGCATCATGGCCACCCAACATGTAGGGAGTGTTAATATGATTTCAACAAGCCCCTCAATGTATAGTATCTTAGTGTAATTCAATCCTTTTATCATATATCTCAGAGAAAGTAAGAGCATGGTTTAATGTCTACTCTTAACTCTTTCCATATTAGTTTGCAACTTTTAAGTATTAACTCCATAATCAATATTGCCTTAGCTAAGGATTTTGAGTTAACAAGGGCTAGGTACATGTGAGATATGTCCCCTTAAATCAACTAGGTGATGAATCCTTTTTGGACCACTCATCCATCTTCAGTATACTTCATGGCATACCCAAAACCACCTTACCGTAGTTATCCATATTGTGGACTCGTTCATGATGATCTTCAAGTATGAGATTCCATATATAAGATAACCTATGTCGCTAGTCTAATTATCATTTACATTACTAGTACATTTGAGTATCTCTAGAGATACTTTGAATGAAATACCAAATGAAACTCTTATAGCAGGCCATGTTCAAAGAGCTTGTTCTACTTAACAAGCACTTATATGTTATCCCTAAGTATCTTTATACGTCAACTTATGAATCAGTTACATATATCAAATGCATGGAGGTTTAACATATGCAGTCTTTAAGAATTGTCAATGCCCTTTCTTGACAATACGATGACCAAAAACTTTTTTAGAAATACGACTTTGATGCATAAGGATCTTATAATTGTAACTCATTACAATTCCTTTACAATGCTAATGTGTTTTATGGGTTTTATCTTTATAAAATATTCATAACAATTATCTAATAACATCTTATGGATAAAGAAATACCTTTTTAACATTAATAAAATATAATGTTTGTTTACATGAAATCACTAAATACTATTGCCTTACGAGCTAAATCGATTTGGCTTGCAAGGCTTACACAAACAACATCATCATTAAAAAAATTCAAAAAAAATAAAAAATAATGATAAAAATTTATGGAGTCATGGTAGTGATGATGTGACATTTTGCCTTGTGTCAAGCTCCATTTGCTATTTGATTGCCATATTAGTGTTTAACTAACGATTTTAGTCCCAAATACTAACATGCTTGATGGAATGAAAGTTTCGGTACCAAATTAACAAAAAAATTTTCTTTAGGCACCAAATCTAAAATTAAGCTAAAGTATAGAGGCCAAATCTTTATTTAATCCTAATTAAAAGCTATCCCTAACTTATGGTTCCTTAATTTAGTTCAATTTGTTATGAACTCGAAACCTAGCTCAATTGGATCATATAATTAATTGCATTGAACAGGTTTGGAGTTTGAATCCAATCATCTACAATCCTTCTCGTATCCTCAAGCTATGGCATCCTTTGTCCAAAAAACTGATCATTGTCATAAGCTAGAGTTTGAAGATTTGGGCAAACAAAGATCACACTTAGGTTGGTTTTATATAAATATCATTTCTTTTTCTATCCTTTATTTCACTAAAAAATAAATATATTTGTGTTCTACTTGCATTTAAGTTATTTTCTTGTGTCATAATCATATTCAAGGTTTACATATTCTTATAAAATTTGATACATTTATAGTTCATTTTATATAGATTCTGGTATATTTATATATTCACGTCATGTTGATGTTATTTTTCATGTTGTATTTTATTTTTTTGAGTTTTCATGTTGTCTAATCATGCTGTGTTTGAATTGTCAAGTCTAATTGACATATTCAAATAACTCCAAATTTTATATCACATATGGTCGTGTTCATCTATGTATTATTTTTTATGTCACAATTTGTATTCAAGATATTAGATATGTATAATTTTTGACACGTTAATCATTCATTTCATGTAAATTTTTTGACACATTGGTGCATTCGTGTCGTGTTGATGATATTTTTCATGTCATATCATGTTTAAATTATTTTTCTCATATTATGTTCATGTTGTATAATCATATTATGTTCAAAATTACCCAATCTAATTGGTACTATTAAAATAAGTCTCAATTTTGTACCAGATTTAGTATAGTGATTGAAAATTATTATTTGATCTAGATTAAATTTGGTAATTTTAGATATCCATACTATAAAGTTGCCCACAACAAGTGGAGATATTTTGTATAATTGTCATAATAATTCAATTGAAACTCTAATTTCATTGACTTAAAAGTTAAGTCATTACATCTGTCATAAATTAATATAAATATCATATTTAAAACTTATATAAATAATTAAATTAAGTTATAAATATATAAACCTATTTTGAAAAGGAGGCGCATTTATATTCATTCTAATTTCAAATTTTAATTCTTTTTTTAACTCTAATCTACATCTATCAAAGGGTTAGATTATTTCTTCGGTTTGTATCAGCCAAACTATGGACAAGATTTTCTAAATTTGAACCGAGATTACTTGAATTACTATTTAATAATAAAAATAATATTTAAATTTAATTATAAAAATAATAAGTAATAACATAATAAGTAATAAAATGGACTTTTGGATCGGCCTAGGTAAAAATTTTTTTAAATTTTCAGGTTGCAACCTAATTTAACCCATTAGTAGGTTCACTTTAACCTTTCAAATACTTAAGGGATAAATTTTACTTATTTTTAAAAAATTGAACTTTATTCTTTAAATAAACAATCATGCTTTAATCAATTAAGGGTAAAATCCATTTTCACCTCTATGCTTTAGCCCATGTGATACTTAGCCCCTTATGCTTTTTTTGTTGACACTGAACCTTTTGTGCTTTAGTTCGTTAGACAAAAATAAGCAACATCGTTAACTTTTTACTTAGCTAATGATTTTATACTGAAATTACCTCTCTTTTTCTTCTCTATGATTAGCCTACTTTTACAGTAATCAAAGAACAAATATTTTTCATAATTTCAAATCTAGAAAAAAATTGAAAAGAATTTATTTTTTAGATCACCTTAAATAATCTCATTCCAAAATTGAGCTTAAGCTTCTACTTCTACAAATAACGTTGATCCACTTCTGTTCAAACCACCAGATTGTTCATTTCTATGATGAGAGTAAAACCTCAAGCCCCTTAAAACGTTACATTCATCACCACTCTTCTAAATTGATTTTCTCTTTTTTTAATCCCAACCTGTGAAACTCTTATCACATCTCCATGACCCAAGCTAAGTCTAATTCCCCAAACCCACTATTCATCTCTATGTAAACCATAGGCACTTTTCTTTCTCCTCTAAACCTTCCCACCACAAAAAACTCCACCTACTAACCTCTATATACTTAATTGCAAACATTGTTGTTTGACTCACTTTGATCGAACAGCATATTGTGGCAACGATAGGGCAAGATTTTTAAATCGAAAGCTAATGCAACAACAAAGAAAAAAGGAAAAGATAAAGAAAGATGAGATTTCATGTTCGATTTGACTTTCTAGCTCTTGGTTGATCGATGAAAAATCAAGGAAACACTAAAAGAAAAGGTCTCAATTTTTGTCCATTTTTTAGCCAAAAAAAATAAAATTTGAAGCAAAGGAACAAGAAATAAAAAAACTATTTACTCAAGAAAATTAAAGATCAATTGATTAGATGGTCATTTTTTTGGATAATTTGAAAGAAAATAAAAGAAAAAAATAAAGGAAAATCAAACATCCATCAAAGATTCTTGGTTTTGGGAGAGAAATGAAAGGGATGAAATTAGAGAGAAAAGAAAAATAAAAATGAACTAAAAAAATAAAAGGTATAATAGTGATTTACCATGAAAATCTAATGGTGTTAGCTTATGGCAAATAGAATGAAACCATAGGGGATATAAGTGTTAGCAACAAGAGGTTTTTTTGTCACGCAACCAAATCATGAAGGGTGAAAATAAACTTTTCCCATCAATTAAACAAAATATTTAATGTCTCAAAAATTAAAATTATCCCTAAAATCTAATAAATTAAAAGGCAAAGGTAATAAAATTTTGTTTAATACAAATAACTCCCCTAAAATAAAACTTAATAAAATATAGTGTTTCATTATCAATGGACTATTAGCAAAAAAAATTAAGTAATATAGAATTCTAACTTAACCTACTTAAATTTAGTTTAACTAAATCTATATATGTTTGGTGTAAGAGGAAAAATACTGGCATTAGATCAGAGATTAATTGATTGCAATATGGAGATAAAAACACTAAAATTTTCACCAGCAGACAATTAAAAAATGTAAGGAAATCAAATTTTTAGAATAAATGATGAGAAAAGGAACTGGATTGAAGAAAAAATCATTAATAAGTTTGAAGATTTGTATAGGAATATATATTAAATAGATAGCCAAAGAAGATAGGGAAAGGTGTTATAGTATGTCCTGCAACTTTTAGTAGGCAGCAGTTGACTAAGTAGGTTAAAGAAGAAGAAATAAAAGTAATATTTTTGTTCAGGGCACTGAATGCCCTAAGACCAAATAGATTCAATGGATTATTCTTTAAGAAATATTGAGATCTAGAAAAGAATGGTGTGGTGCAGGTCGTACAAAGCTTTTTTCATAGTGGGAGGATTCTGATTAAAATTAGTAGAACAAATATTGTGTTGATGACAAAAACAAGAGGTCCAAATACAGTATTGCAATTCAAACCATTAGTCTATGTAACTTTGTTACAAAGTGATCTCCAAGATAATGATGAATCGATTAAAGCTGTTTATAGGGGAGCTAATCATTCATAATTAGAGTGTGTTTGTTAAACGATGACGGATTAAGGATAACTTGATAGCTGTAAATGAAGCTTTTAATTTTTTTAAATCGAAAAAGAAAAGAAATCGGTACAAAATGGGAGTGAAGATAGACAAGAGTAAAGCTTATGGTAAAGTGGAATGGGATTTTTTTTTCATGGTAGTTATGACCAAAATTGGTTTTGAAAGACTATGGATTGAATGGATTATGGAGTGTGTCACTTCTGTACTTACTCTTTAGTCACCAATTCAAAATCTTCTAGCATAATAATGCCCACTAAAGGTCTTAAGCAAGAAAACCTACTCTCTTTTTTCTTGTTTTTATTTGTCGTTGTCTTTTCAAGGATTACTAACCAAGCTATCAAGTCTAATCACTTGCAAGGTATTAAGCATAATAGAAGTTGACTTGCTTTGTCTCATCCCCTTTTTTTTTGGCAAATGATTCACTATTTTTCTTCAAAGTTGAGAGGTGCAATTGTTAATGCATGATAAGGGTAATAAAATAATAGTATGAAGCATCAGGCCAATAATAAACATTGACAAGTCAAACATCATTTTTGGAGGTAATATACCAGAAGAAGCAAGGATTATGGTAGCAACACAACTTCAGATAAAAATAGCCAACAACTAAAGAAACTGCTTAGGTATCCATTAATTATATGGAAAATGAAGTATAAAGTAATTGAAGGGATCTCGTATCTAGTAAATTTTGACCTCATACACATATTAGATTTCAAAAATTAACATAGTATTAAGAACAAATTAGCAGAAAAAGTTATTAAAGAAACAGTTAGACTTTACTATAGATCTTTAGGGAGGGACTTACTTGTAGTAAACATTAAAATGTTCTATCAATATTCAAAAATCCATATGTTAGAAGGTTACCTGAAATTTTAGATGTCAAAATCTAAAACAAATTGACCCCAAGAATCTTAAAAGAACTAGGCTTCCTATAGGATTTCTTGAAGACTACGAGTAGCACATGTATCCTACCTCTAAAGGTTATACATACAGGTGACTATTGAAACCTTTTTAAGGCTCATCGGTTCTCTAGTGCTAGCTAAAATGGTAGCAAACCCTTAACCAAAATGTAATCTTTCTTGTTTTACCAAACAGAAACCAAAAACTCTTTCCAGTGGAGGTTGGCGTAATATGCAAGAAACTTGAAAATGAGGCAGCACAATGTGGTGGAAACACTAAAAATATTTTGTAACCTTTACAAATATTTTTCCTCACAAACTAAACAAAAAAAATAACCTCTAATTTTTTATCCCAATAGGTCTTTATATAATAGCTTAATTCTAGCCCTAGCTTAACTGAAGATGGAAGAATTTTAACCTAATTAAAACTCCTAAATCAAGTGAAATTGTTTTCTTTGTTTTAATTCTCTTAATCTAACCAACCCTAGTTGGTTTTTAGGCCAGAATCCATCCTTTATTAGGCTATTGGATTTGGCCCAATAAGCTTAGACAGCAATCCTTTTAATTGGCGTAATATAGGGTTTTTAGGTCAGTCTTGTGTTTCCATGAATTTAATCCCATTAATTCAATTCTTTATTTATCTAAGTAAATAAACATTATTTATTTAATAAATATATTTATCAAATAATTATAAAAATTAAATAAATAAATTGGAAACACAAATTAGCTAGTATACACATATCCTCATGGATTTTATCACCATAAAATCATTAATTAGTTAAAACTATTTTTAACTTGATCATAGTATTATTTAACGTTAATTATCAAATAATTAATATTACAATAATATTATAAGGGATTTGGTTCAAGACATGTGATAGAAAAATTTGATTCATAATCAAATCCCTAGTCTAGTAGAAATTCTATTTCAACTAGGACAAGGTTTTTCCATCTTGATATAACATGTAGTAATTAGACATATCTTAATAAGACAATCTTATTTTTAATGTCTTAACTAGACAACACAAAATCTAGATTTTACAAATCTAATTCTGTCTTAACGTTTTAAATTATTCAATTAAGTCCTCCATTCGAAATCTTTTATTTAATCAAGTCATACTCAATTAAATTCCATATTTAATTTAACAGATCTACCTTATTATGTGTGACCCATTATGTTCCCAAATGTTGGCAATGGACATAAATAATCTTATTAATTATGTTCATAGATCAAGAGCAAGATCTAGCAACCTATCATTACTACCTAATATTGAAGAAGTCAGTGTGACCTTCAAGAAACCTTTCAGTAAACAGCCTCTTAGTGTAATACGATTCCTTCACCATATATCCTAGATAAAAGATGAGTATGATGCAGTGTTTACCCAAACCAATATTCTTATTAGTTCTTGTAACTTATGGTTAATGATCATGGATCTATGAGAAACTATTCCTTAGAACGCATTATGCTTTGGCCGAAGACTTTAATCTAATTAATCATAGTCAAGAACACTCGAGATATGTCTCCAATGTCATTCAGAGTGGTGAATCCTCTTTGGATCACTCATTCATCTACCATGTGATTCATGCTATACCCAAAACCACCCGACTATAAGCATCCATCTATTATGGACTTATTCGTGATGGAATCAAAGCAGAATACTTCTTATACAAGATGGCTTGTTATCACAAGTCAAAGGACTATTATACACAACTGGCACATAAGAACCTATTCTATAGACACTTAAGTGACTTGTACCATATGGAGTTAATAGGGCCATTTTTTGTGAACTTGTTTCCACAAGACCAACACCCTTATGCTATCCCTAGGTATCTTATATACTTCAAATTCTATGAGATCAATTGGTTGCATGCATCTAATGCATAGAGGCTTAACATATACTAGTTTTTGTGCATTGTCAATGCCCCATCTTGGCAAACGATGATTATAAACATTTTTAGAAACATGGCTCTTATCATAAGGATCTCATCAGTATAACTTATTACTATCTTTGTAAGGCCATTGTATTTCAAAGGCTTCATCCAATTAATGTTTTCTTTAATGTCAATCACGCCACTAATATAACGAAAAACCTATGTTGCTTTAAGCTTTATAACAGGTATGATGTTGTTTGACCATGTGTCCTAAGTCCCAGTCTGATTGATTTAAGGGCGTCTACCAACAATAGTGGGGCTTACTAAAGAAAGAGCCTGTTCTAGGCTAAGAAGCAGGAAAGAAAAATTGTTATCACAAAGAGGTAAAAAAACCCTCATTAAAGCAGTTGGATGTGCATTGCCAACCTATGCAATGAACTATTTTAAACTCTATGAAATTGTGTATTGAGTTGAGTTCTTTGATGGCCAAAATTTGGTGCAAGCAACAAGAAAATGAAAGAAAGATCCATTTGATAAGGTGGGACAGATTGACAAACAACAAAGCTAAAAGGGGAATAGGAGATAAAGAACTAAGAGCATTTAACTTAGCAGTGCTAGCAAAGCAAATTTGGAGGGCATTAAAAAATCTGCAAGTATGCTAGATTCAAATTCTTAAAGGTAGATATTTCCTTCATGATTCATATTTAAAGCAAAGAAGGGAGCATGGCTTCATGAGTGTGGAGTAATTTGTATGGCGGTTTCGAAAAAATATGTCATTTGATAAGTAATGGATGGAAAGGCAGTTAACATTTGGAGAGGCATATGGATTCCAAAACTGGAAAAGATAACGTTGTAGAATAAAAATTCAATGTATATGATAGATCTCAGCTTGTCGTATATATTTTAGACTTGGAAAGTGAGAAATGGGGACTTGAAGGAATCCAAGATCTGTTAATAGAAATACAGAAGCAAAAATTTTGGAAATCTCCATATGCTAAAATGGAGGGGCTGACAGGAGGATATGGCTAATGGCAGAAAAAGGAAAATATAAGGTCAAGTCTGACAAGAAGACCGTTAAAAGGTCTATCAATAAAGAAAATACTGAGATGGTCTCAGCTTTTCATAGGCCTGCCAAGTGAATTTAGAAAATTATTTAGTCAATAGAGGCACTTGCAATGACACAAAATTTCCTATGGAAAGTGTATATGCGACAGTAACTATAGAAAACCTATGGAAAAAAGAAAATTTCTAGCTTTCCGAGTTATTAAATCTGTGGTGCTAAATAGAATTCAATTGGACATGTCTTACTGCACTATGAATGGGCTAGGCAGGTATGGTTTGGAGGATACATGGCCCTAAGAATTGACCAACTAGGGACCATCAGTTTGAGGAATGACTGCTAAGATATGTGAATATATTAGATAAAAAAAGAGGAGCAGATAATGACCAGAATAGATTTCTATTACCGAAAAATATGGAAAAGAAGGTGCCAAGTTAATACTTGAAGGTGTTGCCCCAAATCCTAGTATGATAATCAAAAGAGCAGAGGTTGCGTATGCAAAATACTCAAAAGGGAGGAGGACTAAGAAGGCCATATAGGAAATAGATGTTGTAGCTAAGAAATGGTAATTCCAGAAAATGGATTAGTTAAAATCAATTATGATGGAGCTTTTAGTAAAGAAAATAGGGAAGCAAGAATAGGAATTATAATGAAGGACAACGCAACAACTCTAAAAAAGGGGCTTCCAGATTGCCGTACGGAGAAACATGCAGAAGGTTGTAGTTGAAACTGATTCTAAGAAGCTGGTGGAAGAGTTAAAAAGAAGAAAGAGAAGCTACAAAAACTGAGGGCTCCACCACCAGTGAAGGATATCTGAAAGTTATAAAAAAAATAAATGAAGCAAAAGTTCAGCTAATTTCAAGAGAGGCAAACCAAGCAGTAGAGTAGATTGTAATCCATTCAAAAGGGACGATGTGTCCTAGTAACTGGGGTCAATTTCCCCAGTATTCCTTGGTGCACATTTTAGACAGATTGGTTACCGGCCCTCCTTGAGTGTATATATGAGATTCAAATACATTAAAGAGTTTGTGTAATCTCGTGACATTGTGTATTGATTTTGAACAAAGATGCAACCTTTGTTTATTCATGAAATAGAAAACATATTATTCTAGCCCAAAAAAAAAAAATCTAGATATGTTTAACATTGAATGTAAAGATTTTGTAATCTTTTTGGTGTCTATTTCCTACTTGCTATGTGACCATTTGCCTATTGAAAAAATATATATAATCATACAATATAGTAAATATATTAAATTATAATATTTTTGTTGATTAAAGAAATTTGACAAAAATTAAGAATAATATTTTGAATAATATTTGAAAAGAAATAGAAATATTCAAAAGATAATATAAACATTATTATTAAGTACGTCAACATAATGTTAAAATATAAACTAAAAGTTTCCATCACTTTTATATATATAAATATATATTTTTTAATTTGCAGTATCTTCATCTTTTGCAGTTATTTCCATACACTTGTAAGTGTGTATAAATTTAAGATAAGTTTGATTTGTTGAAAATAAATAATAAATAGAAATGTTTAATAATGTTATCATAGCTTACTTTTGTGGATATCTTCATTTTGCAAGAGTTTTAAAAGTATCTTGATCTTCAGCATCTATATGACTGGCCAAAAGTTTATGCAATTTAGAATATTTAAGCTTAACATTTAATGCAAAATTGTGTACTAAATAATGAAATAAAATTGTTTAAACTTTTGCATAAGTAATGGTATTATATTGTAAATATTGACTTGAAAATAAATAGAGTAAAAGGTTTAATAAAATCTAATAAAATATTTACCTCTTTTATTTTTTAAGTAAATATTAACTTTCCTTTTTATAATATATCTTGAACACAATCTATTAACTCTTTACATATTCTTTTCCCACTTTGGCATCTTTATTGTTCTACAAACAAGTATTGTAAAAATTAAATTAAATGATCATGATATTTGTATGAAGTTAGAAATATAATATGAAAATAATATAACCTATTTTTCATTTAAAACAACTTATCAAATATATAATTTAAAATTCGATTAATTTTTCCATCCGAAAGAACAAATAGTTCTTATATCTATGATGAAATCTACGTAAGTGAAACTTAGCTTAAGTAAAATGATAATAAAAATATCAATAAAATTAATTTCACAATTTTGATTGTTTAAAGAATATTTTCACAAAATTTTCTTAAGCCGCATAAAGTGTTTGGCTTTTATTGCTACCTCGGAACTGAAAGTTGGATTTGACGTAAACAATCCTAACTTTTATCAACTTCTATCACCTTTTTTCTGTTCACTACACATGACAAATAATGCCATCCATATGTTGTGTCAAGTTGCATTATAATAACTTAGCAACTGTAATTTTCACCTATTAATAGAAAGAATAAGAAAACAATTCTGTATTATGATTACATCTATACAATTAAATGAAAAATTATTTAAGTTATATTCATAATTCTCACTATGCATAAATTGTCATGCATGATCTGAAAAATACTAGCTATGAATCTCCTAGTTGCAATTAATATTTGCTTGAAAGAGATGGCTTTTTTTTGTTGGTGCGGCATACTGTTGAACTTGAGAGTCAATTTGATTATGAACCATAAATCATTATATACATTTTTCAAAAATATATCACATGGTATTCAAGTTCATTATTTTAGATGTATTTATAGTATATATATGTAATGTAACTTTATTATTGATAAATATGTAATTGCATGTTTAGAATTACAAGAGCTTTAGTTATGTCCAAATTCTTGTATACTTTTGTTGTTGGCATTGATGACAAATTGTATTGATCTAAATTGAATTATCAATATATGAAACAATGATTACATAATTTGATGTTAAAGATAAATTAATTAATATACATTTTTTGTTGTTTACTTCTAAATTGTTTAATAATGATTGATGTCACCGCCAAGTACAATGGTTTCATTTTGGCTTATCATATCAATTTGATAGCAAGTTCAGCCTAAAGGGATGATTTCCATTGATTTTTCACTGTGATAGAAAATTAAATGAAAATAGTTTGTTAATTAGTTAATTTGACATTAATGCATAATGAATTATTTATTAAAATGTACTTTTCATTTTAAATTTTTATAATCCTTTTATGCTTGTTTACCCCAAATATTTTGATTCATAATTATAATTTACCTTACTCAATTTTTCAACTACATTTTTACTGTAAAAACAATTTCAAATCATAGTTTTTCAAAGTATGTAACATGAAATTTAAAAGCATTACATAAAGTAGAAACCAATGCGCCTATCAATTTTTTTATCATCATAGCCTGATTAAATGGCATCAAACTCCAAAAACTTAAATTTATGCATCTCAGTCAAATTATTTCGACCATTAACAGGCTTGAATTGGTGCCATTTACATTACCAGCTTTGAATTCTGAATCACGTAAGCATTTCTTTTCATAACAAATGTACGATATTTATCAGGATCTGTTAAATTTTGTACACACTATATTAATGTGGTCATCCCTTATTTAAAAAAACTTTGGTGATTGAATAATTTTATAAAAAATAAAAGGAATAGTTGTAGATACCTAATTTTGTCTGAGCCTTTTCCCTAACAGTTCTAAATATCTTAGATTGAGAATGTAAGAGCCACCCTGGTAGAGGTCGACCTCCTTCAGGTGGCCTAAGCATTTTCAAGTTCAGTTTTTGCCATGCCTAAATGGCCACATATGCACGTGATACAAAAATTGCAGTTTCAAGGGTTGTAAAAAACAAATCTTAGACAAAAAAAATGAATATTTAAGAGAAAATTAGTTTTTAAATATTTTCTTGCCAAAATTTTAAATATAATTTTCCAAAAGACTGGGATTTTTCATGAAATTTTGGTGAGTCGACCTTTATATATTTTTATTGACACCCATATAGTATTTATGCTGATATGCACTCAAAAAAATCCAAAATATTCAAGAAAAAAAATATGTATTGGCATTTTACACCACAGGGTATCAAATTCTTAAATTTATTAGTTAATTTTGAATTTTTCATGGTACCACAAATGTCATGCTCGTGAAATATTTTGGTAAAATTTGTACCAAATTTCAACATTTCATATTTATTATTTTATTGATTAATATTTTGAGTAATGCATTAAATTAAATTCATTTTTATAAATTTGAGCATAATTTTTGGAAGTTTTCTCAATTCCAAAATATAAACTTTTTCTTATCTATAAAATTTTTGTAAAATTTTTCAAAATTTATAATTTTAAATAATTTTATATATTTCAATAAAATGGCATGGACTTAACTTTTTGAAATTCTAGTTCATTTTTATTAAAATCAATTTTTTGTAAGGATTGTAAAATTTTACGAGTTTAAAATTTTAAATTGCCTTTTTCTTACACATAAAATTTCTTAAAAATTCATTTTAGAATTTTTTATATGGAAACTTTATTAATTTTATTTTTTAATGGGTCAAAATTTATTTTCCATTTCATGGGCCTTAAAACCCATTAATTTTCCTAATAGGCCTAATAAGCCTATTAACTTTTCAACAAGCCTATAAGCCCATTTTTATTTTCTAACAAGCCTAACAAGCCTATTTTGATTAAATTTTTAATTGAAATTATTATGTAAAATTTTATTTCTTCAATAAATAATTTTTAGTTTGTTATAATTTAATCATTATAACTTGTTTCTACCTAATTAGGATCATTTTCCTTATCATCATAAAGGCCATGGTTCTAGATGATTAGTCATGCATGATGACCCATACAAAATAACAAAAATATTAAATTAAACTTTATAAAAAAAGTGAAATATCTTTAAAAAGATGAAATTAAAAATAGGGGAAAACATGGGAATTTCTGCTAAGAGGGATTTCATCCCACTGGCCAGTCTTTCTCCTTATAAATAGGAGGAAAATGCTTTCATAGGAAGAAGTAAGACATCCACAGCAAACATTTCTTAAGAATTTTCAAGTTTTCCAAGTTTTCAAGGTAGTTTTACTTGAAAAACTTCGATTTTTGTCCATTTCGATAATTTTTTTCCTTTTAGTGAGCTTGATGATCACTTGTGCTCATGGATTTTGATCCATGTTGAAAGGCCAAGCATAAAAGCCATGATCAATTTTCTTGATTATAGTTGTTAGATTTATTTTTCTTAATAATAAGTTGATTTTCATCAAGATAATTTATGTTTGTTTGTGGAAATGATCTTATTTTTATATGTATGTAATTTTGTGCTATTTTCCTTGGTATTTGGATGTTGATTGTTGATGAAATATGTTGATGTGTTCATTATTTTTCATGATTTCATACATATTTAGACTTGGTGGGAATTAGGACATATATTCATGAAATTGCAAGAAAAAAGGTTGTTTTTGATTGTTATTGGTGTTGGTTGAATCTAATGCTGGCCTTCAAGGGAGTTTTCATGCTTGATTTTATGATATTTTAGACTATTTTGTCATGTTCAAAAGTTGCACGAGCTTAAAAATATTTTTTCCAAAATTTAGTATGAATTTGGACTGGTATATCCAAGTTGGCCAAGTCATGTGGGTATGATCTAGTGAAGTTTTTTAACTTTTTGATGCAATTTTAGAATTTTAGGAAGTATAGGGAC
Organism: Adansonia madagascariensis; assembly: GCA_038381835.1. Classification (NCBI taxonomy): domain Eukaryota; kingdom Viridiplantae; phylum Streptophyta; class Magnoliopsida; order Malvales; family Malvaceae; genus Adansonia; species Adansonia madagascariensis. Next base: position 3,925,219 of record JBBYHL010000014.1, on the reverse strand, counting down.
TAAATTCCAAATAGTACAAAATTTTTCTTAGGCCATCCAAGCTTGGCTAAATGTCTAATAGACATTTAAGAGTGTTTTTCATGCTTTTTTTGACATGTTTACATGTGTTTTATAAATTTCTAACCTTTTAAGGCTTTTTTTGTAATTTTAGAAAGTTTATGGGCTTGTTTGCAAAAATAGAAATAAAAAATTATTTCAAGGCGAAAGTTGCTTAGCCAGATATTTCTAAGGTGAATTTTTCATGTTGATTTTGATGTGTTTGATGTTTGATTATGCATTTTATTTCATTTAGGGACCATTTTGTAAAGGTAGAAAAGTTGAAAGTCCACTATGTGAAGCCTTGCATCACATCAAATTACCCATTTAGGTTATTTTAGTCTTTTAGGAACAATTTTAGCATTTTTAGTCATTTAAGGGATAAAATGCAATTTTGAGAAAAATAGCAAAAATTGCAGTTTAGGTCAATTGTAATGTTTAAGTTACCCACTTAGGATAAAATTATCATATCAATTATTTTAGTAATTTACCCTAAAATTGAGTCCTTTATGATCAACGAGATATTCCATGTCGAAGGTGTGTAATACGGATATGCTCATGTTTTTATGAAGTTATCGAGTCTTCTAGGGTTAACAGGATAGTTTTATATTGAAGGTATACCTTAGAGACATTTTAATAGTTTACCATGGAACTGAATCCTTTAGGGTCACTAGGATTATTTCATGTTGAAGGTGTACTTAAGAGGATATTTTAGTCTCTTCGACCAAGTTCAGGTTTTAGGATAAGTTTTTATTATTTTTGATAAAATCAAAAGCTTTCAAAAAAATCAAGGCAATATAACCAAATTGAAAGTGTGCTTGCCAGAATATGGAAGTAATCTCATTGATCATTTTAAACGAAGGTATTCTCTCTTTGAAATTGAGTAAATTGGAAATTTTTGAATTTTGTAAAAATAAAATCTTTCGCATTTCTTTGGCTCTTCGGTACAGTGTGAAAGATAGTGATAAAACCTTTCATGTTCCTATGATCCTTCGATGAGGTATGGAATATATTTTAATTTTCAAAAATATTGAAAACTTGATTTTCTCAAACAAAATAATAAATTTGTTTCATAAAATTTTATTTTGATAGTCGGGAATTATAATTAAATATTAGATATTGAAACCAAATAAAAATCATATTTAAGTTAACACGTAATTAATAAGGTATTAATTTTCGAGTGTCATAAGAGGGATCGTTCCTTGCTCATGATTGTAACCAACTCCTGACCCCTTTCACACGATCTCTGGTATTATTGCAAATCTCAGAATTTGTTTTTAAGGGTTTCGTAACCATTGAAATATGAACTTTGGTAAGAGGCCAATCTTACCTAGCCAAAATAGATTGGTGGCAACTCCAAGAAAATAAATAGTCATTTCTTAACAATTATTTAAGGATAAGTTAAGTGGGTGATCCATCTTGATAACTTAGTTCCAGAAAATGATAAAAATAATAATGATATGGCCCCCAAAAATAAAAGAATAATGATATGTAGATATATATATATATATATAGAAACTAAGGGTACACCCGTTTTTTAAGTTCGATTGGTCAGGATTCGTATCCTGGCCACATTGCGATAGCTTGGCAACTTTGTTGGGGACAAGTTAGAGAGTTAGAACTAAAATAAATTATGTGTTAACTAAATTTTGATTAGCTCTATTTCAACCACTATTTAACTATAATTCTCAATATTTCTAAAAGAAAAAAAGTCCTTTTGATTTGTATAGAAATTTCGTTTTATATTGTTCTTATTTTTCACTAGCATTTTAGCTTCCTTTGCAGTGTTATTTTATAGGAATTTAGCATAAAAATTTTTATTATTATTGAAAGTGTCAAGTCATAAAAGGTTTGTTCATTCCCTCGCACAAACTATGCATATGTATACCATTAGATTTTTCTTTAAGCTTATAGAGGGGGCATAGATAACCTAATATTTTAGGAAAAAGTGAAATAACTCTACCTTATGAGGTGTTAGCCTCTATCTACGATAGTGAAAAACCTACTAGGTGTAAATTCCTACGTCTGCCCAAGGTGTTAGCCTCGTTATGGGCATGGAAGATACTCCATTCGAATTGATCCTTTTCCAACGTAAGCTTGCGATAGGTAAAGATTAGGGTACCTTATCCGTTCTTTTCAGGCTTAGGGAGCAATTTTAGAACCCGTTAGGTGTCCAACTAGAACTTCATGTAATAAACTATAAGGGCCTCACCTAGTTAGTGTCATGCCCAAACTAAGGCATAACAGACGCTGCACATCTATGAGATCTAATCTCACAAATATGCAAGGCAACCAACTAGCAAAATGGAATTCGAAAATATATATAGTTTATAAAATAAAAGAAATTGAATTGTTTAAAAATTGAATACAATAAATTGAAATTTATAGGCAAAACATAATGTTTGAAATAAAAATGTGAAACCTCTAACAGTCTATTAAATAATAGTCTCGAAAAGTTGTATTTTTTTTACACACGAAAGTCTAAACAAACATATACTAAAATTAAAACATCGCTCCCCGATATTCTTGCGTGTCGGTCCATATTTGGAACATGTAAAATATTAAAGAATATAATGAGTACAACTACTCAGTAAGCAAATAACATTCCTTCGATTGGGTTAAACACGCTTAAAAATTTTAAGGCCAAAATAACAATTTGAATTAAGAAATACAAAATTTTGGGTAATCTTATATTTATAAATAACTTATTTCAAAAGAATAATATGAAAAATACATTTAAACGAAATTCTTATGCTCAAATATTTGAAATATGTAATCTAACCATCTCCCTTTATAAGCTATAGACAAAAACCACTATTCTAAACCGGTGGCATGGTTCAAAATGAGAACTACTATTCTTAACCGGTGGCACGGTTTGAAACAAAAACCATTATTCTAAACCGGTGGCACGGTTTAATACAAAATCACTATTCTTAATTGATGGCATTGTTTAATACGAAAACCACTATTCTTAACTGGTGGCACAATTTGAAACAAAAACTACTATTCTAAATCGATGGCACAAAATGAAAACCACTGTTCTTAACAGGTGGCACGGTTTAATATGAAAATCAGTATTCTTAACTAGTGGCACGGTTTAAAATCGGTACCTAATCACAAAGTACATGTCAACATTGCCAACAATTAACCCTCATTGGCAAGGTTCAAGCTTAGCATATCGGGAGAGCATCCAAAACAGAAAAATTAGATTACCCATAATGTAATATGCACATTTATCATATTTAAAAACAAACGCATTTTATACACAAAATATTTCTCATGCACATATTTATAAATTATCAAGTAAACTGTTTAGCAAAATCATAGCAAAATTACAATCGTAAAAAGAAAAATATAAAGAAATAGCATAATATTTTTCAGATCCAAATTTAAAACTATAGATTCCATACTTAACCCAATTTACTAAAACATGGGACAAAATAACATATTTTTGCATATATGATGTAAAAATATTTAGGATTGATTTTTCAAAGATAAAAATTAAAGGAATATCGAGTCACTTACCTGATTCGCTAAACTAACACTTAAGCCGCAAATCGCACAATTCTTCTAATAGCATAAAGATTAAGAAAATATATCTACATATATATATCTAAAAATCAGAATTGAGTAAAAATATAAATTTAACAACGAACAACTTTTCGTTGGTCATTCGGAGACATTTGGATAGTATGCAACCTTCTTTACAAACTGAAACTTTCTTAGTCATAAAATATTTAAAACTATGTAAACTTGAAATATTAACAATTAAAGGATAAAATCAGTATCAACATGAACTTCATGAAAATATAATTAACTCATAAATAATTTTTATATTTTTAAAAATAAATATATAAACAAATAAAATTTTCTCAAAATTAAGTAAAATAAAGATAATTTCATAAATATGTATTTAAATATGTAAAAATTCACCAAAATTAGTAAAAGTGAGATTAATACTATTTTTAACTAAAAATATTTTATTTTGGCCTAAATAAATTTTTAAAATAATTAAAAATGAATTTTTTTAAATTTTATAATTTAGCAATTTGTGATCATTTGGCTTACTTGAAGCCATTATAAAACCAAATTCATGTAAACACTGATGTCGTTTAAAAATATAATTCAATAGTAAAGATGTAATACTATAGCATGGAATTTTATTTCAACAAAACGGTTTCATATAACCTAATTTTCTGGGTTTTCAGATTGGCAGATTCAATTAGCCTAATTTGGAGCTTCGATTTTTTTCACACAGAACTCGTATAACCAAATTGATTGTACCATTAGAAAGTTCACATTTCATTCTATGAAATCCATCTAAGTTTTGCTAGAAATGGTCACCATCAAATGGTTTTCTGATGACCCAAAGTTGGCTGGTTAGAATAGTTAGAAAACCTAAATAAAAAAAATCATAACTCCTAAAATACTCAACCAAATGAAGTGCCACACTAGCCATTTGAAAGATCTCGAATAGACCTTTCTACGGGTACCCATAATGTCACTGGAAAGTCATCGAAAAGTCATCTTTTAAAATATCAACTACTTCAAAATAAAAGCATGGGTTTTATGAAAATTGATTAAAAAAAATCAGAATTTCACAAATATTAAGCAAAATCTTACCTAAATCAGTGTTTTCCATGATGGATTTACCTTTCTTTCGCTTTTCTTCTTTTTCCCTAGGGTTAGACTCTTCCACAACCTTATTTGACAAAAAGTAGTGTAAAACCTTGTAACCCTAGTCTTTTTTCTTTATTAGCTAATAACTCTAGCAAATTAACCTAGCCTTAAGACAAAATTAAAACTGGGCTAACTATTTAATAAAATAACTAAATGTATTTTTTGTGGAGTTACGGTTAGAGCCATACCCAATTCTAGAGGTTACCAAATAGGGGAACATTTCTAACCTTTTACTCTTGTAATTTGATTTTCGTGATAGCAATAAATGTATATTGTGTTGCTGTGATAAAAAATTTATTTATTTCTCACCTTGATTTGTAATATTATGATGAATTTTCTCGTAGCAATTTTTGGTATTTGCTATTTTATTTTTAACAAAAATTCTATGATCGAAAAAAATGGATTTCATGGATTCTTTACTAAGTTAAAAATAAAAAAGAAAATACATGAACCTCTTTTTTTAAAACAAAAAAAAGAGCAAAAATAAACAATTGAAAATAAGAGAAAGAGGAAGAAAAAAGGAAAAAGAGAAAAAAATCAAAATCAAAATCAGATTGATCGAATTTTTAAAGCCTTTGGTTTGTCAAAGAAAAAAAAGAGGACAGTGTTAAACTTTTCCTTTTCTATCTTTGTATGAGATTTATATCCTATAAAAGACTTGCAAATTCATCTAAGCATTTTTAGATTTGCAAGGTTCACATATTCGTTGGTTTGTATACTTATGCATTCATAATTTCCATGATGTGTTAAATTTTATCCATTTATTGCATTTAAAGGATCAAGACATGGATAACAATTCAGAGGCAAGAATCAGCACGTTAGAGTCCATCCAAGAAGAGTTCAGTCATAAAGTCTAGGGAACAGAAAATCTACTCAATAGATTGGTAAAAATGGTCCAGCTTCTACATAGGATAAAAAGCAACTTTGCCTAGGAGCATCCTCATCCTCGATGAATCCAAAAAATCATTCTAGGAGAGCGATTGGAAGCATGAATAAATGCCTTTGAGGGAACAGTCAAAGGCATTGGGTATAAGATCTAAGAGATAAAGGAATAATTATTCAAATTGATAAAAATCGTCAGAGATCTTTTGGGTGATCCCTAATAATCACCAATGCCTTCAACCTAACTTTTGGCACTTGAAGACTCAAAGATTGGATTAAGCATATCGCTAGATGAAGATTTCTAAAGCCACCTAATTTTGCACCTACACAAATTAGTCTACCTTCCAACCTTGCTAGTTTTTCCAATGCTAGCCTATTGTCTTCTAGTGTCCATACTAAGAAAAGACCATGAAAGGATAAAGTGGAGTACCAATTTAAGTCAATCCCATTAACTTATAAAAAAACTATACTCTCTCTTGTTCCAAAATCAACTTGTTGCTTCATACACATTTCTCCCTACGAACCTGTTTTCCTAAATGGTATGACATTAATGCAAATTATGAATATGATGCAGGATTCAGTAGGCATACTATAGAGAAATGCCTTGGGTTCAAAAGAAAAGTTTAAAACCTACTCGATACTAGCATAATCTGAGTCGAACCAAGGTAGAGTTATTGGAAGCATTAAAATGCTGAAGGGGTAATGAAGTGATTGTAAAGATAATTTTTTAGCTATTTAGTGGGCTTTGTAAATATAGGGCTAAAAAAAAATGATCACAAAAACTCCTTAGAAGCATTAATATAGCTAGGAAAGTCTTTGCAAGAGCTATCCTTTTGTTGGCTTTTCTTTTGAATCCTATAAATGTATGCCAACAATGAACAAATAAATCAAAGAGTTTTGGTTGACGAAACAATGGTGTTGAATCATGACTTGAATTCCTCTGATTCTTGCCCTTACAATTATCTTTATGTCTAATGCTTAGTCAATTGCTTGACACCTAATCTATGCCATTCAATGTCGCCTTATTCTCTCATTAATTCATTCATTCATTCATGCATACATCCGATTTTCCATTCACTGATGGCCATACAATGATAACGATAAAGATTCATGTTGACAAGGCACATGCATATTCACGCAAATTGATCTAAGTTATTTTTCTCTTTTTTAAGGTGGAATAACACGGAATCACTAGATGGAAGATACTACATGACAAGAAAAAATACAGGCACAAATTACATAATTGATGCAAATATTCATGGTAGGGGAGCCAGTTTACTAGCATAAAAAAAACTACTGACACTCTTGTTGAGGAATCTAAGAGACTACAAACTGAAAAACAATCAAGCTAATGTTCAAGATACACAACCAATGAATGCCTAAAATGTTCTTGTAAATAATCTAGCTTCGGCCATCCATATTAATTTTAACACCCTCTTACAAAGGATAGATGTAAGAATTGTCACTATGCAAAAAGATTTGGCGATTTTTGACTTTAACAAGGAATGAATGTCTGTACAAGAGCAAAGCCTTGACCCGAGAAATATACAAATAGTACCATATCATGAAGTGAGCTTTATGAATCCCATTAGTTCAAAACTTCCATACAAAGGCTTATTCGAAATGGCACAAAGCTCAAAACTGCAATACATCTACTTTGATATAAATAATATTGATAATGACTCCTTAACTAGTTTTTCCATTTATTCATTCCAGAATGCCAAAAGATTTTCTATCTTAACCGATAATGATGTCTTAATATGGAACGAGATACTCATTGTTCTTCAAAATAACATGTTATTTAATTTTTAAGAAAAAAAATGTTCCATGATATTGAAGGATATGTTTGAATTTATAAAAACTAATAACTTGGGTTTGTGATAATTTGTAAAAATACATATGCTTATGAGATGGAGGATAAGTCACGAAAAGCATTTTTTATTTTTATTTCTAATACTAATATTAGAAAGTAAGTTTTTTATAGTTGAAATAAAATGAATTGTATTTTTAGTTGTTTTATTAATTATTTCTTGATTTGCTTCATTATTGTAAATGAATTTTCTCAATCATTTCTTTTGTTGATTCAAGAAAAAGTTGTGTATTGGTTCTTGGAATATTAATGATAAATAGAAGAATATCTATGTATATCTTTTTAACAAAAAATTTTATTAAAAAATAGAATTTATGGATTAATCAAATATTTTTTCTTTTTAATATTTGCCAAAATTTTTTAATGATTATAATATTTTATCCTAGTAACTTATTTTGTTAGAACTAATATTTATTTCTTGAGTTAGAAATTTATTTTTCTTGTCTTTTATAATTTTTTCTATTTGATTTTTTATTGTGTTTGTTTGCTTAGTCAGATCTTTTATTTTTTTTTGTTAATGAATAATCTGTCCACTCTATCCATTGAATTTGAAGGGATGATTTGTGAATCATCTTATTACTGATTATCGAATCTTTTTTACTTTCGCCCAATTCATATATTTCTTTCAACCTAAAAATGGAATTGGATTTATTTTTGAAAGTTCTTTTATTATTCCCTTTAAAAATAGAATGCTTTGGGTGATCCATTTTTTTTCTTCTTAGACTTTGCGAAACAAATTTGTTCTTTCTTTTAAATTTGTTAAAACTATAAAAAATTGAGTTTTCAATTTTTTAGTTCTTTTAAAATAGGCTCAAAAAATGAAGATCGTTTTCTCAGAGAACTAAAAGGTAGTTCAGTTTTCATTTCTCAAATTGTTAAAAAGCAAAAATCATTTTTTGACCTTTTATTTTCATTGGATTTTTATGAGAGGATTATAGTTTAGATCTGTGCCAAGTTTTTAGGCAAAAAAGGAAATAGGATCTTTATCTGAATACCGTCTACTAACCAATTTTTTGGAAATTCTGTTTTAGATAATTGAACACCATTATAAGTGCATTTAACATGCATTTCTCGATTCCAACCCTTTAAATCCTTAGACCACTCAAGCTCAACCAATTAGAAGAAAGGATTTAGGTTGTTGAAAGGTAAAAAAAAAGAGTTGATGGTATCCCACCAAAATTTAAAATTTTAAAGTTCGAAAGTTACAGTTGATTCACATGGCCCAAGTCACATTTGATGACATATTGCCACAAAATGGCTAGGCATAACAGAAGTAAGGAAATTGCTTATCCATATTTTTCTTAAAAGTCAAATTGGGGGAACTTTGGAATGATACTCCCAATTAAAAAAAGGTCATGTGTGCATATGGAGGGACTTGGCCTGAGTATCTTTATGGCAATATAAGCATAGGTTAGGAATTACTCCGGGTTAAGGAACACTCTAAAACATAAGAAAGAATATGAGAAATTACATTTGTAAATGGAAAATTATAGCCTCACTATCCAACCACTCCTCACTAATAGAGAAATAAACACCTATTTTGTGGATACCCTACCCTTCATATTATGACAAGTTGGTTGGGAGTATTTTCTCTAAGTTTGTAAATATTTTATTTTCTTTGGAAAGAATTCAACATGGCATACAAATTAGAAGGATCGTGGATGCTAGTTAAGTGGCATATGTGGGTTGAAAAAATGATCCTGTCAATAAATGCCAACAAGTTACAGTTGATGAAAGCTAAGAGCATAGAAAGTTGAGAAAATAAGGAAATTCGTTTGGACTGCATCTTCACCCTAATCTTTTATCACTCAACAGCCTCAACAGGTTCATCCCCATATTCCATGACCATTTACGTAAACGTTTTTTACCTAGAGTTCTAAAAGGCAAAAAAACCCAAAAAGTAGTTTAAGCAATTCTTAAAAGCAGAAAAAAAAAGGATAAAGGTAATTCATGCCCTAATGATTTCCTATGCCGAGCTCTTTCCTATGGTCATTTAGACTCAGATGATCTCCACTATCCCAGCAAAGATTAGAAGACCTTCCTACCCTGAATAGTACAATCTAAGTGCCAGATGCGAGTATCATCAAGAGGTAAAAGGACATTCTACAAAAAACCTGCAACGCATTCAAGAGTAAAGTATAAGCTCTTAGGGATACTGACCTAAGAAAATTCTAAGAGTTAATGGATGCCTATCAAGGATGATAAGCCTGAGTGTCATTGACCTTATAATAATATGCCAAACAAGGGCAATTTTTATCTTAACTTTAATAACTTCTTTTTGGAAACTGTGAATTCTAAAATGAATAAATAAGCATTATCCATTGTATCATAGACAAATTTGGGTAGAGAATCACCATTAGATTAAACTTTTTTAAAAGGGTCATTCACCTTTATTTATATGATTATCCTAGACATTCAACTATAGATCTTTCATATCCATTTTTTTTGGATTTCATGAAGGTCAAACAAAGAAGTTATGCTTCTGAAAAGTTCCACCTTGGTCACCTTTATTGATTATCATAGTTTCACCTTAGTCAACTTTATACCTTAACCTAGGTTTCATCCTTTGTTATCTTGTTTTAATGAATATTTTTGTATTTTAGTTTATTTTTTAAGACTTCATAGCTCAGACAAAAAGCTATCCATGGTCTTCTATTTCTAATTCTCAGTAATGGCTAAAAAGAAATAGATGTAAACACTAATTTCGTCCAAGCCCTTTCCTCAGTAGTTTTACATATCTGAGACTGAAAACCTAGAGGCCACTTTGGTAGATGTCCACCTCCTCTAGGCAAACTAGGCATTTTCAAGGCCAGTTTAGTCTTGCCTAAATGATCACATATGCACATCATGAAATAAGTGCAGTTTTAAGGGTTGTAGAGAATAAATCTAAGATAAAAAAAGATAAATATTTGAGAGAAAATTAGTTTTAAATATTTTCTTGTCAAAATTTGAAATGTATATTTGCAAATGAAATCATGATAAATTTTCTATTTTTAAGAATTTTTTGACTTTTTTTATGAAATTTTGGGAGTCAACTATTATATAATTTTATTAATGTCCATATAGTATTTATGCTAATACATACATAAAAAATCTAAAATATTTCAAAAAAAATCTGTATTGGCATTTGATACCATGACCTATCAAATTGCTAATTCGTTAATTTTAAATTTTCACAAAACCACGAGTGTTATGCTCATAAAATTTTTTGATAAAATTTGATCAAATTTCAAGATTTCATCTTTATTATTTTTGTTGATTAATATTTTGAGTAATGTGTTAGATTACGTTCATTTTTATAAATTTGAATGTATTTCTTAAAATTTTCTCAGTTCCAAAATATAAACTTTTTTTTATCGGTAAAATTTTGGTAAAATTTTTCAAAGGTTAGAATTTAAATATTTTTATATATTTCAGTAAGATGGCATGGCTTTAACTTTTTGAAATTCCAATTCATTTTTTAAATATAATTTTCTTTCATAAGGATTTTTCTCATAAAATTTTATGAGTTTGAAATTTTTAACTGCCTTTTCTTGCACATAAAATTTCTCAAAAATTCCTTTTGGAGTTTTTTATATGAAAACTTTATTAATTTTATTTTTTTAATAGGCCAAAATTTATTTTCCATTTCATAAGCCTTAAAACTCATTAATTTTCCTAATGAGCCCAATAAGCTAATTAACTTTTCAACAATCCCAAAACACCAATTTTTATTTTCTAGCAAGCCTATTTTGATAAAAGTTTTAATTGAATTTATTATGTGAAATTTTATTTCATGAATACATATTTTTAATTTGTTACAATTTAATCCTTATAACCTGTTTTTCTCTAATTAAGAATTTTTTTTCCATGTCATCATAAAGTTCATGGTTCTAGATGAGTCATGCATGATGACTCATACAAAATGACAAAAATATCAAATTAAACTTTATCAAAAAAGTAAAATATCTTTAAAAAATAAAACATAAAAAAGAAAAAACATGGGAATTTCTACCAAGAGGGATTTCATCCCCTTGGTCGATCCTTCCCCTTATAAATAGGGGAAATATGCTTTTATAGGAAGAATGAAGGCTTCCATAGCAAAAATTTCTTAAGAATTTTCAAGTTTTTCAAGTTTTTAAGGTAGTTTTACTTAAGAAACATTGATTTGTGTTCATTTCAATCATTTTTCCTCTTTTTAATGAGCTTGATAATCATTGTGCTCATGAATTTTGATCCATGTTGAAAGGCTAAGTATGAAAGCCAAGATCAACTTTCTTGATCATAGTTCTTAGATTTTGTTTTTCTTAATAATAAGTTGATTTTCATCAAGATAATTTATGTTTGTTTATGGAAATGATGTTATTTTTATATGTATGTAATTTTGTGCTATTTTCCTTGGCATTTTCATGCTGATTGTTGATGAAATATGTTAATGTGTTTATTAATTTTCATGATTTCATGCATATTTATCCTTGGTGAAAATTATGACATATATTTATGTTGATATTCATGAAATTAGATGAAGAAAAAAATTATTTTTGATTGTTGTCGGAGTTGGTCAAATCTAATGATTGCCTTTAAGAAAGTTTTCATGCTTAATCTTATGATATTTTAGACTATTTTGTCATGTTCGAAAGTTACAGTAGCTTAAAATAATTTTTCCAAAATTTTTGTATGCCCTTGGATGGGTATGTCCAAGTTGGTTGAATCTTGTGGGTATGATTTGGTGAAGCCTTTTAAATTTTTTAATTTTTGAGGCTATTTTAGAATTTTGGCAAGTATAGGGATTAAATTGCAAAAACTGAAAAAAATTTTCCAAGGCCATCCAAGCTTGGCCAAATGCATAGTGGAACTTTTTGAATGTTTTTCATGCATTTTGACATGTTTAAATGTGTTCCATATATTTCTAACCTTTTAGGGGCATCTAGTAATTTTAAAAAGTTTGGGGGCTTATTTGTAAAAAAAAATTGTTTTAAGGCCAAAAGTGCTTCGTTGATATTTTTAGTAACTTTTGACAAATTTTTCATGTTGATTTAGATGTGTTAATGTTTGATTATGCATTTTACTTCATTGAGGGACCATTCTGTAAGGTTAGAAAAGTTTGGAGTCTACTATGTGAAGCCTTGCATTTTAGGGGTGGAAAGATCATTTTTCACATCAAATTACCTATTTAGGGTATTTTAGTCATTTAAAAACAAGTTTAGCATTTTTAACTATTTAGGGGTTATTTTGTAATTTTGAAAAAAAAAGACCTATTAGCAAATTTTGCATATTAGGTTAATTTTTATGTTTAAGTTACCCATTTAAGGTAAAACTGTCATATGAATAATTTTTGAGTTTTTTAAGGTTATCGAGATATTTTTATATCGAAGGTACACGTTAAGGGTATCTTAGTAATTTACTATAGAATTGAGTCTTTTATAATCATCGGGATACTTTTATGTCAAACATATGTAATAGGGATAGGTTGGTCTTTTTATAAAGTTATTGAGTTTTATAGGGTTACTAGGATACTTTCATGTTGAAGGTATACCTTAGGGACATTTTAATAGTTTACCTTAAAATTGAGTCCTTTAAGGTCACCGAAATACTTTCATGTTGAAGGTGTACTTAAGAGGACATTTTGGTCTCTTCAACCAAGTTCGAGTCTTAGGATAAGTTTTTATTACTTTTGTTAAAATCAAAAGCTTTCAAAAAAATGAAACAATATAGTTGAAATAATCCATAGATGTGCTTGCTAGAATATGGAAGTCACCTTATTTATCATTTTAAACAAAGGTGTACCCTCTTCAGAAGCAAGAAAATTGAAAATTTTCAAATTTTTTAAAAGTAAAATCTTTTATATTCCTTTGACCCTCTGATGAAGTGCAAAAGATATATTTTATTTATATTTTGATTTGTAAAACTTTTCGTATTCCTCTAGTTCTTTGGTGTAGTGTGAAAGATAGTGATAAAACTTTTTGTGTTCCTCCAGTCCTTCCGTAGGGTGCAGAAGATATTTTGATTTTCAAAAATATTAATCCAGTCCAAGATTGCTAAAGAACAACCCATGCGAAAACTTTAATCGACTAACCTTCTTCACTATTCTTTAATTCCCGAATAGTGGAATGTGTGGGCACCTGATATCTCAATCAACCCTAGGTCTGTGCCGCTTGATTCTCCTTCAAACACCTTGAGCCCTCAAATTTATTTTCATGTGAGAGTATGACAATAAATCCTTAAGTTGGCATTATTAGTTTAACCTAAAAATGGAAACACCAACTCATATATATATTGTACTTTAACTTTAGTAGGATAAGTGTAAGAATTTCGCTCTCTCCCAACCTCTATCATGGCTGACCACCCTAAGGATAAAGCTTAAAGAATTTGGCCAACCCCTTAGGAATAAAACCAAGAATTCAGCTAGATACACTAAGGAGGTGTCCAAGTTCAACTTCAAATCCAGCTTTGATTTAATTCAAACTCCTAATTTTATTTCTTAGATGATACTTTGTAAATCCAATCCTAATTCAAATAAGATCATGGAAACCGTATTTGAATAGGATAATAATGCAATAATTATCTAAATAAAATTAGATAAAGTAAAACCCCTTTCCTATATTTCCTTGTCCAAGTTAAATTAAAACTTAATGGATAAATGAAGATAATATTCAAGTAAAAACTCATTTAATTGATATATATTTAAACAAGATTACTTAGATATTTAAATTAATTATCTAATTAATTAATTTATCTATATCTATAATTTACATTAATTTTCATATTTACCAGAAGTTAAATATAATTAATTTAAATTGCAAATCCTTGTCTAAATAAATATCTTTCAAAATTAAATATTTATCCTAAATAAATAATACAAAATTATCTTAAGTACACTTACTATGAAAATGCCTACAACCCTATTAGGGATGTGGCTGGTGCCCTATTTCACCATTGTGAGAATTAATGTACCTTAAGTAACCTAATTGATAACCATTTATTAAGGAATTATGTTGCGCTAGTGAAAGGACAAATTAGACATTCATAATTAGGCTCTAATAATCTGTGTAATTAAATATTCTATGCTCAATAAATTAATCACATAAGTATTAATCCTAGAGTCATAGCATTAAAGACTTGAGACTTCACTCCTAATTATATGTCGTATTATGTAAGCTTATGAATAGCTTCAGGCCAATGACCTTGTCATTTGTGCAATACCCTTATATGATATATGTGATCAACTTAAGGCTAAAATCCTTTTTACTTACTTGACCACTTTATCTTAAAATTCCATTGTACATTTTAAATGAAAATTATTAGTCACCACATATGAATAATTAATCATTTGATCTACAAATGACCAAGGCTTCATCCATTTTCATTATTCAATACAATGCCTTGTAAAAAGGATAACTTTAACTCTTTATAGGTGCTATGATTCCCTATTTATAAGTAAAGCTCACATTGTGTAGAAGTTATGTACCCAATGAAACAGTTTAATAGCTTAATCTTTGAGTTACTTTAGCCTTTGGAACATCAAAATACACAAGTTATAAATATGGAGTCAATTATTTACTCAGGATTAAGGTGGTTGCATGATGAACATCTAAAGTGAATTAATCTATGTAAACAAACTCATTAATGGATTAATTACATTTTAGTTCTGTCTAATATATCACCATCTCTAGGTGATATATCTATGTCGTTACTTAGGAGTTAGCTTGCTTCTAACAGCCAAGACAAACCATCTCCTCAATGGGATTTAGACGACATAATAGTCTTCATATAAGTTAATTGCTCACATTAATCCTACAGATTACAAACTATTGAATTAGATTATTACCTTAGAGTGTTGTCTTCTTGCTTATAAAGTGCACTGTATGCAACCTTTTAGTGGTATAAACACAAGTAGTCAATGAATCATATTTTCTTTATATTTACTTTAACTTGTAAATAGAATGAAGATGTAATAGAAATGGTATAATAACTAACCTTAAATATAAATATAATTAATTAGTTTAAACTAGAAGAGAAACACCGAAATGTCTTTCATACTTAAGGCATTCCCAATAATCTCCCACTAGCCTTAAGGAAGTAAATGAATCATATCTCATATCCCCATGGCCTCGACGTGAATTTTAAAACTCCTAGCCAATAGAGTTTTAGTAAAGGGATTAAGAAAGTTATCTCAGACATGATCTTGTAGACACTAACAACTCCATATATTACCAACTCTCTTATAATGTGGTATTTCTTGTTTGTAAGTTTTGTCCTTTTGTGTGCCTTGATTCCTTGGTGTTAGCTATTTTTGCACTATTATTATAATAATTTGTAATAGTCTTATCCTTGCCAAAAACTACCTCAAGGTCTCTAAAGAACTTATAAAGCCATGTTACTTCTTTAGATGCCTCAGAGGTAGCCTCATATTCAACTTTTATTGTGGAGTCAACTATGCAAGTCTGTATAACAGTCCTCTACACAGTGGCGCCTTCTCCCAAGATAAACCCATAGCTTAAAGTCAAATCCCTTGAATCCCTACAAGATTGGGAGTTTATGTATATCCTACGGGTATTAAGTCCCTTTCAAAATATACTAACATATAATTTATTGCTCTCTTTAGATACTTAAGTATATGCTTTACAGCTTGCCAATGTTGGATTTCAAGGTTTGACTGATATCGATTTGCAATACCAACCGTACAACTGTGTGTACAGCATAGTGTACATAAAGACTACTTACAACGAATGTATAAAAGACTTTCTTCATGTGCTCTCTGTCTTTGAATGTTTTAGGACGATCATCCAATGAAAGAGTCAAACCAGTTATGAAGGGTTGTAAAGCCTTCTTAGCCTCTTGTAATGCATACCTTTTGATAATCTTATCTGTGTATGAAGCTTGGGATAAAACTATCTTATCTGTGTATGAAGCTTGGGATAAACTATCATTTTGTTCTTTCAATCTCTAAAGAGACAAATGCCTAAAACATAGTTAACTTCTTCCAAATCCTTCATGTTAAACTTTTGCAACAACCATAATTTAACTAATAATAAGTTCCTTATATCATTCCTAATGAGTAGTCTATCATTGACATATAAGACTAGAAAGACCACCTTGCTTTTCTTTACACGTTTATAAACACAATGTTTATCAACGTTTTGCTCAAACCCAAAGACTTTGATTGCTTGATCAAATCTTTGATTCCATGAGCGGGAGGCTTGCTCTAGTCCATAACTGGATCTAAGCAATTTGCAAACTTTCGTATCTTAGCCATCGATTTGCATCATATAGATACTCTCATCAAGATGGACATTCAAGAATGTTATCCTGATGTCCATTTGCAAAATATCATAATTGAGAGCCATAGCAATGGGTAGAAAAATGCAAATAAACTTTAGCATCGTAACAAGCAAAAAGGTTTCATTGTAATTGATGCCAACCGTTTTTATGCATCCTTTCGCTACAAGTTTAGCCTTAAAAGCTTCCACTATCCTTTCGATATTCCACTTCATCTCATAAATAGCCATTTACACCCTATGGATTTTATCTCTTTGAGCTAGTCTACAAGGTCCCAAACTAAGTTAAATTTCATAGAATCCATCTTACTTTTCATAACATTTTTCCAAAGCTTTACATCAACGCAACTCATTGCTTTATCATAGGTTATCGGATCATCTTCATGTTCCATGGTTTTGGCTAGGTAAACCTTGCCATCATACATGAAAAAAATTTGGTTTTCTAAAAACTCTTACAATATGATGAAGCTTTGTAGGTGGTTAATTGTATTCTTGTCTTTCATCAAAATTTGAACTAGGGTCTAAGACTGAAACTTGTGTAAAAATTTTATCTCTCGATAGTTCCTCAAGCACCATTTTACTTTTAGGCTTCAATCATCATGTAACTCTTTTCCAAGAACGCAGCATGGGTTGAAACAATGACTTTTTGATTGGGTTATAAAATAGTCCTCCTTTTGGTCTCTTAGGATGTCCTTCTGAACATGATTCTAGCTTTTTCACAACCTTAACCAATACATGTATTAGGTACTCCTATATTCTTATATGTCCAAGAAAGAGTTTCTTGCCCTTCCATAACTTGTACGAAGTCTTAAAAGTTGACTTATTTGAAACTTTGTTTAGAATATAGCATGCCATTTGTAGTGCATATCCCTAAAAATATAATGGTAGTTTTAAGTAACTCATAATGAACTATACCATATCTAATAAGGTTCGATTTTTTCTCTCAGTTACACCATTCTGTTGTGGAACTCCTAGTATAGTTAATTGGGATAAATCCTATTCTCTATAAGATGTCCTAGAAAATCATTAGAGAGATATTCACCACCTCGATTAGATCAAATTGTCTTTATGGATTTACTCGATTGCTTTTCCACTTTTACACAATACCTTTTAACTTTTCAAAGGTTTTGCTCTTATGGTGCATCAGATATGCATATCAATATCTTGAGTAGTCATCTATGAAAGAAACATATTAATCATATCCTGCATGTGCCTTAATGCTCATACGGTCACATATGTCAGTATGCATTATTTCTGGGAGATCTTCGGCCCTTGTACTTTTGCTTCAAAAGGCCTCTTAGTCATCTTACCTTCAAGCCAAGATTCACATTGGTGTAGATGTACCTCCCCTAGCAATTCTAGAGGCTATTCTTTACCAATCTTTAAATCTTTTCTTGACTAATATAACCAAGTCTTAAATGCCACAGGTATGCCTTAGTAGAGTGAGAAGTTTTTAATGTTTTAGAGTTATTCATTAATTCAGTGTCTAGTAGTGAGTATATCTTTGGTTTGATAAGATAAAAATTACTATCCATCTAACTAGAATAGATAAAAGACTTTTTTTTCCTAATGATCATAGCTTTATCAAATGCAATTGAATAAGAATATTTAATTAAACAAGTCATAACAATAATTCATCTTGAAATTAGGAACATAAAAATAGTCTTTCAATAGTATAAATCTAAATTCATCAAGATAATGATGTATGTCTCCCAGTACTTCAACGAACACCTAGCTCCCATTATTGGTTATTAATGATAGGTTCTTATCAAATAGACTTCTTGTTTCCTTGAATCCTTGCAAAGAAAGACAAACATGATTAGTGAATCTAAAATCAATGATCTAGGTGTCTTTTGAATCTTCCACCAAACAAACTTCAATATAAAGATAATCATTACCTTATTTTCCCTTTAAGGCTAGAAATTCCTTGCAACTCTTCTTGAAATGGCCAACCTTTCCACAATGGAAGCATTTTGACTTTTTAGGGTCGTTAGGCATTTTTCTTTTTCTTCATGCTTTTAGATGTAGAAGGACTAGGAGACTTAGAGTCCTCATACTTCTTGGCGTTTTGTTTTTTCTTATTCCCAAAACCAAAAAATTTAAACAGTAGCCATATTTGCCTTTCCTTTAGGTTGTTTGCCATTATTGAGCATGTGCTTATAGGCTTATGACTCTCTTATGAGTTTGAAACATCTCAATTTGGGTGTTGTATTCTAACTCAACCCTATTTTTAGTAGCCTCAGTAAAGTATCCCATAAGCATATGAACTTTTGTTTATAGTTCATCAAACTTGCAATGGTGGACTGTCTAGCCAGTTTAGCTTAGCTACCAAGCATGTCCTCCAATTTATCCATGATCAGTCCTATAGCTCTTATGTTGCTTTTGCAAAACATTTGACAAGGTTACCAGTATATAGCAAAGAGCTATCTCATTAGACTTTCTCCAATGAGTGTATAAAGGAAAACTCGTATCAGTAGGTGAATTTTGGGAAGGCCTAGGTGGGCAAGGTTCATCAAATACAAGCTTATGTTTCTCATAGCTAAGAACAATTAGTAGGTGTTTTTTCTAGTCTTTAAAGTTATCCCCATTTAACTTGTTATCAGTAAGAATTTGAATAAGAGGTGTAGGTGACATTTTGAACTGAAAATTATATATATATGAATCATTACATTTATCCATAAGCAAATACAAATAGATATTTAGCAAATTAAACATAAATGAATATGTCTCTACATGAAAAACCTTTCAAAAACATGTAGCATCGTAACAACAATTTCTAGCATCTATAGCCTTAAGATTCCGAGTGGTGATCATAAAACAAATAGCCAAAAGCATGGATCCCATCCAATTAATATATGTTAGCTTAAATCCTCCTAGGTCAAGACATATATTATTAATCATTTATTTGGCATCAATTTAATTACCAGAGCTTCTAGGAGAGTTTACGAAGCTTGGTCCATGCACTATTTTAGCCATCTAGGGATAGTGTTAGAACATGTCCAAGCACGTTTTCCACATAAGAAATCCACCCTAGTGCACTGACAATGGTAAACCACCCATTGAGAGAGTAGTCAAGGCAAAATTAAGGTAAGGCTTTCCTTGCTTTCACATGCAGATTAATAATGGAAGCTGTAAATTTTGTTTGTAACCTTCTCCAACTCAATATTTTAAAAGCTATGCAAAGTTTTGAAAAATATGTATGATTGATATATGTTTGATTGGCATTTATCTATCCTATATGACATATTATCAAATATACACAAATACATCCATTAATCATATTCATACATTCATGACAAAACATAGGAACAATAAATGATGGAAAAATAGATAGCCAAGCCATGATACCCATATTAGAAAATAGAAAAATAAGGATTACAAAATTTCATCCAAAGCATACTTTGGGTCTTGAGATGTGTTCCATGTTCACGTATATGGTCTTTATGCAATTCTCTTTTATTCCTCTTCATAAATTATTTAAAACTAAACATTATGGTCATTCAGATATCAGTCTCGTAAGCCCACAGGCAAAAGCCCATGCGAATGCCTCAATTAGGCATGCAACCACCATATGCCTGTATTCCCGCTGGCACATATCCGTGCACATGTGTGCACGTGTACGCCTAGGACTTTTGCTAAGCTTTACACCTAACAACCGCTCAAATAGCATGGCACAAGCATAGAAGCGCTATTGGGGTTCGCACCCCAACAACACAAGCGTATGCACCTATTGTGTCTTTGGGGCACGAAAGCAGGTGTTACGCACTGTTCTACACACATATGTGCACTGTTGTATAGGATGTACGTGCTATCGCACTACTGTACATAGGTACAACTCCCAATTTGTGCATTTGTACTTAGGACTCCCCATACATCCACCCATGGCCAGTGCCCAAGTGGTGCACCTTGAGGCCAACGTGCAGTTATGAGTACAAAAGAACTTTTGGCTCGTTCTCCTGTTAATTGTGAAATTTGATACTATGCAATTATCAAATAATAAACAAATTAGATAATAAAATATGGTCTTGAAAACTTCATCTTCTTCATAAACAATTACATAAAAAATAGGAAGAATAAATAAACTCTATTTGGTGATGATAGACCATAGCTAATTACATATCAAAACCCTAAATACAACTATTCTAAATTCTAAGAGACCATGATCGACAAAATTTAGCATGCTTTATATAACATATATAATTCATGATAACAACATAATAGAAATCCTAAAATGTCATCTTTCTAATTATTAAAACCATACATAGTTACAGGAGAATTTGGATTATTAAATTTATGTATATGGCATGATCACGATTTTGCTATGATATCACTTGTAGGAAAAACCTTTACGTGGCATAATGAAATTTTAAAATTTTTTATGAAGATCGAACATAGCCATGTTGCTATATACAATAAATTTACAACAATCTACCAACCCTTTTATTGATCCAGTCCAAGACTACTAGATAACAACCTCTGCGAAAGCTTCAACACTATTCTCTAATTCTCGAGTAAGCACCCAATGTCTTAATCAACCCTAGGTCTATGTAGCTTGATTCTCTTTCAAACCACTTTGAGCCCTCATATTTATTGTCACTTCAAAGTATAATAGTAATTTCCCAATTTGGGATCAATGGTTTAACCCAAAAATAGAAACACCAACTCCTATTTGTATTAAGTGATTTAGTATTCCTCTAACTCGAGTACATAGGTCTAATAATTTCACTCTTTCCTTGCCTCTATCATGGCTGACCCCCAAAGTGTAAAGCTTAAAGAATTTGACCAACCCCTAGAAATAAAGATAGAGAATTCAAATAGATACATTAGGGAGGTGTCCAAGTTCAACTTAAAATCTATTTTGATTTGATTCAAACTCCTAATTTTATTTCCTAGATAAACACCTCATAAATGCAATCCTAATTCAAATAAGACCATGGCAACCTTATTTGAATAAGATAATTATGTAGTAATTATCTAAATAAAATTAGATAAAGTAAAATCCTTTTTCCTATCTTTCTTATTCCAAGATAAATTAAAACTTAATGGACAAGTTAAGATAATATTCTAGTTAAAACTCATTTAGGATATTATCCAAATTTAATTCATATATATTTAAACAAGGTTATTTAGATATTTAAATTAATTATCTAATTAAATAATTTACCCATATCTATTTAATCTAAATTAATTTTCATATTACTCAAAAGGTAAATGTAATTAATTTAAATTACAAATCCTTGTCTAAATAAATATTTACCAAAATTAAATATTTATCTTAAATAAATAATACAAAATTATCTCAAGTCCACTTACTGGTTAAAAGGCCTACACCCATATTAGTGATGTGGCCAGCGCCCTACTTGACCATTGTGAGAATCAATGTACTTCAAGTAATCTGATAGATAACGATCTGTTAAAAAATTATATTAAGCTAGTGAAGGGACAAACTAGACATACATAATTAGGGTGTAATAATTCTATATAATTAAATATTTTAAGCTGAATAAATTAAAAACATAATAATTAATGTTAGAGTTATACCATTAAAGACTTGAAACTACTCTCCTAATTATATGCTATATTACTTAAGCTTATGAATAGCCTTAGTCCAATGACTCGGTCATATCTGCAATACCCTAATTTGATATCCATGATCAACTTAAGCCTAAAATCTATTTACTACTTGATCACCTTATTTTAAAGTTCCATTATACACCTTATACGAAAATGATTATTCACCATATATCAAAAATTAATAATTTGATATACAAATGATCGAGACCTTGGCTATTTTCATTGTTTAGTATAATGTCTTGCAAGAGGAAAACCTTAACTCTTTATAGGTGCTATGATTCCATAGCTATAATTAACTTTCACATCGTGTATAAGTCATGTACCTAACGAACCAGTCTAATAGCTTATTATCTCGGGACACTTCAGTCTTTGGAACATCAAAGTACGTAAATTATAATAATGGAATCAGTTACTTACTCAGGATTAAGATAATTACACAATGAACATCTAAAGTGAATTAATCTATGTAAGCGGACTTATTAATGGATTAATTATATTTTGGTTTACTCTAGTGTATTATCACATTTAGATGATCTATCTATATCTTTACATAGTGGTCGGCTTACTTTTAATGGCTGAGACAAACCATCTTCCTAGTGATATTTAGACGACATAATAGTCTTCATATGATTTAGCTATTCACATTAACCCTATATACTACGAACTATTGATTTATACTACTTACCTTAGAATGTTGTCTTCTTGCATATAAAGTCCATTATATGTGACTTTCTAAAAGTATAAACACAAGTAGTCAATAAGCCATATTTGCTTTTATTTACTTTAACTTGCAGATAGAATGAGGAAAAAATAACAATGATCTAATAATAACCTTGAATATAATATAATTAATAAATTCAAACTTAAAGAAATACTCCAAAAATGTCTTTCATACTTAAGGCATTCCCAGCACTCCCGTCACCCAAGTCTAATAACTATTGGCTAAAATCTACTATTAAACAATGTGAAGGATTTCTTAATCTCATATTAATAGAGTAAACAAATGATAATGCTCTTAAATATCAAATTTAGAAATTGTAGCCACCATAAAGTCATTTCTACTATTTTGAGGAACCATGGGTAAGATTTGCTTGAGATCACCTCCTAGTATCATTGTTTCCCCTCAAATATCTTTTATTTAGAATTGGGATCCTTAAAACACATAATATACTATAAGATACGATAAATGACTTTAAATGCCTGTCTAAGTGCTATTAAAGCTTCATCCCATATGATCAAACTTGTTTTAGAAAATAATTCAAATAATGCATTATCTTGTTTAACATCATAACATGAATCTTTATGTAACTTCAACGGTATTTTCTAGGAAGTTTCGAGATACTAAGTAATTAGATTATAAAAATATAAAATAATACATAAAGATAGCAACAAAAATGAATTAAAAAAATTAATCTGAGACTCCCTAAACTAGATCGTCTTGCATGATCTTGATCAATCTTTAAGATCAAAAAACCTAAAAACATGCCTTAATCTTGAGAAGTCTCTCAGCAATTCCATTACCTGACAACAAATATACTGAGCCTCCTTGTTGTCATTCCCAAAGCTATCCAAGCATGTAACCTCTAACGGTTATCCACATAGGTGACCCAAAAAACCTTTAATAAGGAAGAAACTTTGTTGCGGAAGCCATGCTAGCGGCTTAGGTTTACATAAACTCCCTTGCACTTAAAAGACCTTAATTCTCAATCAAAATCACCAAAGAAAATAGAATTTCTTTTGATCTAGGCTGATTTATGCCGACTCCTATAGGAAAGTTCAAGATTGCATAATTCAAGCTTTTGGAAGGGATCTTGGCCAAATTTTCTAGGCCACCTTAGGGCATATGGAGCGGTAAACATAGGCTTATATATCTAAGGTTTAAGATTTTAAATTTCTTAGAAATTACAATTTTTCCCTTAGGCCATATGAACTTATTCTAATTGGGCCTAAGTAACCATTACTTATATTAAACATGTTAGCCTAGTCTCAATTTAATTTCTACTAATCACCCTAATGTGCATGACCTATTACACCTTCATCATATTGGCAATAAATATAAAATAGCCCAATCAAGAATATTTTATAGACCAAGATCGGCATCTAGCAATGTATCATGGCCACTTAACATCTAGGGAGTGTTAATATGGTTTTGACAAGCCTTCCAATGTTTAATATCTTTTAGTGCGATAAATATCCTTTCATTATACGTCCCGGAATTAGCAAGAGCATGAATGGATGTTTACCTTTAGCCTATTCTATATTAGTATGCAATCCTTATATGTTAAATCCATAATTAGTATTACCTTGGCCAAAGACTTAGAGTTGACACGGACTAGGTTTATGGGTGATGAATCCTCTCTGGACCACTTATTCACCCACCATATGATTCATGTCAGGCACAAAACCACCCTACCATAAGCATCCATATATTGTAGACCCGTTTGTGATGGAATCAAAGTATGATGCTATTCATATTAGATGACCTAGTGTCATAAGTCTAATGATCACTTACATTACTGACACGTGAGAGTATTTTCATAGAAATTTGAGTGAAATACCAAATGAAACTCTCATAGTAGGTCATGTTCAATGAACTTGTTACCATAACAAGCACCCATATAATGTCCCCAAGTATCTCTATACTTTAACTTATGAGATCAGTTGCATGCAGCATAAGCATAAAGGCTTACATATGCTAGTCTTTGTGCATTGTCAATGCCCTATCTTAACAATAAAATGATCAGGAATGGTTTTAGAAACACAGCTTTAATGCATAAGGATCTCACAATTGTAATTCTTTATGATTCTCTTACAATGCCGATATGTTTTATGGGCTTTATCTACAAAAGATATTTATAAGATTTATACAACTAAATCTCATGGACAAAGAAATACCTTTATAACATGAATTAAATATAATGTTTGATTAGATGAATCACTAAATATTAACGCTTTACAAGCCACACTGATGGCTTGTATGGCTTACACTTACAATCTACCACTAACACTAAAACCAATCACCCATATGTTTAAGTCTCATACCCTCCATGCGATAATCATGTTTTAGCTAGGATAAAACTTTAGTGAAAAGATCAGCTAAGTTTTCCTCAGTGGGTATTCGTTCTATACTAACATCACGTCTCTCAATAATATCTCTAATGACATGATATCATTGTAACACATGTTTGGATTTCTGATGAGACATTGGTTCCTTAGCTTGCACTATGGCTTTATTGTTATTATAGTAAAGAGGCATTAGATCAGCAATGCTTGGTACCACACCAAGTTTGATGATAAACTTCTTTGTCCAAACTGCCTCATTCGTACCTCACATGGAGAGATGCATTCAATTTTAGTTGTTGAGTCTGCAGTTGTAGCCTATTTGGAACTTTTCTAATAGACTGTAACACCATTAATGGTAAATACAAAATCACTTTGCTACTTAGTATCATCCTAATCAGATTGAAGTAGCATCATTATAAACCCTTACATGGAGTTCAACCCTTCCATACACCAAAAAGATATCCTCAGTCCTTTATAAGTACTTAAGGATATTCTTCATAATATTCTAGTGACTTTCCCTAGGATCACTTTGGTATTCTCTCATGATAGTTAGAGTGTATGATATATTAGGTCTTGTATGTAGCATGGCATACATAATAGATCCAACAACTTAGGCATCTATGATCTCATTCATTTGTGCCTTTTCATATGACATTTTAGGACATCTATTTTGAGTCATGCACACCATATACCATAGGCTGGTTTCGTCTTTTAAAGTTTTCCATGCCAAACCTTTTTAGCACATTTACCTATCTAAGCAAATTGGGATAAGCCAAGCAATCTTTTTTATCTATGTTTATAGATTTTAATTCCCAAAATATATGTTGCTTCTCCTAAATCCTTCATAGAGAATTGTCTGGACGGCCAGACTTTAGTGGCCTACAATAATGGTATGTATTTTCCTAAGAGCAATACGTCATCAAGATATAGCACTAAGGAAACAATAGCTTGCCCATTCATCATTTTATAAACACATGGATCATCAATCTACATACTTCATTTTGATTTGACTTGGATGTAAAACCATCAGGTTGTGCCATGTACACTTTCTATTGCAAATTCGCGTTGAGGAATGCAATTTTTACATCTATTTGTCATATCTCATAACCATGATATGTAGCATTAGCAAGCATAATCGGGATGGATTTTACCATATAAACTATTAAAAAGTTTTCCTCGTAATCAATGCCTTTTACTTGATTATAACCTTTTGCCACCAACCTGGCCTTATGTATCTATACATTGCCATCTATATCAGTCTTTCTTTTAAAAACTCATTTGCACCCTATGGGTATTTATTAGACCTTTTAGTGGTGAATGAAATCAAGAGGGGGTGAATTGATTTCTCAAAACTTTGGTAAATTAAAACTTTGATAAATAAAATTGAGATATCTAAACAATAAACTTTGAAGTGCAAGTTAGTAAATTGAAATAAACAATTAAAGACAAAGGAAAGAGAACCAAACTTAATGATTTAAAAGGGTTCAGCCTTAATTGCCTATGTCCTCTACCTTGGCCTCACTTGCCTTGAATTTTCATAATTCACTAACGTGAATTGTCTACCTTTTAAGGATAAGATATAACCTTTACACTCCCTATCTTTTAAGGCCAAGATAGAACCCTCTCTCACTACTTTTAAAGGTTAAGTAGAAACCTTTTCTACTTTTCAATGGCTATGTGGGAACCTCCCCTTTTTATAAGGATTTGAGTGTAAATAAATAGAAATTCTAAAGGTTAGGTGTTTACAAGAATTTTGGCTCAAGGAAAAAATGTATCTAAAGATATAAAAGGAAGAATACAAAAATAGGAAGAATTAATCTTATACAAAGATGAACTACTTAGTGAAAATGATGGAAAAGATGAAAGATTTGACTCTAAGCACAATCTCTTGGTTCTTCTCTTTATTGAAAGTGTTGGAGTGGATTATTTATTGCTTTGATCATGTTTATAGCCGTTTGGAACATTTGGTGAAGGAATATAGCCGTTGGAGTCTTCATAAATGTCATTTCTTGTTGTTCTTTATACTATTGTATCGATACAATACCAAGAGTATCGTTGCATAAGTTAAGAATATAACCGTTGTAGGCTATTATATCGATACAATAAGCTGAGTATTGATACTTATCATGTTGTATCGAGGTAGACACATTTTGTATCAATATATTTGAGGGTTTCAGCCAAACATTAGCTACTGCCAAGCAATGTATCGATACATATAAGATCTATCGATGCTCACTGCATTGTAGACACAAGTTTGTTGAAAAACAGAAGAGAGTTGGGCTCTAATAAGGTGATTCTAAGAATGAGCAATGGATCAAAAGTTGAAGTCATTACTATCGGAACCTAT
Organism: Adansonia madagascariensis; assembly: GCA_038381835.1. Classification (NCBI taxonomy): domain Eukaryota; kingdom Viridiplantae; phylum Streptophyta; class Magnoliopsida; order Malvales; family Malvaceae; genus Adansonia; species Adansonia madagascariensis. The sequence goes on along the minus strand of JBBYHL010000014.1, from coordinate 3,897,510 downwards.
ACCTTATCATTACCTATTGGCATGACCTTGGAACTTAAAGAATGCCTTTATATTCCTAGACTGTCAAGAAACATCATTGCAATTTATACCTTACTAACAATGATGATTTCAAATTTAGAATGAAAGGCAAAAGCTGTTCTATCATTTTAAATGACGTGGTTTATGGATCAGCCTTATTGACGAATAAATTGTTTGTTTTGGATTCTGAAATGTCTTTGCTCAACATAAATGTAAAAAAAGATAAAATGATCCATCAAAAACTTATATCTGGCATTGTAGGCCTGGGCATGCTAATGAGACTCGAGTAGCCAAGTTACATAAAAAAAGTTAACTTGGCCCATTTGATTATGAATTATATGGGACATGTGAATTTTGTCTCTTTGGCAAGATGGCCAAGACTCCCTTCACTAATGAAAGTGAAAGAGTTGGTGATTTATTAGGCCTTGTACATTCAGGTGTATATGGATCAATGAATGCAATGACTAAACATGGGTATTCCTACTTCATTACCTTAACTGATGATTACTCAAGGTATGGGTAAATGTACTTAATAAAGTATAAGTCTAAATCTTTTGAAAAGTTTAAAGAGTTTAAGGCTGATGTAGAGAAACAAACTTGCAACAGTATTCTAGCTCTTAGATCTGATCGAGGAAGAGAATACTTAAGTCAATAATTATTGGGTTATCTGACAAAAAATGGCATTTTGTCACAATAGACTCCACTTAAAACTCCACGACAAAGCGGAGTGTTTGAATGGAGAAATGAACCTTGCTAGACATGGTTTGTTCCATGACGTCTAAAGCAGACTTTTTGATATCCTTTTAGGGATATACTTTAAAGATTGTCACAAATCTTCTATATAAGGTTCCATCCAAATCTGTGGATAAGATGCCATATGAAATGTGGGGTGGCAAAAGACCATTATTGTCTTATCTCAAAATTTAGGGCTATCCAGCTTATGTGAAGCAAAAATCAACAGACAAGCTTCTAGCTGAATCAGTCAAACGTAAATTTGTATAGGTATCTACAAGAGTCACATGGATATTACTTTTACTAACCAACTGAACAAAAAAAAATTATTTCAAAACATGTAGTCTTTTTAGAGAAAAGGTTTCTAATAAAAGAGTTCAGTAGGAGCAAAATTGATCTTAAAGAAATTCAAAAATAACAAATTGACATTTTAGTGGAACTGGAGCCCACGGTTAAAGTAGTAGATGCTCAACCTGAAGCTTAAAAGACAAGAACTCTATCGATATGGGAGGATCAGGCAAATTCCAGATAAATACGAATTTCTTGTGGATCAAGATGACTTGCCTTGTAATATTGAACCTACCAATTATGAGGAAACAATGTTTGACATTGATTACGTTAAATAGCTTGAAGCCATGAGAATTGAAATGGATGCCATGTAAATCAACCAAGTATGGACTTTGGTTGATCCACACAAATGAATAAACTGTTAGCCATATTAGCTTTGAATTAATCTCAGTTTTGATGTAACTAAAACTTAAGCTTAATTAGCTTGTGTTTAAATATTTTCAAGACTAGTACTTTCCATGAAATATTTTGTAAACACTTTTTAGATAAGTTTTACATGGTTTAAAACAAAAAAAAAAATCAGTTTCCAAAGAATTGTAAAGGGCTGTATCGAGACAATGCATAAATGTGTGGATACTATGTTTAAAAACTTGGATAGTGGAGTAATCTAACTCAATCATCTGAAGGTCCGTCACTTTCCTTCTATTGAGAACACTTCTAAATTTTATATACCAGTCCAAACACTTTAGGCTTATGTCATCTAGTATACCTCGCAATACAGCTATTATATTTACCATCACCAATAACCTAGTATGAAATAAATATAATTAATTATTCATGTATTAAACCAATAATGATAAGGTATTAAATCTTTATATGTTTTTCCACTAATTTTTCAAAATAATAGCCCTCATTATTATTCAAAAATTTCTTCAAGTTATTTTTAGTATGTTAAGACCCCTTTAAACATGTTATGACCTTGGGGTTAGCCTAACAAATCACAAGGCCAAATTAGCTTATCGATTGCATCTCTATGCAACTCCTAGATCAATTAGGTGGCAACTTTTTGTCTAAACACATTATATGCATTTCGCCTAACAATCAACTTGGACACCATACGGTCAAGTTTGTAAGCATCTAGAGAACATGGCATTAGTTGAGTAAGACCCATTAATTATAACTTAAGTAGCTTGTGTGGAACGGACTTTAGGGTTAGCCCAACAAATCTTTGGAAAACTTAGAGATTTTGTTGCCAGAAGCTATGCTAGTAGCTTAGGTTTCAATAAACATTCCCTTGCAATTAGAAGACTTTGATTCTCAATCAAAATCACTAAAAAAAATAGAATGTCCTTTGATCTAGGTTGATTTGTGCCAACTTCCATAGAAAGTTTCAAGATTACGTAATTCAGGCTTTTGAGAAAGATCTTGGCCAAAATTTCCAAGCCACTTTAGGGCATATGCGACGATAGACATAGTCTTATATAGCTTGGATTTAAAATTTTAATTTTTAAGAAATTATAATTTTGCCATTGGCTCATGCAAACTTATTCTATTTGGATCTAAGTAACCATTACTTGTATCAGACATATTAGCCTAACCTTAATTTAATTTCCACTAATCACCCTTATGTGTGTCACACATTAGGCCCCTATTATATTAAAAATAAATAAAATAGCCCAAGTAAAAATATTTTATATTTAGAATAAGATTGGCACCTAATAATGCATCATGGCCACTCAATATGCAGGGAATGTTAATATGGTTTTGACGAGTCCTTCAATGTTCAGTATCTTAATGTAATAAATATCCTTTCATGATATATCCCAAAATTAGCAAGAGCATGGTTCAGTGTCTACCTTTAGCCTATTCCATATTAGTTTGCAACCCTTATATGTTAACTCTACAATCAATATTGCATTGGCCAAGGACTTTGAGTTAACACGGGCCAGTTCATATGAGATATGCCCCCTCATATCACTTAGGGTGATCAATCGTCTCTGGAAAACTCATTCACCTACCATATGATTCATGTCATACCGAAAACCACCATACCATAGCATCCATCTATTATAGGCTTGTTTGTAATGGAATCAAAGCATGACACTCCTCATATAAGATGACTTGGTGTCACAAGTCTAAATATCACTTACATTATTGACACATAAGAGTATTTCCATAGACACTTAAGTTAAATACTAAATGGAATTCTTATACTGGGTCATGTTCAGTGAACTTGTTACCATAACAAGCACCCATATGATGTCCCTAAGTATCTCTATACTTCAACTTATGAGATGCTAGTCTTTATGTGTTGTCAATGCTCTGTTTTGATAATACGATGGCCAGGAAAATTTTAGAAATATGACTTTGATGCATAGGGATCTCATAATTGTAACTCTTTACAATTCCTTTGCAAACCTTATCTATATAAAATATTTATAATATTTGTACAACAAAATCCATGGGGAAAGAAATACCTTTATAACATTAATTAAATATAATATTTAATTACTTGAAATCACTAAACATTAATGCCTTATAAGCCACAACGATTGGCTTGTAAGGCTCACAGTAACATTTTAAACTTAGAGTGTGCTGTTTTGTATCCAAACAACAATAGAGCAATAATTTCTGAAAATGTGACTACAATAACGATTTTACCTTGAGATTAGATCTGAACAATAATTATTCTCCATGAAGAAGTTTTCCCATACTCTAAAAGGACTCGAATCCCGGTAAAGTCTAACCTTGTGCAATTATCAGATTTAAAAATTAACAAAATAACATAAATAGTGGACTTCCTTACAAATCATTAGGAATGGACTTACATGTAGTATGACATATCAAAATTTAACGAAATTAAATCAATCATCTATTAGAGGAATACCTAACTTTCAAATACCATAATTTGGAATAAGACCTAATCTTAAAGATCCCTAAAGAGTATCGGTTAGGCTTCCTAACAAGATCTTTAAGGTCATAAGCAACATACACATCTTGCATCTAACAAATATCCTCATAAATGATTGTAGCAACCTTCACAAGGCTCAGTGGTTCTCTAGTGCTAGTAAAAAGGCTCATCGAGCCTTAACCAAAAGTATCTATGAATGGCTTCTTCCTTTACATGATCCAAGAACATTTTTGGGATGGTCTTTGCACCAAAGAGAAGGAAAGAATAGTTTCGTAAAGAGGTTGGAAAGTGGTAGTTTTGGTTGGTTTCCTTCCTGAAGGGCAACGGCTATGAAAAAAAGGCTAAGAGAATTATTTTTCTCACTTGCTGATTGCATCTTTCATTCCAATTTTTACTATGCTTTGCTGAATTCTCCTTAATCCCATTAAGAAAAGTTTTTATGAACTTTAAATTACTTACCTATGTGAAACATTTTCACTTTATTAATTTAATTTTATAAAAACACTTATCTATGGTGGCTGAACCTCACACATAAAATGGGCACTAGGAGTTTCGGCCAAGGCATTATGAATATGCACAATATTCAAGCTAAGTGCACCATAGACAAGTTAAATACATTAGGTTTCTTAGGAATTTTAATTCAATTACTAAAATCATTATTTATCTTATAAATAATCCATATCTAGTTTATCTTATATATAATTATCAAATAATTAAATATAAGATAAATAGATGAAACCTATTTGTCTAAGTAAACATCTTTTTATGAATTTTATCTTATAAAATTCACATTTAATTAAAAAAATTTTAATTAATAATCTTGTTTAATACTAATTATCTAAATAATTAATATATATCACAAGATTATCTTAGGGATATTCGCCCAAGACATTATCCACTTAGACATGGTATGTCTTAATTTGGACATTATCTAGATAAAACAATCTTATCCACTATGTCTTAAAAAATAACAAAAATTTAGATTTCATAAATCTAATTTTATGACTTAAATTAAATGCTAATTGAACTATTCAATTAAGTCCTCTATTTAATTACCTTTTATTTAATTAAGTCAAACTTAATTAAATGCCAAATTTAATCCAACAATATCATCTTGTTGTGTTCCTAACATGCTGGCAATTAACATAATTAATCTCATTAATCACATTCATAGATCAAGAGCGCAGCTAGCAACCCATCATGACCATCCAAATGTTGAAGAGTCGATGTAACCTTATCGAAACCTTTCAGTAACCAGCCTATCAGTGTAATACGGCCTACTCGTGCTTCAATCCATGTTAGATATCTTAGCTCATGGTTAACAATCATGAATCCATGAGGAATTTTTCCTTATAATTCATTATGATTTGGCCAGAGACTTTAATCCTATTAACCATAGTAAAGCTCATTTAGGATATGTCTCCACTGGGAGTGGTGAATCCTTTTTGGATCACTCATCCATCTACCATATGCATCGTGTCATACCCAAAACTACCCTACCATAGGCATCCATCTATTCTGGACTTGTTTTGTGATGATCTCTAAGTATGACACTCCTCATATGAGATGACCTAGTATTACAAGTCTGAGGACTATTATACATGACTGGCACATTAGAACATATTCCATAAATGCTTAAGTGACTAATACCAAATAGAGTTCTCATACGAGCCATGTTTAGTGAACTTGTTTCCACAAAATAAGCACCTGTATGCTATCCTAAGTATCTTTATACTTCAACTAATGAGATCAATGCATAGAGGCTTAGCATATGTTGGTCTTTGTTCATTGTCAATCCCCTATCTTGACAATATAATGACCGAAAATGTTTTTAGAAACACAACTTTTATGCATAAGGATTTCATCATTGTAACTCATTACATACTTTGTAAGGCCATTGTGTTTCGTGGACTTTATCCAAATAGTGGTTCATGATAGTCAATCATGCGATTAACATGAAGGAAAACCTCGTGTTACTTTAGCAAGTAATTGGTATACAGTTAATTGATTGTATATCTTCCTTGTCCCGATTTGATTGGTTCAAAAGCATACATTGGCATGCCCCACTTCCATAAAAGAGAAAAAAACTGCCATGGTCATGTTCTAATGTTAAGCCCATCATATTAAGTCATTATGATCTCGTAATAGCACATCCCCACCATAATTCATTTCTTCTAAAACTAAGAAATTTGCATTCTTATATGACTAACACCAAGCTTGGGTAAGGAATAATCTTAAACTCCCTCGATCTTTCATTGCTATTCAAAATCTTTTCTATCTCAAACGATGCATGGTTTTGCAATTATTCTATAATTATAATTAGGTCTGTCGTCTATATGTTATTCTCTATCAATATAAAATATCTTTAAAAGCAGAGGTTCTAATTCTTCATCCACAACTAAAAATGTTTCATAACTTCAGAAAAGAGGACAGTGACAAATAGATAATGCAATTGATGTCTATGGGCTCATAAAGATGCTTTACGTCATGTTTCATGCCATTTATAATCACCTCCAAGAAATCCCAATGCTTTACATGCATTTTTGAAAATCGGATAAATAACTTCATCAACTGTTTTTATATCTTTAAAAGATATAGCACATTTTACAATTTCAAGCAATATCTTTAGGATCTATCTCTCACCTGAAGATGGATAAGCATAATATAATCTAGCAACAAGCCTCCCATGTTTTCTAGGTTTCCACCTTTCATAGTTTTACTTCAAAACCACTTTCTCGAGAATTCAATATAAGTTAAACTTATTGCATCCTCATGCAACTTATTTGCATGCATCCATTATGTGAAGATTGTCTTATTTATGTTTGGCCTACTTAAAACATTACGCAAATCTTCACCATAACCAAAAATTAAACTTTGTTCATGCAGTGAATGGAATGTCAATGTTCCATTGCCAGCTCCCGATGTTGTGTATGAAATTGAAATATTCTCTAACATGCTTCGAAAGGTAATGACAATTCAAGTATCTTTTGATCTTATTAACCTCAATCATAGAATCCTAATCCGTTTCCCAATTAACTGATGCATTTTCCTCGATTATGCATGTTGCTTTATCTTCCCCCTTACACATGTACTACAACAAATATGTGATGTATCAGACTAGTTGCACAATTCGAAATTAATATGAAAATTATAGGGGTGAGCATTTTATTAGTTCAATTTCAAAATTCTTAAATTGATTAAAGTGAATAAATTTATTAAATCAATTGAAAAAAATCCCAAAACTAAAATAACTGAACCAAACTTATATTGATCGGTGTAGTGTTTTAGAGTTTAGAAATAAATAAATAAATTATATTATTATATAAAAATAATATATTATATTATAGGCAATATATAATATATAATATATAATATATAAATGATATATTATATTATATAATTTCAAATTACTATATAAATATATTTAATATATTATATAAAATAAAATTAAAAATTAAATTAAAAAGGTCTATTAGTTCATTCTATTTGATTATCAAATTTCAAAAACCGACAACTGAATGAACTAATTAAAAAAAAACAACTCTTCACAGGCGACTAATTTCAGAACCAATTAAACTAAACTGAATTAATCAAATTTGACCAATTCGGTCGGTTAAATTGTTTCAAATTAGTCGATGCTCATCATTGAAATTGATTTATAAAAAATATTTTGTAAAGTGTTTATATTTTTTGGGAAAATTAGAGATTTTTATTGTTTGGACGATAAAATGTAAAATATTTTATGTTATTTGTTTGTTTTATAAAATATATACTTTTGTCAATTAATAACATTGAAATAATTATGAAAATATTAAAAGTTTATTATTAAAATTTTGAAATATTAATATTTATTAATATTCATGTCTAATATTATATTAATATTAAATGCTTAGAAAAAATTATTTATTATGAAAACATTGTTTATATTAATATTGTAAATTTTTTTAATATTATTTTGATTATTATTATATTTCTAGGAATGAAAATGTTAAAAATATTAATAATATTATTAAAATATGATAATATTTATACTATTGAAATATTAATAATTTATATTGAAAATATTTATGTTTTGAACAATTAAAAAGTATTATTCGTTGATATTTATTTACTATATATTTTAAATTTAAACATTAAAATATTAACATTATTAGAAACTATTATTAAAATATTATATGAAATAATATTCATTATTAAAATAATAAATATATGATTTTATTTTATAAATATTTATAGTAATTAAATAATAATAAAACAATATAGTTATTAAGAAGTTATAAATATTTATGTTTACTAATATTTAAAATAGAAATATTTAAAAGTTATTTACTATTTATTTTTAAATTTAAACAAATTAATAAATGATTAAAATATTAACATTATTAGAAACTATTATTAAAATATTATTATTAAATTTAAAATAATAAAAATATTATTTTATTTTATAAATATTTATAGTTATTAAATAATAATAAAATAATATAATTATTAAGAAGTTAAAAATATTTATGTTTATTGATATTTAAAATAGGAAATTAAAAGACTTTTTGTATTAATATTTGAATATTTAATATATTTTTAAATTAAAATTATGTCTATAGACTGGATAAAGTCGAATTTTAGACTTGTGAACTTGACGACGAGCAACGTAAACCATGAACTATTTTTTTTTTCAAAAATTATTTTTATTTTCTCTAAACGGTAAAGATAATTTTCTGAAAATAATTTTTCGTTAATCAATTAATTTTCTACCAAATAAATAATAAAAAAATGTAAAATATCGTTGTCAATTTCTGGAAAAAAGGGGAGCTTAGTAAACCCTCCGCTTTTGCCTGTGCAATTCTAAAACCCTAAGTCCCTTAACTTAACCCCCTTCCCTTTTCCCAAACTCTTTTCTTTACTGTTACAAAGAACACATTTTCAGGAAAAGAAAAAAAATGATGAACACCGTCGTAAAACGCACAGCTTTCTTAGCCTCTAGGCGGATCCTCGCTGCCTCCACCCAAACTCTCCTTCAACAATTCCACTCAACGACAGCAGCAGCAGCAGTAACCGCTAGAGATGCCGAGACTCTTTTTATTAACAGATTCAAGCCCTTCTCTGGCTTTCCGGGGTCTGCAGCGAAGGGTTTACACGCCAAATCAGGGCCGTTGAATTTGAGGGCGTCGCCTAGCTTGCAGGCGGAGTATGCTGTCGTGGATTATGCTGAAGAGAAGGGGAGTGATGGACTTGAGATCTCTAATCTGGGGATTGCTCCGGAAATTGTTTCTGCTTTGAAAAATAAGGGTATCACCAAATTATTTCCAATACAGGTAAAATTAAATATATATGGACTTTGTTTTAGGCTTTACAAATTTTTTTGAAATAAGATTTAATTTTTTTTATGTCCCCCCCTACTTTCGACTGTAGAGAGCGGTGTTGGAACCGGCAATGCAAGGAAGGGATATGATTGGACGGGCTAAAACAGGGACAGGCAAAACGCTTGCCTTTGGGATTCCTATCATGGACAAAATCATTCGATACAACGCTCAACATGGGTTTGTTTACTTCTTTTTGCTACTTGATTTTTAATTTTGATTTGAAAAGGTAAAAAAAAGTGCATATCGAAACTCATAATTTTGCTTTTATTACGAGTACATAAGTTATATTCAAATTGTTTTATGCCTTAGCCATTTGCTCATTTTTAACCAAATTGTAATAATATGATACTCCTATAATGTAGCTTTTCAATGTTTACTTTTAGCTTTTAGCAAATATTGAGGAAGCAAAAGTTAAATATAGCAAGTTAACAACCAAAAAGCACCTTATTGGTTTAATTTGAATCTTTTATATACATGAAAGGTTTAACTGTTGTTGATTGATTATGGACAATTTTTATTCTCATTTTTAATCATACATGTCATTTTGTGTTAAATATGCAGACGTGGTAGAAACCCCTTATGCTTGGTTTTGGCACCAACTAGGGAACTTGCTAAACAAGTTGAGAAGGAATTTCATGAGTCTGCCCCCAATTTGGATACAATATGTGTTTACGGGGGTACGCCCATTTCCCGCCAAATGAGGCAACTTGATTATGGTGTTGATGTAGCTGTTGGTACACCTGGCCGCATTATTGATCTGCTTAAGAGAGGTGCTCTCAACTTATCAGAGGTTCAGTTTCTTGTTCTTGATGAAGCTGATCAGATGCTTCAAGTTGGATTTGCTGAGGATGTTGAAACAATACTGGAGAGGCTGCCCGCTAATCGTCAAAGCATGATGTTTTCAGCAACAATGCCTAATTGGATCAGAAGCCTTACCCAGAAGCACTTAAAAAACCCACTAACTATTGATTTGGTTAGCATGCATATCTTCTTTTCACCAATCTGCCATGCTCATGGTTATGATGTCTTGCTCCTAGTTATTGGTTCATCCCCTCTATTTGTTTTCAGATTATCTTTTCCTCTTGTATTGATGATGCCTTTGGTGGTGCTGTTTATATATGTAAATTTAGGGATCTAGAAATCAATGCTTGGCATGTTGAAAGTTGTGAAGCTGTAATCCATGTTCCACTGCTTAAATTTTGGTTATTTTAAAATTAATTTGTAATCTAATTAAGGATGAAATG
>JBBYHL010000014.1:3811137-3827247 GCA_038381835.1 Adansonia madagascariensis | reverse complement strand
TAAATGAATAAAATCTCAATGCCAAACTTGCTTAATGTAGCGACAGTATTGTACACACCCCATCTAACCATATTTAGCCCTCATCAAAATAAAATTAATAAAAATATTAACAATAAAACAGAATTTGGATTAAATTGGTAGAATATTAAGCTGTAAATTTCCAACAGCTTGAAATAAAGAAGGTTAATGAATAATTTCGTCTTCAATAAATTATTAATATATGCACTTCCTCTGCCTCCCTTCTAAATCTGACATTGGCATAGATAAAAATTTAAGGTTATTGTCGTTTCCTTTGTCGCTTCCCTCCTAGTTGCTGTCTGTCTGGTCTACCTCACAGCTAGCCTAGTACCTTCTTCAAAAATTAACTTTTGTTTTATATTATATTATATATATTCGGTTGCTTTAGGAATGACATATTTTTCTTTGTTACTTTGTGATTTTTAATGTAACAAAAAAAGTGGCCTCGTCTTCACTATCCCTTTCTGATTTTGTGAATGTTTCTCTCTCTCTCTCATGCATGCCATTTTCTATTGAGTTTATGAGTAGAGGTATATATGAGTTAGGTCAAATTTAAATATGATATTAATATTATTTATATTTATTTAAATTTAGTTTAATCTGAAATATAAATTTTAAATTTTATTTAAGTTCAATCGTGTTTATAAATAAGTAATTCAAATTAGTTTAGACCTTTTCATATTATATTTATTAATTTTTTAAAAAAAATTTAAATTTAATCTTTAGTATTTTACTTCTGTGGATAATAGATTTGGATAACCGAATCTATTATCCTTTTATTTGTAAAATGCCTAAACAATTATGCTTATAGAGAGAGTCTAACCTTAGCTTACAACTACTAAAGACTTTATCAAGTGAGCCTAAAAGAATTAAATGACATCAAATTTAATGAAATATAATATTAATTTAAAAAAATATTTTTCCAAAATCAAAATAAAATAATAAATTAATTATAAATTTTAATTAATTATGCTAAATATCTTTAAACTAATTTTTGTCTGATTTTACATTTTATTTTAAAAATTTGACTTTTTTGAATCGAATCACTTGTTTTTAACAAATTTTAATTTGATATAAACAAAATATTTATGAAATATTCTATTCTTGTTAAATTTTATAAAAAACCAAAATGGAAAAAAAAAAAAATAACAATGTGCAAGGGATATGTTGCATTTTATGTTCTACGATCAAATTAATTTGACTTTAAAACATTATTGCTGACTAATGTTACCATTAATCACCTAAGGCATGAAGAATAAAAAGAGACAAAAATTAATTTCTATGTCATTTTTATATTTTTCATAATTTATTTATTATTAATTATTAAAAAGAATATTTTGAAAGAATATTATTTTTGTCATATTATTTCTTAAAATTATTAAAAATTAAAGTTTAATGATAAAATTTAATCAAATAAAAATAGAGTGATATCATTTAAATTAAGGTGAAGTACAATACAAAATTCACCTAATCTAAAAGAGAAAAAAAAAAGTGAGTGAAAAAAAAATTGTTAATAAAGAGTTGTTTCCCACTTTAGTGGACACCATTTTGACAAAATATGTAAACCACAACCGTGCAATAATGTAAAACTTATTGCCACTATACTTTCACAAGTGAAATGATTGCATTAATTTCTACACCACTCAATGGTTTTGGTTGTCGAAATGAAATTCCTATACTATTTTCGTTTAGTTTGATGCAAATTTTGATGGAAAAAAAAAATGAAAACCATAAAAAGAGATGAAACGTAGTGGCCATCCTTAACGTTTGAACAAATCTTATAAAATTATTAAATGATATGGAAGTTATCCTCTCGATTGATTCGTCAATTGAGGCGTAATTTAGTAAATAAATAAATAAATAAATAGAGAGCAATTTGGGCAATTGTTAATAAATTGAAAAGCAATTATGACAAAGGTTGATCAAGTAAGGGATAAATGTGCAAAAGTTAATTAATTGAGGGTCATTTGTGGTAAAGGGAGAAAAGAAAGTGAGACAAAAAAATAGGAAAGAAAAAAGACAAAAAAAAATTCATGTGATTGTATTATTTTTTTTATTTTAATCGTATTTAAAGTATTACATATATTATTAAAATAATAATTCGTATTATATAATATGTGACACACTCATGTTTTTATATTGTGTTATTGTTATTAATTAAAATGATAAATTTATCCATCGTTTTTAAAAGATGAATTATTGAAATGTTGGATTCAATTAATCATTTTTTTTTTCTTAGGATTGATGATTTTCATTGTAAATGAATAAAATATCAATGCCAAACTTGCTCAATGTCGCAATAGTATTATATACACCCCATCTAAACATATTTAGGCCTCGACAAAATAAAATTAATAAAAATATTAATAATAAAACAGAATTTCGACTAAATTATTAGGATATTAAACTCTAAATTTCAATTAGCAAAATTAAATTTCCAACAGTTTGAAATAAAAAAAAAGTTAATAAATAATTTCGCCTTCAATAAATTATATATATAAGCACTTTCTCCGCCTCCCTTCCAAATCTGACATTGACATAAATAAAAGTTTAAAGTTATTGTCGTTTCCCTTGTCGCTTCCTTCCTAGTTGCTGTCTGGTCTAGCTCACAACAACCCTAGTACCTTCTTCAAAAATTTAACTTTTATATTGTATATATATATATATATATATATATATATATATATATATTCGGTTGCTTTGGGAAAATAGTGTCAGATTTTTCTTTGTTCCTTCGTGATTTTTCATGTAACCAAACATGTGGCTTCGTCTTCACTATCCCTTTCTGATTTTGTGGACGTCCTTTCTCTCATGCATGCCATTTTCTATTGAATTCATGAGAGTTCGTAAAAAGTATTAAATTTAATTTAATTAATTTATATAATTATTTTTTAAAAAATAATATTTAACAAATCACTTGAATTTTATTATCTTCAATCATTTTTTATTTATAATATATGATCTCTTTTATATCAAAGCAATTTATCTAACTTGAACTGAAATGTTTGGTTAAATATATATGGATAATTATTTGGTACAAAATGGATAGAGTTTTTTTAATTATTTCATATCCCTTTAGTCTATTTAAAAAAAATAAATAATAAATAAATAAAATATATGACAATATTTTAACTTTATTTATGAAGTTAAAAAAATTTTATCATCTATGTACCAGATAATTTTTCAATATATAAAGATAATTATTACAATATTTTTTTAAATTTTGTGAAAATAATTGATTTAACGTAAACTTTTTTTAAAAAAAATGAAAAGATTATAGAAATCATTAAGTGAACTCAATATAAATAAATATTTTATTATTATATTATTATCTTGTAATGTTCCTTAACGTTAAAATTATATATATATATACATGAATTATATGAAATAAAAATTTTAAATATTTTTTTATTAAAAAAATAAAGAAGAAATTAAAGGACAAAAAGTCCCCAAAAAGGAAGGCGATGAAATTGAAGGAGTGATAAATGCTGAAGCAAAGGAATCCCTTTGTCGTGCCGCAAAGCTGGCCAACGAAAACATTGGCGACTCAAAATACTCTTTTCAAAGCGCTTTTCCCAATTTATTGTTTTCTTTTGGTGTAGACACAAACTTGGGGGAATTTATGTTATTCTTCAGCTTTTTTCGGTTATTATAAAATCATCAGGTCATTTGCGTATAAACGTGTTTCAATATTTTATCGATGAATATATATATATATATAGTTTTTGTTTTTAATAAAATATTAATATATATTGATATTATTTATTTTTATGCATTTTAATAATTTTTTATAAAATATAAATACGAATGAAAATATAATTTTATTATATATACGTTTGTATTTTTATATGTAAATATAAATTTTAAATATTATGAATATTTGACATCAAAAATTTTCAAACCTCAAATAAGTATAAAAATATTAAAAAATAAATAATATATTATTTTTAATGATATAATTTAATGAACATATATTATTTTTGGATGAAATTATGAAAAATAAAAATGATCATGGGATAAAGAATTAAAAAGAATGAAATAAGTAAAATTATAAAAAAAAAAAATTTTTTTGTATAATCCAATATAGATTGATATAAATCAATACGAATTTATGCAAAATTTGAAATGATATAGAAACCTAAATGTCATTTACCTCAAAATCTCAAAATTGATTATTAATAAGTAAAAAACATGCTCTACGAGATTGGCTAATCAATTTGCCATGGAAGAGGCCATTTAGATTCTTTTTGATCATCCAATCGTGATAGCTGAATCTAAACCTATCTTTTCAAGCCTGGCCCAAAATGGGCTAGTTCTCTTTCTACCAAATTGAACAAACCCAAGAATAATATAATATAAGTTTAGGAAATTTATATGAGAATATCTGGTTGTACGTATTTAATGCATATATTCCAACAAAATTTTTTATGAGTTTATTAAGAGTATAAGCATCATCTTCTTTTATTAGCACGGATACCAAAAACCTTTTAGAATGAATATATTAGATTATATGCATGAAGTTACATTTATATGATATACTTAATTTGTTTTATTATAAAGTCTTGATGTTATGTCAAACACTGGATTTAGTTTTTATCATCGATGGCTTCGTATATAGGCTTGAACCTTATTCCGAAATTTTAAAATAATTATGTAAATTTTATATATTTTTGTATTGTTTAGATTTATAAGAACAATGCAAGTAGATCCATTTATTTGTGAAAGAATGTTAGTTTTAATAGTAATTCAGCTATTAAGAATGACTTGTGTACAATTCTCGTCAATTAGTTTAGTCTTATAATATTCAATGACCATTGTCATGATTATGTTACATTTATCTATTTTATTTGTTTTTTGACATGCCAAAAAGCTAACATTACTGTCATCAAATATGTGAATCATGGATCTCTTATTCTTTTACCAACTAAATTATTGTAGAGAGATTGTTAATCACTTGATGGAGCAAAAAGGTTTTTTTTTTTTTTTTTTAATTTTCTCCATAACTTCTTATCATAACATGACTTAAAACTTATTATATATGTATATAGACTATTTGTCAACAAGTTAAAGTTATACATACATACTTAACCATGGCCGTTTCATACAGCCATTATAGACAGCATTAATCAAGGGAGGAAAGAGACATCGGTTTGTTAATTTCATGTATCTTACTTATACATATTTTCTTTGACAACCTGTCAAGTTTAGCATTAAAATAAGTATGTATATATATATGTATGTATAGGTTGGTCATTCTTGAAATCTATCATGTTTTCATAGCATTGCTCACTACAAAATATAGAGGAATTAAAAATAATAAATAATTATTTTTAAAAAATAAAAAATCATATAAAAAGTTTTACGAACAAAAAACTATCCCTAATAGTTATCCTCTAAAGCAATCTCTGAAAAGTTTTGAGAAAGATATTCACTTTCAATGCTATAAAATTAGGGATGATATTCACCTGTAATGCAAGCAAATTTAAAATAAAGAGAATATTTCTTTTGATTTTTTCCTTTTCTAATCTCTAAAATTCTCTTATTTTGTAGTGCCTTTAGAGAACACTAATTAAATAGAAATTCATTTTATCATTTTTCCACCATTTGTACTATGGCACAAAATGATCAAATAAACATGATTAAATCTTTGTAGCGAAGCATTAGTATGCCCTATACGTAAAAGAAGAACAAGGAATTTTTTTTATTATTATTGTAGATGAGCTTGTTTTTACAAGAAACAATTCAAAAAGTATTTGAAGATTTCAAGAAGGCTATGGCTCAAGAATTTGAGATGAGTGGCATGGGACTCATATCTTATTACTCGGGAACCCTAGCTAGTAAATCAAATGGAAGAAGGCATTTTGCTTTTCTTTTCTCAAGAGTGATATGCTAAAGGAGGGCCTCAAGAAGTTCAACATGCTCGATTGTAAAGCTTGTTTAACTTAAACCCCCCATGCGTGAAAGTTGGACCAAAGTTTTCAAAATCTATCAAGGTT
Organism: Adansonia madagascariensis; assembly: GCA_038381835.1. Taxonomy (NCBI): domain Eukaryota; kingdom Viridiplantae; phylum Streptophyta; class Magnoliopsida; order Malvales; family Malvaceae; genus Adansonia; species Adansonia madagascariensis. Next base: position 3,821,233 of record JBBYHL010000014.1, on the reverse strand, counting down.
GATGAACAAATATGATCAAATTCCTTCAAATTTAATAATAACGAGGTTAAAGGATTTAGGGTTTTTTTTTTTTTTTTGGTTCTCATTAAATTAGAAAATGAAATGTGACTTGGCATTTTGTAAGGCAGGAAATGACTCGCCCAACACACTTACTAGAGTGTTACACGTGGCATAATAATCCACATCAGCTTCATTTTACTTTCAAATCCAATATAAGGGAAGTTGACGTCATGTCCACGATCAACAATTCAACATTCAGTCGACACACTTATTAGAGTATACTTGCGAATGTTACTAATTGGATATTGACATTATCGATTTTAAGAAGATTCAATTTATGAATTATTAGTGTAGGAATTTTCGTATTGTCTTGACTTATTGTCTATTTCAGGATAACTTTTAAAATAAAATATAAAAGAATATAAATATAATATCAATACACGAATTTAATTTATTACATGTACATTATACGTAAAAAAAATAAAGATAGAAATAAAAATTTAATTCATTTAGATTATGTTGATATTTATCATTCATGTTTATGTTAAAAAAATTAATAAGATATAAATCTAACAGCTCATTTAATAACTTATAACATCATTTACCATGATTTTTTTTACTATTTAATCATCATACCGAAAGTTAAATAAATTACTTACATCAATTCATCTCATATTATTATTTAATATTTTTATTTTTTTGATAATTTATTAATACAATAATCTTTTATTCAATAATTTAAAAACAAAAATATATAACTTTATTTTTCAAGAAAAAATAAAGAACTAATCATTATACTTCATTTGACACAAAATTAGGAGTTTTCTTTTATCACATACACACATGAGCATACATATGGAAAAATAACTAACAATACGAAAATATAACATGACGATATAAATACACAAATATGTTAAAATTTATAAAAGATGAATGTGACAAAAATTAGGATATATTGAATAATGGTAATTAGAATTGGTAATTTCAGATACAATACGAACACGAGACAAAAATAATTACTAAAACGCAGTGTAACACAAAAAATAATACTCGACACAAATGTATGAATGTCAAATCCATATAATAAAAGCTATTAACATGTCAAAATTTATATATGTAATGCATTGCATACGTTTATAACACAAAAAATAACATAAATATAATAAATGCTAATTAAAAGAAAAAACTAACAATTGCTTGCCACACTTGAAGCAACCAATTGCCCCATCAATTGTGCAAGTAATTGAGGGGACAATTTTCATTGTATGTTACATAACAATTTTGGATATGATATGAATAAAAAAAATTAAAAGATAATACAACATAAAAAATAGAATAAACAGAATACAAATATACGCGTATCAAAATTAATTTTATATATAATATTCTAAATACGATCATAATATAAAAAATAATGTAAATGCAACACTATGGTAATTATTTAAAAAATAAAAAGAACAGAAATTGCATGGCTTGTCACGTGGCAAACATTAGTTTCCTCCTCCTTTTATTTATTTTATATGGTTATTTTAATTTTTATTTAATATAATATTCTTATAAATTTTAAAATATAATTTTTTAATTTTTTATTTTAAATATTATTTTAATAAATATTATTAGACATTAATTAATATTTTTCACTATATATGATATAAATTTTAATAAATTAATAATTGATATTATATAAATTTTCTATATTATTCAAACTGATCATATCTAATTTTATTTATATCCCTCTCTACTAATCAAATTGAGATTGTTATGTTGTATTCTTCAATCAATAGATTGTATAAAGCAGCAAAGCAATGTACAGACACCCCTAAATATTATCCCTTAATTTGTTTAATATATCAAAATTACCCTTAATTGACAATCAGTTGACCGGATTGCTTTTAATTTATTATATATGATATTACGAGATTAAATCTTAAATTTTGAGTGAATATAAGGATAATTTGCATAATTTGATCAATAAAAAATATTTCATATATATCTATATATATATATATATATATTTCAGCTAATTGCATAATTTAGCTACATCAGACACAAGTCCATCAACTTTAACTTTATCCTATCTCTTCCTTTTTTTCCCTCTCTTTCCGGGGAATAGAGAATAGTTGGTACATATGAAAGCTAAAACGTCAACTTAAGTTTAATTAGATTAATTTATATAATTATTTAAAAATAATATTTAATAAATTTAAATTTTAAATTTTAATATATAAAATTTTTTATTTTATTCTTATATTACGATTTTTTTTTAAAAAAAAAAGGGAAGAAAATGAAAAGCAAACAGTCAAGACGTGGGAAACACATTACGTATAAAGTTAATTAAAGTTAGAGGAATCGTCGTGAAGCAAGAAAAGAATCTTTTCGACCCCTTAGTCTTGGTCATTGTCCTTCAGTAATAGATTTTCAGTTTTGCTCTTCGCCCACGTTTAAAGAGAATAATAATTCAACACCTTAAGTTTGATTTTAGGATACTAATGATTTGATAACATGAAAGATAATATAAATTAAACATTTTGGCTTAGCGATGAGAACGAGGTCAAATCTTAAGCTCTTACATTCAACGTTCATCGTACTTGAGTTTAATCTAATTTTATATTAAATTTATTTAATTATATGTTATTTTATTCGATGATTTATTTATTTAATTAACGAATTTCTTGACATTTGAATTGTTTTTGGTCTTGTAATAACTTCATTAGTATCTTGTAATATTTGATTGTTATATAAAAAAATTATTTTATCCCTATCATTTATCATAAAATATTAATTTATTGGAAATTAAAAACCATGATCCTCTAACTTTATCATTAACTTATTTATACTAATGACTTAATTCTAGTCAAAATAGTCATAATAATTTGATCAACCATATATTTGTTTTTTCCGAAAATACTTTTTGTACCTTTTTTTTTTTAATATTGTGACGTAAAATAATTGAAATTATTGAAGAAAACTAAAATAAAGTCACATAATATCTAAATTTATCGAAAAAAGGAAATCTAATAATGAATTGCATATGTTAATGTAAACAATATTTGCATATTATTTTGCACTACACAAACTAGTTTAGGTTAACAAAATAAATACAATAAATTACCACTACTTTAATTACTCTATATAAAAGGGGAATTAATGATGCATGAACTTTCTTTCATCACAATTTATTTGTAAAAACATCCAACCAAATACGTAGAAAGCACCACCTTATTTCAGAACCCTATTGGGTTTATATAGTTGTTGACGAGAATGTATTAGAAGACATGACACCGCTAGAACCATGAAGGGGATCACCACCTGAAATAACACTGGCATTTAAACTGTTTGAACCCAACTCCGGTTCACCGTCGACATCGATGTCACGAGCAACGGGGAAGACTATATCTGGATAGCAATAGTCTGTACCACCATGATTGTTTTTCTCTAACTCAGCATCTGCTGTTTCTTGCAGCTCCAATGCAAATCCTAGCCTTTCCATTACATCGTTCATCAATGGCCTATTGACACCCTCTCCTCGTATGCAACTTTCTGCAATTTCCACAAACACCTTAAAGCACTCTGGAGCTATTTTTCCCTTCAGCTGTGGATCAATGACTTGATAAAGAGTCCCATTAGCAATGCATTTTTTGACCCAATGAGCTAAGTTCATTTGATCCAGTGGCAATCTCTTATCTAGAGCTTTTCTTGCGCATAATACTTCGAATAGTACCACACCAAATGAATAAACATCTGATTTTTCGGTCAATGCATGACCTCGAGCATACTCAGGATCCAAATATCCCCATGTGCCCTTTACTCCAGTATTGACTATGTCAATTTTGTGATACATTTTGGACAGTCCAAAATCTGAAACTTTGGCCGTAAATTTATCATCCAGGAGAATGTTGCTTGTCTTCACGTCTCGGTGAATGACAGTATATTTTACTTCTGTATGAAGGTAGTTCAATCCAATTGCTGCTCCATGACATATCTTGAGCCTTTGTTTCCATGTTAAAAGATCGGTTTTAGTGTTGTGGAGGTGATGACAGAGAGTACCGTTCATCATGTAATCATACACCAGGATCATCTCGTTGTTGTCATTGCAATAACCAATCAAAGAGACTAGGTGGACGTGACGAAGCTGAGAGAGCATCGCAATCTCAGTGATGAACTCTCTTGCACCTTGTTTAGACTCAGGATTCAAACGTTTGATGGCGACTATTGTTTGACCATCATCCAAGAAGCATTTGTACACATTGCCAAAACCACCTACACCGATAATCAAAGATTCATTGAAGTCTCTGGTTCCAGCTTTGATTTCGTCGAGGGAAAAGTGACGGCATAATTGATCAGGCAAAGATGAGGATTTTGCCCCGGATGATTTCCCTTTGTTAAGAAGATCCATCCAGCAGCAAAATCTTGACAGTTTGTTGTTGGAACCATACTGCTGCCTCTTTCTTTGTCTCCAAATAATTATGTAACATAAGAAAGTGAGCAGAATTAACAATACTATCCCACCTCCACAACTAGAAAGGAGTAATTTCCTCTTGGTATTGGACTTGTCTGCTTTCTGACTGGATGGCTCGTCGTCTGGTGCTGAGGGCTCTGGCAAGGGATTTGGTCCACCAAGATTGCCATCAGAGTTGTTCAACTTGAAGACTTCCACTCCATTCAGAAGAGCATCTGCATAAGCACTATATATATTTTTTGGATGTAAAGCTATGAAGAGAGTATGTTGGTTCTTATCTCCAAAGTTTCCAACCATAATCACATAGTCTTTGTAGATTGGTGTTCCTTTACCACCAGCTTCTTCAATCACATCAAAAGCCGTCTCTGCAGTCTTGTTGTCTAAATAGATCCGAAATCGCCTATCATTTACTGCTTCCACCAATTCAACAAATTCACAAAAATGGAGTCTAACAAGATACCTGAATCCAGAATCAACTGGTAACCTCCATGTTAAGTTGTACAACAAGTTCTCTGTTCTGTTGCTTCCCATTGATCTAGCAGTTCTATATACATCATCAGGGGCTGTGTATTCAGGTATCCTAGAATATTTAAGTTTAATAGTAGTGTTGCTAGGTACAAGACCTGCAGCCACCAGATAAAAGCTGTCATCATACCAATTTCTATACATGCCAGTGTCCCCCATAGGTGGGATTGATCGACCCCCTACGTTTAACCGGTGAACATTCTCAAGTGCAGTGTAGTTATCAATCTGAAACCCCGTCTTCTGACCTATGAAAGGAAGGCCTTGATCATCTGATCGAGAGTAGTACAGGCTGGTTGGCATTGAAACAAGCTCAATTCCATTGATAAAAGCAAAAGAAGTGTTGGTAGAGGGAGTAAAAGTTACAGTGAGACTTTGGTTCTGCTCCAAATTCACACAGAACTCTTTAATCAACGACGATTGCTGCAAATGATCAGCAGTAAGGGAAGCACTGAAGTTATTGAGTAGTGTAAAAGGCCCTACCTTGACGGAGAAGAAGCTTTCGGACCTGTCAAATCCTTGGTCGTATTGAGCAGGATAAAAATGAAGTCTGATAAATTTTGGTCCAGAAGAATTAAGTGAAAACATGTAGGAGAATTGGGATTTAGATATTCTTGCAGTCAAGTAAGGAACCCCACTGGCAGAGCTGCTTTGAGTGAGGGCAGTAGCAGATACTGAAACGCTAGATGGTTCCTCTACGAGAGCAACAAACTTGGAGTTCTTATCCCCGGTCCATGTACGACCATCTTGTGCCGTTAAAGTGCCTGAAGTTGAGGAGCCACAGTCTACGGCAATCGTATCAGGTGGGGTGTAAGTTTGGGCGCAATTGGCATTATGTTGGACCAAAAGGAAGAGAAAGAAGGCGGGGAGAAGAATTGAAAGGTTCGTCATGGAAGATTAACTGACTAAAAGAACTAATTTGAGATTTGAGGAGCAATAAGCTAATCTTTCTTCGAAATATTTTCTATATATTGTTGTAAATGGAATTTTTAAACTGTACAAATAATGGTATAAGATACTGTCATGTATTTCATTTTTTATATATATTTATTACTTTTTTAAATATATCCTAATACTGGGATATTCCATCTATATTTTTTTAACTCTTTATTTTTCTTAAAAATTTTTATATATAAAATTTATATTTAATATATATTTAGACATAAATATAATATATAATCTTCATATATTTAATAAAAAACATGATAATATTTAAATATATATATGTATTAAATAAATACGTATATCTGACACTTACTCAAATATGAATAAAAACATTGGCTCCAAAATATTTGGCCAACCCTACTGTTCACCACCCAATTTTTCAAGGGAAAAAGTTTTCATAATAAAGTAGTACGAATGGGACTTACAAATAATTTCTAAGTGTACATTCATACAACTATGTTATAAATTTTTATCAGCAAAGGATGTTCTCATTTTGAGTACATTATCATGATCAAGATCACGATCAGGTCAGTCAAGCAGCCTTCCCCACCTCTTTCTTTTCACAAACTGCTTTGCTGTTTTCCATCTGCCATTTATAATATATTAACCTACCTGACTTGATGGTTTATAATCCAATATTTCCATCAAAAAATAAGTTATATCGTTTGCCCTTAAGACAGAAATTAAGTAGAGTTAAACCAAGAAGATAATTTATTATCTGTTATGTTTGTAGAATTAGCATACTTTCAATTAATTTAAGCTGGTGTTATATGGGATTCTTAAGAAAACTGTACTGTTAATCAATCTAAAATGATCTACCTGGTTTATTTTCCAGTGAAGTTACATAAACTTATGTTAGTCAGAGTGTCAAAACACAGGTACGTATTTAACATCATAGTATATTCAATATTTTTTTATTTTTTTATGTATTTGAAGATTTATATATCTCATAGTCATATCCGAAAATTTATCAGACATAAATAATTTAAAAAAATTGAAGAGTCGAAAGTCGGAACAACATAGATGTATAGAGTATAGCCTGGTTGAGCTCCTATTGCATGTGCATAAATTATCATAAAGAGTACTACGAAAATGTTTTTCCTTCATTGGTTTAATTCTGTCGTCAAAGTCTCTTTTTGTTTCAGATTTAAGTCAATATTTGATGTTTAAACCAAATTAATGGAAGGCCTTGACTAACTCGAGGAAGCACTCACGAGAAGAATAATTTTTATTGATGAACACACAAGCTGATAATTCACAAAGTCCCCAAGGAATCTGCGACTTAAAAGTGGATAAATTAAGGCAAAAACAACACTTGACAAACTAAAGAAACAAAAGCAAATTGATTAATTGCAGAAGGAAATTCAGGATATATAATAGAGGGAAGCACAGAAACAGTGTTAATGTTACTCATACAATACAAGCAGTCCCCAGGAATACTTATTTCTGGTAGCAACTACGATCATATGTATTGCACTTTTCCTTTGGTTCAATCTTGTCAACCACGCATTTATATGGTTTATTAGGCCCACAAGGTGGAGTTGCATTAGGGTATTTGGAGGTGTCAGTCTTAGGTCTTACAACGCCATCGGCAAGCATTCGGCTACTGCAGGAATCCATCAACAGCTCCAACTCCATGTCTTCTGCAATAAGGCAGTCGTCAAGGCGGCGGTCATGACCGCACCTGAAAGACGAGGAGGTGTTGCTGATCTTCTCCTTTACTATGACGACGGCAGCACTGCAACGATTTGTGTTGAAGCTCATCGGATTCAGCAGTATCAGCATTACAAATAATGCAAAAGAAGAAACTAATAATCTTTCATCTAATGAAAAAACAAATAATCTTCCATCTTTCATTTTCCTTTCCCCTTTTTGCTTAAACTTGACAAACTCTCCCTTGCCGACACTCACAACTGGCAATCAACTAAACAAAGAGTACTAAGTGAAGAGCCAAAGGGATCGCTTATATACAGAAAGATATTAAGCTGTCTTTAAAAAAAAATTAAAAAAATCAAGTTTTATACTTTTATTACGTGCGAATAAGCTTTAATTTTAATTTTTAATTTGTAATCTAAATAAACATTAAATTTATAATTTGTATTTAAATAAATTTTTAATTTTTAATTTATAACAAAATAAACTCTTATCATATACTACAAAATTTAAAAGAACTAAAAACGATCAATAATTATTTTTTAAAAAAATCATCCTTAAAAATTTTTTAAATGAAAAATTATCTTTAAAAGTTTTTTTTGATAAAAATAGTCCTTAAAAGTCGTCCTCCAAAATTATATCTCTGAAAAATTTTGAAACGATGTTCGTCTCTAATACTGTTAACTTAAGGACAACATTGCTCTATAATACTATCAAATTCAAAATAGAAAGAATATTTTTACATTGTCTTGTCTCTAAAAATCTTTTATTTTGTAGTCATAAAATTGCCCATTGACTAGTATCTTAGCTGGTATAATGCTATTGATTGACTCCTCCTAGAGGTGGCAATTTTAAAAGGGTTTAAGCATGAAATATTTTTCTCAAATGAGTTAATTAGATAAAAGATAAAAGAGTAATGGGTCGAAGAATATCAAAAAGTAAAATCAAAAGATAAAAGTTTATTTGGATATAATAAAAATGTAAAGATATTTACTTAGAAAAAAATAAATAATTTAGGAGCTTTTTAGTTTAGCGTTATCGAATTTTTTCTATAAAAAATGACATTGTAAGTAAAAGAAAATTACAATTCAATATAGTATGACATATTTAATAAATTCAAGAAGAAATCATGAATCATGCTTTTAAACATTGTTTAATTATTCAGTACTTTTGCTATTAATTCCATTTTACATCTTATTATTTTCTAACAAATAAATTATAAGTATTTTGCTAATTAAAAAGAAAGCTAATATATAAAAGATAATAAAATTTTTGCGTACAAAATATGAGCTATTTACTTTAATTTGCTTTTAGGACTAAAAACGAATTGATAAAAATGAAAACCCAACAAAAAGTTGAAGATAATTCATTAATATGGGAAAAAATTTTGCAAGGAAAACATATATATATTTCAAATTAATAAACTTTATTTTCCAATGAAATGAAAAAAAAAATTCTTGATGTAATTACACACACACACACATATATATATATAATTTTGCACTTTCTTTTATATTTTTATATAATTTTTTTATTAAATCAAATTTAATTAATTTTAATTTTAATTTTTTTAAATAAAATTTTAAATTTAAATTTATTTTATTACCATTTCGATATTTATATGATTTATTGATAGAATCTCACAGAACTTAAACCGAGTTCAATTACCGACAATCTCAAGTAAAAGATAAAATCGTCCTTCAAATTTGTATTTACTTTTGACATTTGAATTGATGTGGTTCAACTATTGGAGGGATAAAAAGCTAAAGTGGGTTTGTCCAATGTTTATTTTATAGATAAGCAAAACCTAGCCCAAAAAAAAATGACAGAAGCAAAGGTGTGAAACTTGTGATATGTACATAGGACAAATCAAAGTGAAAGCAAGTTCTGAGTTGACATTAAGAAAAAAAATTATAGAGGAAGATGGTGTCATATATTCTTAAGATGAGATAATTAATTGTAATAATTAAGATTAAGATTAAATTAAGATTATAATCGATATATTCAATTCGAAGGGGTTAGACTTTAGATAGGTCTTTTATTAATTTAAGCTGATTCAAATTGATATTTTATAATTAAAAATTTTATTTAAATTTAATTATAAAAATATTAAATATTAATAATAAAATATTTTTAATTTTTTAATAATTATGAATAATAAATATAGCTAATATGGAAGGGTCAAGTAAAATCGAAAATAAAACTAAATAAATAATTTAAAATTTTTTTAAGTTGTGAATTTATTCAACCCGTGAATACTTTTATTACTAATCAAACTATATATAGCTTGTGATTATAATATAAAACCTTCTAGCTTTTCATAAAGAAAAAAATTGTTCATATACAACTTATACTTATATTCTATTTATTTTTCTTACAAATTAAATAAAGTAATAAATAAATAAATCATATTTATTTAGCTAAAATGTAAGCGAATGTATAAAAGAAAAGGTTTGTGGAAATTAAGAAGAGAATAAGCTTTTTGTGGTTTGTCCACATCACGCCACTGCAAAAAGT
>JBBYHL010000014.1:3709299-3751675 GCA_038381835.1 Adansonia madagascariensis | reverse complement strand
AATTTGAATCAATGGAAGTTGTAATTTTGTGAAAAACCAAATTCGAAACTGTAAATTTTGAGCTTTTAGAAAAAGCAAAACGAATTTTTGCGGTAGGGCATATTGATACCTAACCTTAGGCATTCGAATGTGTCTAGCATTTTCCGAGAAAGTTTGTAGATTTTGATAGGGTGCTCAAATGCTCCACCGAAAGCATTGGAGTGCCTTCCTAATTTTTTTTTTTTTAAAGATCTGTAAAGTTTTGTCAAGCCATTTGTATATTTGACCAAAAGCATTCTAACGCCCTACAAAGTTTTTAAAATTACGGACTTCTTGTTAACGCGTTCGGATGTCCAAGTTAAATTTCAAATAGATTGCTTTTAAATGTCAAACTATTGAAATTGACCTAATTTGTTTAATTCCAAACATTTCATTTAAATCTTGGGTGGGTTAGTGGCTTTAAACGCCGTTCCAATCTTTGCATGAATGGTAATGGCAGAGAAGAAATATAACGCTAGACCATTTTATTTGGGCCTGCCTGGTTGCCCTTATGTGCATTTGTTACACACTTGATCAGTCTTTCTTTTACCAACTTGTTACTACCCAATTAGTTGGGACACTGCGATCGATGCAACTTTGGTTGTGGGTTTGTCTCTGATGATGCTTTAGTGGGTGGTGGATGCAAGGACATGGTTTAGGGGACCTAGTAGGAATTTAGAAATTCAGAACGTGCGGAAAGCTTTTTGTTCAAATATATATATATATATATATATATATATATATATATATAAAAGAATAGATCGAAATCCTTGTTTAATATTCCTTTGTGTATCTGCCATGTGCTATTGTCTGATCCATCAGAAATTTGAGTAGCCCATCTTGATAACCAAGGACAGAAATAAGTGTTCCAGGTGAACAGGGTTCATAAAAGCAAATTCATGAACCATCCAAAGCTACAAAAGGCAGTCTTGTTGTACATATTTTACAAATTAAACCTTGGATACGAATAGCATATCTTAGCAGACTAAGGAACTCTCTCCCCATCCACGTAACCTGGAAACCAAGGAGGGAATTGCTGAACCTGTGATTTTAATTCTCTCCATTCTTCCATCCATCGACTAAAGCTCGAATTTCTTGCCAACACATCTTTCGACACCTCTTTATTCTCAATCAACTTTCTCGCATATTTTTCAAATATGTCAATCTTGTGCCACAACTGATGTCGTTTCGTTACTTCGCTCTCACTTCTGACATTATCTAGCCACTCCCAGGCTTCTTCAACCCTAGCCCAAAAGCATGAATCTTGTGTCAAGCTGGCAAATTTGCTCCTCTTGTTTTCTTCCTTTGCAACGCTTCTGGCCCTCCACCACTTATCAAAAATTTCGTACCGCCTTTCCCTTCCATTCTCAATGTAGTGGCCACGTTCGCGGTGCCTCCCTGTTCGGTAGTAATCCGCAATGTCCAATGGTTCAACCAGAAGCTTATAGAAATGAGAAGCATTTACCCACTTCTCCCTTCTGTCAAAATCATGAGGTAGCCTGTTGTTTTCCAACATGTGGATAACACTATTCCAGAACTGAGCAAGCTTATGGCGGTTCAAATTGACTCTAGCCTCTCTTCTTGAGCGCCCCTTAAGCTTGAAGGAATCATAATAACCCATTTGATCATCAGCCTCATCGCAACAGGCTTTGTACCACTCAATTTCAGCTCTATAAGGCACTATCTTGGACAACTTTATTGCTAGATTGGCGGCAATCAGGTTTGGTTTATGACTGTGTTGAGCCATTTGTAGGCAGTCCTTGGCCTTAATTGCAACGTCTTTCCTCAGGTCTGAGTTTTGCATGGAAAAACAAAGGTCTTGAACTGGTTCCTGTGAGTTGATTTTAGTAAAGCCAAAAGAAAAAAAACATCAAGTTACAACGTAAATCGACATTCTTATTAAAAAATAAAAAAAAAAAGACTACCTTGTCAGTCAGTTCCGACGACTGCAATGCCAAGGCCACACCAGCTTCATAGCTAGAATCAGGTAGCCCCTCTTCATGAAAGTTTCTAGCCTTCAAAAACTGTTTAGAAACCGTGGCAACATAATCTCCATACTTGAGATGATCCTCGATGCTAAAACTGGATGAGCCGGTAGCCAGCATCAAATACATCATCTTAATAACTAATGCAGCATTTTCTACACAAATGGCACCCTCTTGACAGCAGAAAACATAGCTTCCAAAAGGCCAAAACAAACTCTCTGATGGGTCTTCAGCTAATAGTTCCAAGTCCTTTAAAACGCACTGAAAAATAGTATCTTTTAGATCAGTGGGTAACTGAGAAGAAAGGCCTGTGACAATGACGTGTGGAGAAGCCATGCACCAGTGCCAGAACTGCAGCAGGGTTTGTATATGAGGAATGTAGTGAACAATCTCAGCAAAAAGTAGCCTTGGCATGATATCATGCTTGGACACAACATGGCAAAAGTTTCCACCCCATCTTTGGCGGAGAATTGATCGATGGAGGGCTTCATTGCCGAGCAATGGAGACCCAAATGTGATGCATAGCACCGATATTGGAGAAGACATGGACATGGATTGCAGCTGACAGAGGAGCCATAGAGCTGAAAGTGAGGCTGTTGTCCCTCCTATGGACTGACCTGTTATCACTATTGACTTCACTTTTCCCATTAACGCCGCAATCTGCATCACCATATCATATTAACTTTAGTTACGTGGGATATCATTCAATGCAACTTGAATCCAATTAATGTTAGAACCAAAAATAAAAAAATAAAAATAAAAAGGGGTTTTCTGGAGATTAAGATGAAAAACTAATAATTTTACGAGATCAATTCAAAACTTCACAAGTAGATCTAAAATTATTCAAACTCAAATTGTTTAAGCATTCAACCTAAATCAATTGGCTATACGTGGAGATATCCGACTTGAATATAAGATCATACGTAATTCATTTTTAAACAACGCTTTAATGGATCCCATCAGGTATAAACAAGGACAAAGAACTTATTCCGTTACTTGAGTTTTGATACTATCTTAAGCATCTAATTTAGAAACCAATTATATATAAGCAGAGAGAACTAATTTGAATATAAGATCACCAGCAATTCATGATTTAATTGATGTAAGATAATACTACCTTAACATAAATAAATTATAATTTTATTCTTTTTATAAGTATTAATTTGATTTAAAAGAATACACAATAAACAAAATAGTAATTTATCAAAACTTTAAAAATAATAAAAAATATAGAATCTCTTTTCGCTGTTATTCTACTTATATATAACTTTAGCATAATATCTGATTTTTGTTGTGATTAAACAGAAGGGTACAAAATTCGTTATGTTATTTTAGGTAAATTTAATCTTTATAATTATACATCGTACATAAAATATTTCATTTCTATTTTTCTTATCAAATAATAGAAGAAAAATCATAAAAGATAAATATTAATAATTTTAAAAACAAAAAACTACTCAAGTAAGTTATAATAAAATATCATATTTCAAATTTGACCTAACTTGAACAAAATAAGTTGCATGATCTTTGAATAAATTTATTAAAATAAGTTTGAATATAATGCAATTGTTTATTTTAACCCCAACTTACGTAAATCGAAAATAATTTAAAATTAAAGAGATCCAAATTTACTTCACAAAAAATGATTATGGAGGGATGTTTACCACACTGTTTATAATTGTAATTGGATAATTATTTGAGAATATATATAGTAAAAGTTTCATGTTGAATAGGAACCAATTTATGCAGTGGTATGAAAGCATCTTGAAGACTTCAAAAGGTATACGCGAAGCTTTTTTTTATTTTTTTATTTATTTTTTTCTCATTTGAACGAATTATTATTTTTAAAGTTGTCACTATACTAACGAGAGACGGAGTCAAGTCAATCCCCAAAAAGGGGTAGAAGAAGCAACCAAGCAAACAAGGGGCGAAGACCCCAAAAAAGGAGTGGTTAATGGGTGATGCATGTTTGGTTTAGAGTTGACCGGTTGACCCAAGTCCCAACTAACCATAACTAAAAAACAAATGAAATGAAGCAAAAGTTTTGCCGACTTTGGTGGGAATAGCCAATGGCCAATGGGCTTATTATTAGTGAATTGTGAGTGCAGTTCGGGATAGCTCTATTTCAAGTTTGATTTGACCACTAAACTCATATGAAATGCCTTGCTCATTGTTTCTTATTCCACAACATTGAATGTGGACTTAAGTACCCCAAAAACAGAGACAAAGACAATTGATAATACCTCTTAGTGCCGATTTTATGGAAGGACTAAAGTGACACATTAATTTAGTTCTATTTTACTATTGCCAAATGAAAAAGAAAGACAAATTCATGGCAAAAAGAGGAGAAAGAAAAACAAAAAGCCCAGATCTTGAGAGGCTTAAGCAAGATGAGATGATGTTGCTATTGATGCTCTCATAATATAAGATTTGATGTTACTTTTGAGAGCATTTTATCTTTAGTTATTTTAATATAATTTTGTATTTATTTAATTATAATAAAAAAATATTTTTAATATACAACCCAAATTATATATATATATAAAGAATGAATCTTAAAAAAATATATATTTATATTATATTATATTATATTATATAAATAAAAGGACAAATATATGTGATAAATCTTTTTCAAGAAATTAAAAAGGATAAAAAAATCTTAAAAGGGATAATTTTGGATATTGACGTCCCAACTAGGCAACTAATATTCAAAGTTTCAACCCCACAAAAAAGTACAAAATATGATAGTGCTAAATTGCAGTCGGGTGCAAAGTTTTCCATAAAATTTGCCTAAAATGCGACGCCTAATGCCCACTAAAATACGACATCTTTTGTTTCTTTATGGGGTGCGCATATCACTCTTTTGTGGTAAGACAATTTTTCTTTTTTATTTTCAGATTTTATCATATATTGTAGTTATTACAACAAATAAATAGATTAGTTAACTTAACTACTTTCTGAACATATACAAAAATTAAAAAAATTTTGTATGTAAAATCTCATTCTCTTCAGCATTTAGGACTTTAATTTAAAAATAAAAATGGTAATTTGACATTTTTTGGACTTAGAAATGACTACCTTTCATTATATTTGAAAAATATAATTAAATTAAAAAATTATTTTAATTGTAATTATCAAAAGTTCAAATCTTGAAGTCGAATTCATCTAAAGATTATATATATATATATATATATGAAAAATTATAGTATTCAATAAAACATTTATTAAATTTCATAAATAGGATTATAAAATAACGTTTTCCTTTACGTAGAGTAAAAGAAATAAAAATAAAAACTAAAACTAAGTAGAAATAAAACATATAATAAATTTTTAAAACCATATTATTGGCATATGAAAACAAATAAAAAATATAATACAACTTTTGGTGGTTAAAGTTTCCTTTTGGGATTTGGTAGGGACCGTACGCTTCTTCTCTCTTTATAAAAGGTAATTATCTATTAACGTTATTTATCTTTACGCTCTGTCACACTATATATATATATATATATATATATATATATAGATAGAGAGAGAGAGAGAGAGAGAGAGAGATATTAGTAAGTACACGTATTATCCTGTGAGAATACTATAATTAAATTTTATATAGGTGATAAATTTTTAATTTTTTAAAATTATATAAATAAATTTTTATTGTTAATAAATTTATTTATGTTAATTTGCTAAGTAATTTTAACGAAAAGATTAGTTTAGTATGCAAACGTAGCATATATATTATTAGATATCATCTTGATAGATTTAATAATAAGTAATGCATGTATATTAAATCGATTTTTTATTAAAATAAATGATTTAATTTATTGATAATAAAAATTTAGTAATGTATTATAAAATTAAAGATTATGATTTAGATTAAAATTAATATTAAATTTAGTGATAGATAAAATCTAATGCTAATTTTTTGCACTAAGCTCGAGACAAAATGGGGCATGGTTGGACATAATATTGATTAAAGTTATGTATTATCTTCCATTAACTTTTTTTCCCAAAAGGCTACAATCATTTCTTCCATTGATTGTTTTGTTGAGTCTTCGATAATGAACTTTCCCAATTTTCACGTTTGATGTACCTACTTTTCTCACTACCAAAATTCCCTATTATGAACCCTGGCCACTTGGATTAGAATTATCATCTTTATCTTCAGTTGAGCTAGGATAGTTAATTAACCAAGTCTTCGGATTTTGCAGTTCTAGCACCACAAGCCAACCCAAATTATAGTGTACAAGCTTGGCGATTTCCATATAATTCAATCATTAAGAATTAGTACTACTTAAATGAAAGAATTGGCCAATGAGATTTTGTTAGGATAAAGTCTATCAATCACTCACCAAGCCAATTATTCATTAAAAAAAATGACAATTTAATGTGTTGAACACTCAATTTATCCACGTTCACAAACGACAGAAGAAATTCACTAATTGTAAAAAATTACAATCGCATTAAGCAAATCATGAACACTCCATTAATCTCATTCACAAACACATCAAACACTCATTCACATCCCCTTTAGACTTATGGGAAATCTAAACCCCAGATATTCGAACATACACACTCGTTGACACTCTAAATCTTCTTTAGTCCCATGTCTATCTACCTTGCAAAACTTCTCTCCACTAATAAACCCATTAAGTAGCACCCAAAAATCCATTTCTTTTTACAGTTGTTAGCTTCTAAGTCTTTATATCTACCAAACATTATCTAATCAATCCAAGAAAGTCTTAAACAAAATACTTAATTAATTTTTTTTTAATTTTAAGTCGATATTTCCAAACAGATTTTGCAGTAATGAAAAGAAGCATTCTTGAAATCGTTAAATCTCGAGCTTTGTTCAATTATGTATTAGTTTATCAATTATTAATTTGGTTTGTTTATTGATTTCTTCGATATACTTTCCACTCGCCTTATTGGCTCTGAGACCACGAGAAAAGCTAAGAAATAGCGAAGAGTGCGTTATGATCCAGTCTGTCCTAAATCCTAAAGTAAAGAGAAAGAAATTCCCTTTCAACGTCCAGTTGTTCACCCTCCCAAGCCCAACTTATGTGAAACTAACTAGCATGGTTTCGCTAGGAGATCTCAAAATATACACAAATTAAGACTTTTTTTTTATAACAGGGAGAAGGGAAAGAGAGAAACTGTTTGGAATCGAATTCAGATTTATATAATAACTCTAATCCACTTTGCTATAAGTCTTGAGTTTGTTGGCACAAATCGAGAATTTGACTTGATGGTTTGTATAGATTTTTCTTTTTCAACTCTAAAAATTGTGAATAAAATGAATTAAATCTTCAACCATAAACAAATTAAGGAAAAAGAAAGAGCATATATAATGAAAATTTATGTAGCATAAACGTAAAAAGAAAGCTAACCTGGATTTGCAGACGTGGATACATTGAGAGGAAGAGCTTTAGCATTCCGTTATGCACCTTGATGGGCTCCTTTGCTTCGCTATGTCGATAAAGTGGAGCAAAAAGGCCACCGTCTTCAGCATCCAAAGGCAGCAGATTTCTGCAGTTCTCGTCAGACCCAGAACCCATTTGTCTCCCAGAAAACGCTATATAGGCCACGCTTCCAATCTGTTCCACTAAGTAATCCCCTGGAAACCTTGTGTTTGCTATACTGCATACCCCCCATGCCGCCTCCAACAACGGCGTCGAGGCAAGAAATGTCGCCAGCGTCTCGCTCATTTCGAAACTGTTTTGGCCGTTTGATCAGAATTAATTTCCACAAGAACCAAGTTAAGATTTTGGAATAAAGAATTTTCTAGTCAATTTCCAAATTTGGGGCCGGAAAAAAAAAGTGGGTTGAGTAACTTACCATGAAGTTTCGGTTTCCATATTGTGGACTAAAAGTTGTTGATCTTTGTTCTCCCTTTCTTTCTCTCGTTCTTTCTTGCGTGGTGGTAGCGTGATGCAGGTGTTGGATTCTATTTTGTTAGTGACAAAAGAAATATTGAAAACGTAGTTTGAACTTGAATTGAATCAAAAGTGAGCGACTTGTTATTATTATTATTATTATTATTATTACTTTCTTTTCTTATTATTTAAAGAAAGAATTCCGGTGGGGGTTTGAACTTTGGAGATTGAAAATGAAAATATTTTGGTTTAATTCTTGATGGAGATTTTGGTGGGTCAGAAATAAATTATGATTTAAACAACTTGGGGGGCCAGCGGATGCACTAAGTTATATTATATAAATGGATATATTTGATTGGAGTAAGAAGCGAAGACCAAGTTGCGTTTGCAATGCCACGTTTGTGAAAGAGATGGAATGCTACTTTGTTAGGTGAGCATCGCAGGCGAGAGGGACTCGTAGGTCAACTCCTGTTTCCTCAGGGCACTAAAAGGTAATGTGGTAAAAATTACAAAATAAAAAGTATCCCATCGAAAACTAAAGAAAGAAAGAAGAAAAAAAAGCATATGATAAATAACAAAAATTTTAATTTTGGTTAATTTTGATTTTTGGCACATTTAATCCGATGCCTAGCTACACTTTCACTTGACCTTACTCAAACTTTAATTTACGTTCCAATATATGTATTAGTTTAGGCTAAATTTTTAGTTTATCTCGTTGAAAAATAAGATCGAAGATGAATATATAATAAAGGTAAATTTTGTAACTTAATAAAAAAAAAAAAGATAAATTTGTTTTACAAAATGAGTGAAATTTTGTTATTTATAAAAAAATGATAAATTTTGTTTTACAAAATGAGTGAAGGAACAAAGATGTTTTAGGTTCAAAAGATGAGAAATAGAAGTGTTATACTGGTGTATAATCGATAAAATGTCCATTGCCCACAGGGAATGTCTAGTGCCTAATTAACAAAACATCCATTACCAAATCTCCCTTTGCAGGAAAGGGCGATCTATCCCTGACCGTCAGAATATAAGAAGACATCGATGTGACCACTACATGGTAGCATGACCCGAAGACAGACACCTCTTTACGAATGACCATCGAAACCTCACTGACCAGGTCGACCATAAGGCGAAATAGCCCGATCGCTAGCCCTGCGTTAGCCGTAATCCAGTAACATCAACTGACAATGTGTCTCCCAACAACGCCTATAAAAAGTAGAGCAAACCCTAAGTAAAGGATTTATCTTGACCTCTCTTGTTATTTTATCTTCCCATTTTCCTAAAGTCTTAAGTTAACTTAACCATCAGAGAGTGTCTCAGAGTTTCCAACTCCGGCACCCCTCTAAACTCTTCTAGTGTTGCAGTCACAGTTTTGCTCTCCCTTCCGTCTCCCTCAAAAAAAGCATTAACAAGAAAAAAGGAAATGGTTTTAAGATGTGCTATAAAATGTAAACCTTTTTTTTTAATTTTTTTTATTGAAATATCTCTAAGAAATAATAAAATTTATGCATAATTTGCACTTTGACCTAGTAAAAATAAATTATTGAACACTTCGATGAGAAGAAAAATACCTTTATTATTATAAGTTTTTTATGGAAAATAAAGCTTAAAAAACTTGCTTTAGTAAGAGAATGGAAAACAAAATCCGGAATATATAGTTTTCTCGTAATGTCACATGCCTTAGTACGATTCCGAGATCTTTTTATACAATTATTCAATCAAAAGTTATGACTTTTTTGTTAGTTAATTCAATCAATTTATCTTTTAGTTTTAATCTTTTATATTTTATTAAGTGCCACTAATAACTTTTTACTAGTGAAAGTTCTTTTTTTTTAAAGAAGTGTCTTTTGCTTTAAACGAACTCTCTGAATCGTGCACTTCTGTTAAAAATGGACATTCAAATGCCCAAAAATAATTTTTACACGAAATCCAATTTACTTATATGAACACCCTTAAATTGATGTCTTTTGTCTTGAAACTTCTTTAAAACTATTATTTAGCTTCGCAAACACTAGTTTCGTATTAATTGATTACAATCAATTATTTCATTCTTTCCCTATACTTGAAAAATCTCCAATAAATTTTAAGGTCAATATATAATTAATGAAAATAAATATAATAAATGGACCTAGTTAATATATAAATGCTTATAAGCAAGTTTAAAGGTTGTTAAAAGTACTATTTAAAGAAAAAATTTTGCATTAAATGCATTATTTCAGTAAATTTAAAATGAGATAATCTAATGAATTTTTTAAATATGATTTTAATCAGTATCTAATTTTTATTTCAAGAATTCAAAATGTTAGTAAAGTCGAACTTGAGGTTTCTAATTATATGGGAGATAGTTTGATGAATCGGTACATACTTGCACATATTTTTATGGAAGTTACTTAATTCCATTTGTTGAAGGGAAATGTTCTGAATAACGTTAATAATGAAGTAATTGCATAAGAGTTTTAAAATATAAAACTCATTCTAATAATTATAGAATATAATTATAATGATTTTTGATAATGCAAATCTTATTTTTTTTAATGACATCGTTATTATTTAAAAATTGTATGTTCTTTTATTTGTATATTTCGAATGATAACGCTGCTTTTACCTTTTTTATTTTTTGCATTTTCCCTCGTCAAAAAGATTAATAAAAATATTTTAAGTTTACTATTCTAAAATTTTATGTTGTTTTTATCAAGATTAAAAAAAATGAAATCAAAAGTCAAATCGGTGTGATTTTAGTTCTTAGTTCAATTAGTTTTAATGGTTGAATTGATTGAACTGATTTATTAATTTAAATAGGCTTTTAAATATTTTTAAAAAAATTTAAATGTTAAAGAAATATTAAATATACTAAATTACTAATAAAAATATGTTTTTGACTTAGTGGTATAGCTTTTGGTATAATTTTAAGATATTTTAGGTTCAAATCTAATCAAATATAAAAATATTTTAAAAATAATTAAAAAATATGAAAACATTGGTTTTTTCTATTTTTAAGGGCTTTTTAAAATTTTTTTATTAGTTAAATCGATTTTAAGCCGATTCAATTGAAAAGTGATTCTTTAATAACTTCAGACCAATTGAATCTTCAGTTTTCGATTCAACCGATTGAACTAATTGATCTGATCTAATTTTTTTAACTATAGTATTTATATAAATGATGTTTCGTGATTTTTAATATAAATAAATTTCAAATGATGGCCAATAAAAGTAAAATATTAAATATTACAAAAAGAAAAAAAAAACAAAGAAAGAAAGAAACTAGGACAAAAAAAAAAAATTATAATATTAATTAATTAATTGAATCCACTGCAGTAGTTTTTGGGTTATGATACACCTTTTAGTGGGTGGCGTGTGCCCACATTAAAGACGCGGTTGCGTTCTAAATGGGATGACTAATATTTTGTTTTCATAGTACAATTGCTTAGCTAAACACGCTCTATTAATGGATTTGATTATTTATTTCTTTAATATAAAATTATTAAAATTTCGGATATACATTTGTCAGCTTGAGAAAACTTCACAGTCGTCGCAAAAATATTCATATTTCGTCATAGTTTTTATGTCAATTTTTTTACATCAAATTTTATGTTTTGAAAAATTTTTTATATTAGATTTTTTTATAAATGTGTGGGTTCAAATACAATGCCTAACTTGTTCAATTTGAGGGGATTTTGAAAGTTTCGCATGCAATTCACGTCAAAATAAAATAAATTTCAATGGGTTTGATTTCACTTGGTGGATGCAAAGTTCAAAGGTTGAACCTAACATTTGAAGCATCTTTGGACGAGAGATTTTAAAGAAAGAATTCATTTGCAAAGAATATTTTAAAATTTTAGAAGAAAATTATTTTGTTCGGCAAAATAGATATTAGAATTTTTAAAATTTTGGGAATTGGAAAGAAAAATTTTGGATAATTCAAATTTTCTTTTCAAATTTCACCTCCGGAAGTGGAATTTGTAAAATTTTTTAATTTTTCATTTGGATATTAATATTTTTAAGTTTTTTTTAAGATAATTATTATTTTTTTTAATTTTAATTAAAAAACTCATTTTAAAATTTATTTTTTTATTTTTTATTTTTTAAGTATTAGTAATATCTATATATTTTTTATAAATCTAATGATATCCATATTGCAAATTTTTTTATTTTATTTTTAATATTCTTATTTACAATTACTTTTTATTTAATCAAATTTTAATATTAAATTTTTTTAAAAATATTTATTTAAATAATATAATTATAAATACTAATATTTTAAATTAATATATTTTAAAATATTAATATTTTAAAATTTTAAAATTCTTCGTTCAAAATGCTTGACTTCACTGCTATAGTCGCTCGTCCATTATCCCACATTCACACCTTTGAGTTTTTTATTCCACTACACGTCATCTTCATCTTGGGCTAAAATTTATTAATCCATTATTATTTACGCTATTTTAATATATAACAATAATATTTAAAGCTGCGATGATTACATCAAACACTTTACGCTTAAAATATGCCAACCTTAAATGGCTTGGCTTAGTCTGAATTTAGGTGAAATAGAACCCAATGGGCTAACCAGCTGGTGCCATTTGGTGGGCTAGAAATGGTTCATAAATCTTGTCTTAGTAGAATGTGAAAGACTTGGTCAGAGCAAGTTTAGATGCATCCATAGTTCACAAGATGCAGGCACTCGCGGTGACATGAAAGTTGGGGCAATGTTTTTAAAGTTGGATGGCAGGTTATACTAGGTAGAGGCTGCAATTGAGCCAATTCGGATAGAGATTTTTAAGTTTAGATTTTTTTAAATTAAAATTTTTTAAGTTTAAATTTTTTGAATTAAGGTTTTTTTTTAGTTTGATTTAAATTTAAATATATTTTATATTATTTTTTTATTTTATGTTAATTGTAATTAATTTTACGTAATTTAATGTTTTAAAAAGTAAATTATTAAAGTATTATTTTTAAGTAAAATTTATTATTATATGATATTTTTAATATATCTATTTAGTAAAATCTATATTTATATGTAAAATTAATTTGTTATATAATTTATTTTTTAAATAATTTATTATTATAATATTATATATTTCAAATTAATCATATTGATATTTAAAATAATTGACATGTTTTGTATATTCATGTTATGTTTTACTTATTTTTTAGTTGTGTTTGCATTGTATTATGATTTTGTGTTTGAAATTTTAAATTTTGTCATATATCATCACTCGCCATATTCGTATTCATGTTACTTTTTATTTTATAGTCGTATTAAATATATTATATTTATATAAATTTTGACATATTAATAATTCGTCTTAAGTAAATTTTAACACGTTTACATATTTAAGTCATGTTATATGATTTTATTTATATTACGATATATTAAGATATAGAAAACTCAAAAGACTTATGTATAAAATATTTCTTTCACAATAAAATATAGATAAAATAATATGTATAATAATTAACAATAAATTATTAATAGTATTATTATATTCTTTATAATATTTTTTTATAAAATATTAAAACGAAACATCATGAGCATAAAATTATCTTTTGTCTATGTTATTTAGCAATATATTTTATTCCTTACAATATACTTTTGATATTAGTTTTGTAATTATAAAGAGTTGATAAAAGTTTTATATATAATAATAATTATTTTGATATTAATTTGTAAGTTTAATTTTTTGTAACATTGGCATGATACTTATAAATGGCAAATGAATTAAATTTTTTATGAATTGATCAAGATTAATAATTTTCTTTAGTCATTTAGTGTTCTTATGTTATACTTTTTTCTCTTTACTATTAAAGTACTATTTAATGTAGTTTTTTAAAGTATTTTGTGCAATTACTTGAACTTTTTTTTACTCGTGGTTAGATACAGATGTTGCTTGATAATATTATACTAATTTTTAAGGATTTTTTTTATTATGTTATTTTTTGCCTTATATTCTTTCCTATTATATTGCTAGTAGAGGTCTCCATGGGCTTGGTTGCTGCTCGAAAAATTTTGAATTCTAAACCTAGGCTCGAATTAGGCTCGGCCAACCTATTTAAGCCCAAATCACTGTTCAAAATATTAAAACATATTTTTATAATACTATTTATATATCTTATAATAAAATTTAATTAAAAAATATATAATTTTATCTAAAAAACATTATTTCAGGTTAGGCCAATCTGAATCTTTAAATTTGAGACTCAAGCCCAGGCGTGATTCACAGGGCTTGCCCGGAGTGGCGAGTTGCTCTGTCTGTGGATAGGTCTAGCTGCTAGTTTAACATATGATTATTTTTTTCATTTTTGATATGGTATTATTTATTATGGCTTTCATATTTTTTAAATTTACGTTATTAATTTGTTATACTATTATCGACTCTAATTATTATTACTTGAAACAACAATAATACAATAAGAATAATATTCAAAGAAGCACTTAAAATTTCACTACTAAAATACATAAACTTTCAATATTCAATTAGTTTAACTAATTAAATTAAAGAAAATATGATAAATGGATGATATACCCCATTGACAATGTTTTCAAAACTCATGATATGATTTATTTTTTAATAAATTATTATTTTATTATATACAAAATATAAATAAGTTTTTAATATTTAATTAAATTATTTAAAAATATTAAAATTAAATTAATAATTAAAAAATTTCTTTATAAAAATTATATAATTACAATTTCATCATTTTTATTTTTAGTATTAAATTTGAATTCGACTTCAGATCAGTCTCATGTTTAGGTTCTTTTAAGTTTGGGTTTTTTCAAGTTCGAGCCATTTCGAGTTTGGATTTTCTTAGGTTCGAGTTTTTGACTTTTAATTAAATCGGGCTCATTTAGGTTTGGGTAGGTTTTTAGGTGCGGGTTCATTTTGCTACCTATAATTTTAAGAAGGACTTCGAGCCAAGTTCACAATAGTCTAGTTGTCTAAATTAGAAGACATCTCCCACAACACTCCCATCGAAGAAGGAGTTTGGATTGGGTGCATATGACATGCTACTAAGCATGTTAGATGAATTGGGCAACAGAACAATACGTCCCTTTTAGAGATAAGTCCAACATAATACCAACATGTTGGATGAGACATGGCATTTGCTTGTCGCAATAGACGTAATGTCCACACGATGATTTAGATAGGGTACTAACACATTGGATTTGACGTATTGCAAGCATAATAGATCTAATGTGACATTAGCATGATGGATCAGGGCTGTGTCAAGGACGTCCAACTTGATGTGGTGCTAGCATGAAGGAGAAGACGTGACGACTACACTTTTATCTCTATGAGGATGGATAAGAGGTACTATGACCGCATCTTCCCTCATAGACTGCTAGAGGTTAGAATAACATGAAATGAGACTACATCAACTTCTATGAGGACCTAGGAGACTAGGATTAGAAGAGGCAAAACTACATCATCAATTATGGTCATACACTCAACCTATAAATAGGCACTGGGAGATATCATTCGATCGAAGGCCTAATTTAGGACCTATAGAGAGAAGCTCTCTAGATAACATTCATCTCTTTCTAAAATCTTTTAAATTCAGCCTTTACAATGTTTCAATGTCTCCAAGTCTGGATGTAGCTTTTTACCATCTTAAGACTGCTCTCTGACTTGAACATCAGAGCGTGACTTAGAGGACTACTTCTAGTGCCTCCTTATTTTTCTTTCTTCTTGCAAGATGTTTTTATGTCTTATGTGACATCTGTTCACTTAGCCTCTCATAGAGAACCATTTCAGTTCTAATGTGGCGTTGCAATGTTAATAGATGTCGATCCCAATGTCCTCCTCCAAAGTTGGACCATTTTTACAATTCTCATCGTTGTAGATGCATAATTTTTATCCATGAAAATTTACATGATGGAAGCGTTGGTTATTGATCCAATTCATCCTACCAATTCGATCAATGGCCTAATTAAAGGATGGTTTTAAGGTTAAACCAATATTTGTGTCCTACGTTGCTTTGGTTCTGTTATTGTTGATAAGATATTGAACACAATTATTACACAAAAAATAATACAAATTTAGAGTTAAAATTGAATTACTATGTCAAACCATATAGAATATCCCCAATTGAGGATAACTTTCAAAGTAAGATGTAGATATAAAATAACATAAATATAACATGAATATATAAATTAATTCGTTATAGATAAATATCTATCATTTATATTCATTTTAGGAGATAGAAAATTAATAAAATATAAACCAAACAACTATCATACAAATAAAAAAACTTATCATAAAATAACTTATAACTCATAGTATCATTTAACATAGTTTTTTTTACTATTTATCATTGTAGACACCTCTTTTTGTCTGAACCAGTTTTTAGTATCCTAGGAGTTAGGTAAAATATGACAAAACCAAAAAAAAAAAAAATAGAAATAAAGCTGGGGGACGTTGCCTAGTGAAAAAGTTTTTTTGGGAAATTTTAAAATGCCTATAGACTGCTGCCATTCTACCATGCTCAACCAACTACCATTCTCGTAGCTCCCTAAAACCACCACCAGAACATCGTTAAAAAACTCAACCTTTCACATATTTTTATCCTAAAACACCCCATCAACAACCACATTACTAGAAAGCTTTTTCCTTTCACCCTTTTATTGCTAAATATAGCAAAAAGAGGGAAGAAACTAAGTTTAAAGTTGTTGCTTTAAAGTAGGAAGAAACTTCAAGCATTGGCTAGTATATCTTTTACTTTGTCCCATGTATCTTTTGTTTTGAGCATACATTTTATCTTAGTAAACCCTTTTTATACTTTATGGCCATCTTAGGACTCCTATGCATTTTTTGTGGCTTTGGTTGTGGTAGTTTAGGATCTTAATATTTTTCTTGGTGCCTTCATGTTGTTTGGTTAACTAAGCATGCTCCTTTGCATTTTCATCACCATAACAACCTCTGTCCATGCACTTCTATCCATGTTCCTTCCATATTCATGTCTTCATCTCACTTTTAAAATATGCATATTAACATGACATAAATATGCTCATGCATTTTCTAGAAGCTTGATAGGCTCCATGAAATAAAAATGCCTCTTTTAGCAAACTCTTTTTAAACATGCTCATCCTAAGTATATTCATACATTTATCTATCATCTCCATGTATTTGTTTGTCATGTTTTCTATAAAAATTGTTATCTTTGATTGTGCATATATGTCCTCCATATGCTCCATCATTTTGTAATACTTTGCTTGTGTTAAGATGCATGCTTGAGTGCTAGAAAACTCGATTTCAAAAATATCCCCAAGTTAAGCACATGCTATCTCCCATACATGGAGAATAACATGGGCTTAAGATTTTTATGAAGTTGGTTTTCCAACCTCGGGGCAAAGGAAGCATTCAGTTTTGGATTCATAGAAGAATGAATATAAGAGTACTATTTTTTTTTCAAAAATGAAATGAAGCCGTTTAGTTGAAAAATGTGAACCCTTGGTCCTTAGCCAACCACCTTCATAGTGGCATGGTCAACGGGTTGTTCTATTATCCCAAACTGCTCCAGGATTGTGGAATGAACTTGTGATGCCCATGTCAACCTCTCA
Source organism: Adansonia madagascariensis (assembly GCA_038381835.1). Lineage (NCBI taxonomy): Eukaryota > Viridiplantae > Streptophyta > Magnoliopsida > Malvales > Malvaceae > Adansonia > Adansonia madagascariensis. The sequence goes on along the minus strand of JBBYHL010000014.1, from coordinate 3,734,237 downwards.
TCTTGGTTACGAATGTTCAAACATCCATGGCCCAAGCTCCACCTAAAGAAAAACCAAAATACCGAACACCTCCCCTATTTTGTTTTGGCAGCACAGTGGCTTGGTCTTGAAAAATTATTTAAAAAAAATAAAAAATGATTTATCCGGAATGTGTTGGTATTTTTCCCTTGAAGGGTTTCGAATTACCTTACCAACGATGTCTCATTTACTTTCAGATTATCTCAGATGAAACAGTTACGATTTTTCAAATCTTCGCTATCTGAAACCCTTAGATCCAGCGAGCAGTTTACTGTTTGGGCTATTTCAGCCTAACAAACAACATTTTTGAATCCCTAGAATATTTTTCACATGGAGGTCATGAAATTTCCTTTTTGAAAAGGTATTATTCGCATTTTAACAATTCCGGATGAATCCGAAATGATTTTTCAAAGTCCATCATACCTTTACCCCATATATGCTGCCAGTGTCGAGATAGGTTGAAATTCAAAAATTAATTTCGCCTAGAAAGTGATTTTCTAGGATTTTTGAAATATTTTTACATTAATCCTCATCGAGTTACCTTTCCAACAATACCTTATTTCCCCTCGAGACCTCCGGATATGCTCAAAATAAATTCAGAAAAGAGAAACAACATGATACTGTCCTCTGTTTCTACCCTAATTTTTGAAACATTTTATTGAGGCATTCGAACACCTCATGATCTACTCAGCTCATTCTTGTAGCCTAAGCCCTTTAGACTTGGACCAAGGCTAAACAAAAGAGGAACATTTTAGCCAAACCTTCGGCTCCCAATTTTTAAAGATTTTTATTTTTAAAAATATGACCTATTTCTCTTAACGTCGAAGATTTTTATTTTTGGGGGTATTCCAACCCCACTTCTCCGAGAGGATACTCTAATCCTGCTTTTACATTAATTTTCATTTTTGGGGATACTCTAGCCCCACTACTCCGGGGGGATATTCTAACCTCGTTTTAACCTTCAAATGACATCAATTTTAATTTTCGGGGATACTCCAACCCTACCACTCCGAGGGATACTCCAACCTCGCTTTTACCTCAAAATGACATCAAATTTTCATTTTCAGGGATACTCTAACCCCACTTCTCTGAGAGGATACTCCAACCTTGCTTTTACCTTAAAATGACATCAAATTTTCACCTTTGGGGATACTTCAGCCCTACTCTTCTAAAGGGATGATCTAACCCTGCTTTCCACATTCATTCTAAAATCTAAACTTTTTTTTCTGAGATATCCGGAGTCCTCGAAACCTTTTTTTCTCCTCAAATTTCCACTGAATCTGACTAAGTCTCAACATTGTCATCTCGGTTATTCATTGATAATTGAAGATAATTACGAGAAACATTTCGTTCGTCCCTCATTTTCATGTATTTTGTGTGGATTTATTTATTATTCTCTTTTCCACCTTACTAATACATTTCCTTTTGTAGGGACCTCGGGCATTCATGCTTTAAAGATCATTTTCAAAATCACAAAACGATATCTCGTGTTGGTATCTCTCTAGTGCAAGACATGACATATTTGAATTTTTTTAAAAACCCATATGGAGATCATTCTCATAAAAAAAACCCCTATGTTTCTCACCTCTCCAAGGTGTATAGGTGATAAAATTTTCATTAAAACCCATACTCGTATCTTTACAAAATTTCATGCATTAAAGGGAATTATATTTAAATAATGATAAAAAATGAAACTGAGAAAATCGAGATTCAAGTAAGATGTAGTTAGATGGTATCGATTTTCAGGCATCGTGGGGGTGCTAATCCTTCTCCACAAGTAACTAACTCCCAAACCCAAAACAACGAATCTCTGGCATTATTTTCAGTAGGCATCCGGTCATGCCTAACTTAAAATGATTGGTGGTGACTCCAAGTTTATGGCCACTTCGTGGTGGCCATCCAAAACTAGTCGGATAAGTGATTCGTCAGATGATCTTTCACTCCTTCATGTCAAACATCACCATATTTTTAAGTCGAGTGTGCTTTACCCTTTGGATCGTCCGAAGTTCATAAAGGACGGGCATGTGGAACGTCGATAATCATTATAATATTTCCTTTTATAGAGTTTTTTAATTATTTAATCAATATAATATTTTTTCTTTGATTCAACACCTACAATTTCTTTTTTAAATTTGCTTAAATCAACCTATCTCACATTATTACTTAAGACTTTAATCTTTATATATAAAAATAAAAAAAATATTTGATTTTAGTTTTCAAAAAAATAAAAAAATTTGTCATTACATGACATGTAACAAAAAAAATGAGATTTATTTGAATAGTTTCACTTGCATGAATATGACATGGAAAAGTAACTGAAATATGATATCACATAAAAAAATAACATGATCATGACATATCAAAATTTATATAAAACGAATATAATACAAAAATTGGACTTATTTGAGTAAGGTCAATTAGACTTGACAACTTGGACATGACACAAAAAAATAAACTAAAACACTATATAACATGAAAAATAATACTAATAAGAAATAAGTGCAAGATTAATGTGTCACGATCTATAAACTATGAATTATTTAACAAAAATATATATATGTAATATCTTCAATACAATTATAAGAAAAAAAGTTACACAAATCACTAAAAGAGAATAGGTTTTTTTTGTTGGGAAAACGATATTGGGAAATTTAATGGCATTTAACTGCAGCATTTGCTTGACATTTGTCGACATTTTTAGATGTCGTAAAGTCACTAACTTGTTTGTTTAGTTACTGAATATTTAAAATTTTTAGCAATGTTTAGGAGGAGAAAAATGTCACAAAGTCTATCATTTAGCAGGGTTTTTCACCATAAATGTCGCTAATAGGACTTTTGTTTGTAAAATGTCAATGATTTAGCGGCATTTTTATTCTTGAAATACTACTACTTTTTCATATTTTTAAATATAATTTCTTTTAAATCTTTTGTATAATTGTCATTAAAGTTATCATTTACTCAAAAAATATAATATAAATTATAAAGAAAGTAATATAAAATATATAAAAAAATTTATTATAAATCAACAACTTTGTTTCTTAATAGTTAATAACAGATGTACAAATGACTTAAAAACATACAAAAATTAAAAATAATAACATAAAGCAAGGAGAATCGATAGAAAATGTTTTTCCAAAACATATTAGTTATCAAGTGATTAACCTTACTAAAAAAGAGTTAACATGCATAATAAATATATGCGAAATCAAGTTAAAAAAGTAAGACAATTAAAAACCAATATATTATAGCACTTGTGATAATGGATCTTGTAAGAACTTTTGCTGCATTAAGTTCATCAATGACTCAAATTATGATTGGAGTTGTTGATATCTTTTTCTTTGTTCTTCCTTCTTTGTTGCAATTTAGCTATCTTTGCTTGTCTCATTGCTTCCATTGCATCAAAATGATTGTGCATATTTTTATCTCCCCTCTCAACATCTTAACTTCATTAAAAATGCCTTGTGAAGAGGTATTTTGTTGCAAATTACATCCATAGTAGCCTATTGGTGTTAAAGCTAATCCAAAACCTCAAACCTATCCATATTTTTGTTTTCCAACAACATCAGTGAAAGTTTGATTTTTCACACTACGCATATTAAATGAGTCATCTTACGATGCAATAGCTTGAAATACGTTAATGAATAAAAAGTGAAAAATTATAAAGGCAATAGATCTCTATTTATTGTCTCAACATTTAAATAAAAGACATCTTTTTTTTGTATTAATTAATTGAAATAGTTCAACTCATCTAATTTTTCACCTCATTCAATTTCCTACAAAATAATAACATTTTATTTAAAATAAGTGTTAAAACAATTTAAAATAAAAAAATTCTAGTAAAACTAAACATTATGAGAATTTGCGTATTTCAACACATCTAATATCAAGCATAACATCACAAAGTTAGTGTCACACAAACTATCACACAACAACTTTAACATTTAAGCAAATATAATATCAAAGACTTGAGCTATTTATGTATATAAATTGCAGCTAACAATCTGTCTGACAAATTTGCCTTGTTACGAGATCATATATGTGTAAAAAATCTTAAAACATTAAGTTCATATCACATAAACAATTATCAAAACTTTAACATTTAGCACAGATGATATTAAAAACTCAAGCTATTTATGTGCATAAATTGAGTTAATAAGCAATTCATAGAATCTTACTTCTTATTAGCATTTTTGCAAAGCTTTTTGATCTATTGTGTGACTATTTTTTGTTGCTTTCTGCTAGAAACCCCAAAATGTTCTTGTTTCTATGCATTAATCATAATACATTTTCAATTATATTGTATTATTAAAAGTACTAAGTTACTTTTTCTTTTTTTTTTTTTGAGTACCAAATGCAACAAGTTTCTTATAGTAGCACCTAATCACACCATGTGAAATGTTTTGTAAAATGACAGTAAGATTAGTATTTTGTTGAAACATTTCTTCAAATCATGCTTATAATTTTTCTATTTTTCCATAATGACTTTTAAAACACTTGGACAAATTCTTACATGAAATTGTAGAAACTTAGTTTTGATTGTAAACGAAATTCCAAAGGTAATGTAATATGATTATTAACTAGTTGACATAGATACCTTAATGAAGTTCAAAATCTTAACCTTCACATTATTTGCCACTTCATACCATGTTTCATAATGAATGGACTGTTGGAAAAACAAATCAAATTGCATAGCAAAATTTTTAAAATTTTTAAATAGATTGTACTAGATCGTATTGTCATTTACAATAAAACTACCATAATCAATTACCTGAATTGTAGATCTACAGGCACCATCCAAGAATTCCTAGAGTATGTTCGTGTGAAAGCTTCAACTTACTAGCTTTCTCCAATTCCTGGATGATAGAGTATGTAAGCACTCTTTGTCTCAATCAACTCTGGATTCATACAACTTGATTCTTTTTCAAGACCACCTTTATGCTAACAGGTTAAAAATCATAAGATTTTTTATGATTGGAAACCCTAGAGGTGGTGCAAATTGTCTAACCTAAAATGCTAGAGGTTGCCTCTTATTTATATCAAGTAATAAAGTGGCCCTTATTTTAATTTTTTAATAATTAAAATAATTATTTTACGACCTCCTTAAAAAACCCTAGTTAGCCGCCAACCTAAGTGTGGGTATAGCTTAAAATTCAGCTAAGCCCTAATGTACCCATATATTATTTTGGCCCAATTTATTTTAAGGAGTTTAGGCTATTTAATTTGAATACTTAATTAATTCTGATTAAACTGTTCATTTTCTTTAACTAGATAATTTTTCATAACTCCAATTCTAATTCAAAATAAAATCATGATAATTTTATTTAGACAAAATAATTTTATAGTAAAATAATTAATTTTAATAAAAAATTAAAATAAAATAAAATAAATAATTTTTCCTTAATTTATTTTGAATATTATTCATATTTAATTTATAAATAAATATTTAGACAAGACTTTATAGATATCAAATTAATTGAATAATTAATTTTTCATATCTATTTAATTTAAATTAATTTTTATGAGAAGATAAATATAATTAATTTAAATGACTCATACTTGTCTTAAATAAATATTCAAAGTAAATATATATTCTAAATAAATAATACAAAAAAGTCATTTCCATTTATTTATTGAAGAAAGTGCCTACACTTCTAAAAGAAGTGTATCCAGTACACCACTTTACCATATTAAAGATCATTCGACTTCGTGTATTCCAATCAATAATCATCTATTAAGTAATTATGTTGATCTAGTAGAGGGACCAAATGGACATATATAATTAGGCTCCAATAATGTATGTAGTGATTATTCTTTATTGAACAAATAATCACATAATTATTAATCTCAGAGTCATACCATTGAAGATTTAAAAGTGCACTCCTAATTATATAGCTTATTACTTAAGCTTTATAAATAGCCTTTTAGTCCAATGACTTTATCTATGATCAACTTAAGTTTAAAGTTTGTTTTACCTACTTGATCACCTATCTTAAAGTTCCATTCATACTCTCTATGTAAAAATGATTATCCACCATAAGTGAACAATATATCATTTGACATACAAATGAACGAGGCATTGTTTATTTTCACTATCTCGTATAATGCTTTTTAAGAGGATCTTAACTCTTTATAGGAGCTATGATTCCATGTCTATAATAAAGCTCTCATCGAGTATAAGTCATGCAACCAACGAATCGATCTAGTAGCTTACTACTTCGAAACACTTTAGCCTTTGGAACGTTAAAGTATACAAGTTATACACATGGAGTTAATTACGTACTCAGGATTTAGGTAATTACACAATGAACGTCAAAAGTGAATTAATCCAAGTAAATAGACTTAGTAATAGATTAGTTGCACTTTGGCCTAGTCTGACATACAACACTTCTAGGCAATATATCTAGTTTCTCTACTTAGCAGTTGGCTCACTCTAGATGACCAAGACAAACCATCTCCCTAATTGGATTTAGACAACATAATAGTCTTAACATGAGTTAATTGCTCACATTAACCCCATAGACTACGGACATGAATTTAGACTACTTACCTTAGAATATTGTCTTTCACATATAAAGTCCATTATATGCAACATTCTAATGGTATGAACACAAGCAGTCAATGAATTGTTTACATTTACTTTAACATGTAAACTAAATGAGGACATAATAGTAATGATGTAATGAAAACTCTAATATATAAATATGACTAGTTCAAACTAATGAAATACATCTTAATGTCTTTCATCCTTAGGGCATTCCTAACAATCTCATTTCATGCAATCATGCATAGAGAGCTAGCTAGTAGTTGTGCTTCCAGACCTATCAGCTGGTTATCACTATTTCTTGAGACAACAATATGATCTTTATGAGGTAATAACAAATCCTTCAAAGTAGTATGACCTAGAGTTTTTCATTCCCATTATTACTAGCAAAAAAAAAAAAAAAAGAAAAGAAAAAATAAAACAAAATTAGCAACTACCCAACATTGAATAATTAACATAAGCAAAAAAGTTTACAATGTAAGATGATACTTGTGTTCAAGTCATTATGAACCATGGTTGTTGGTATCCTATCGATTTTCATCTAAATTAGTACAAGTAGCCTTCAATGCTATTCTGATTTTGTTACCAGCCTGTACTGATAGGTACCCGCCTGTTGCGAGTTGTAAATGATTGAAAATAATTGTACTAGGTTGTATATAACACAAGCTTATAAAAATAAGATTGAACTGATATTAATAGTAAATTTGATGAATTAGACATAATTACTCATGAATTTAATGAATATTAAACAAAATTACTCATAAATTTGATAAATATTAGACATAATTACTCGTAAATTTGACAGTCATTAAAAAGTTTTAACCTTATTTCTTAGATTGATACTGATTTTTTTATATTTAATGAAGGTTTTTTAGAACATTATATATAATTTATAAGTATTTGATATATGAAATTTACTTAATCTTATTTATTTTATATTTAAAATTTTTTTTAATTTTTTTCATTAATATAAACTAAAAATGTTCAAAATCCTATATATCCAAAATGGTAAACCAAAAAATACCGGTACTGGCACATACTAGCATAAAAGAAATAGTACGCCTACGGGTATGGTATTAACTACTTTTGCATGAACTGCAATCTCTGTAGTAATATTTCTTAGAGGCATAATGTGTTAATATCCATTTTCTATGGATTAGGCATATCTAAACCAACACAAGTATTGTTTTGAACGTTAACACCTTTAGCCACTAGTTGTTAGTGTAAGGCTTGCAAGCTAATTGGATTTGCTTGCGATACACTAGAATTTAGTAAATTAATATAATATACATTACATTATTAATGTTAATGAAGTGTTTTTATCATAAGTGCTATGGTAATTGTTTTTTATGTCTTACAAAGATGTAGCCCATGATACACGTCAGCCTTGCAAAGGAATTTTAAAGTGTTACAATTATGAGATCCTCATGCATTAAGGCCATGATTCTAAGAACATTCTTAGTTATCGTATTGTCAAAACAAGGTATTGAATGCACAAAGATTAGCATATGGTAAACCTTTGTGCATATGATGCACACAATTGATTTCATGAGTTGAAATATTGTGATACTTATAGATAGTAAATAGGTGCTTGGTTTGAGAATAAGTTCATTGAATATGACCTGCTGGGATGGTTCCATTTAGTATTTCACTCAAATATATATGAAATACTCTCATATGTTAATAATGTAAGTAATCCTTAGGCTTCTGATACTAAGTTATCTTATACGTGGATTCTTGCACTTAGAGATCATCAAGAATAGTCCACTTTGATGGATGCTAAAGGAAGGGTAGTTTTAGGTATGACACAGAGCATATTGATGGTGGATGGATGCTCTAAAGAGGATTTACTGCCCTGAGTGGTATGGGAGACATATTTCACATGTTTTTGGCTTGTGTTTACTCAAAATGTTTGGCAAAAGCAATATTGATTATGGAGTTAACAAAGAGGAGTTGCAGGACTAATATAGAAATGGTTAAGACATTCTCTTACCTATTTTTGGATATATGATAAAGAGATTGAATTTATTGAGATACTGAACATTGAAGGGATTATCAAAACTAACTTGAATCTCTCTACATGTTAGGTGATCATGATACATTGCTAGATGCCAATCACGGTCTATAAACATAAATATTCTTAACCAAATAATTTATATTTATTGCTAATATGATGGGGACTAATGGGTCACACTCATAAGGATGACTTTATAGAATTAAAAGTAGACTCGGATTAATTGCTTAAAGAGCAAATTTTACTTAGGAGTTTTTTGAATAGTATAAAAAATAAAGGATTAAGTGCAATTAACTTAAAACTAGATAACACTTTTACCCTGGGTAGATTGCTTTTAACTTTCCTAGCTAACTAAGAGACTCTATTCGTATTAATTTGCATTGAAAAAAAAATATTTCTCTTTTTATTTATGGGTTTCAGCTATTTGAAAGACTTTGTTCAAGGATGCCTTTTGAAACCTAAGCTCTTAGCATAACTCCTGGCAAAAAAGGTCTTAACTTTTAGTCACTGATATGGATTATCATTAGAGGCTAGATGTTTCAACAGCTTTGGTTTGCGACAACAAGACTCAGTGTACAAAAATGGAGTAGAGATTGAGATTAATATGAGAGGATAACACCCTTCAGATTTAGGCATGGTTTTCATTTCTTGAATTATTCTTGTATTAATGATTTGGTCATCGGCTTATAAGTTGATCCATGATCACTGTTCGATTAGTTTCATTATTCCACTATGCTATATGTCTGTTTTTTGGTTTGATTTAGTTTTTAATGTAAGCCAACTTATCTAGATCTATAAAGCAAACATTTAGCATTCAAGGAGTGTTCCTACAAGTGGTATCTGAGCTTCCTTACTAGCCTTGATCGGTCTTGGTTTTAGTGGTTGCCAATGGTAAAATTGTTTTCTTTTGGTTTGGTTTATTGATTTGTGACTTGTGTTAAAATTTTTTGAAAATTTTCTAACTATAATAGTTTGATATTTAGTTGATTTTTATTAGATATAATTGTTTAAAAGTCAGATTTAACAATTATATATTGATTAAGTCGAATGAATAATGTTTTAAAGCTGTTTGTGCAGAAATCGCTATGGTTTAGTGGTTTTACGATGGTGGCCTAAAAAAATCTAGAATTATGGTCATTAGTTTGCTACGATTTTCACAATTTTGAAGCCTTGGAAAGGTTATGAAAAGTTTGTGACTTTTTTTTCAAAAAATTGGGCAAAGTTTTGGTTCTAAAATGTTTTGAATTTGTGCCATTAGGGGTGCTATATGTGCAAATCTTTTAGCATCACGTACAAATTGGTTTCTTAGTTCCTTATTTGCAATATTAATGGCAGAATGAGATATTGCAATTTGCAATAAGTAGTAAGAAGTTTAGTTGGAGCAAACCATTGTTGGTTCCATGACATTTTAATGTTAAGAGAAAACCACCATAGGGGCAGTAACCTTATTGGTCTGGAGTCCTATTTTCGCCACATTCCTAGATTTTATGAATTTGATCCCCACTAGATTTTATCTTTAAGGCTTGATAAGATCAACCAAGATAAGATAAAATTTTATATTTAATATTTAAATTTTGAATTCATTTTGAATTTCGGATATTTGAGATTTGATAAGATTAAGTCAAGATAATATCTGATTTAAACTTAAATTTAAAATTTGAATTCATTTTGAATCCTAGATATTTGAGATTTGATGAGATTAAATCAAGATAGTATTTGATTTAAATTTAAATTTTGATGGATTTCTTCGACCCATGGGTTGTGAATCATATAGGACATGTGTCTATTATCTTATTGGCAAAAATGACCAAGTCCCCCTTTACAAGGCTGGTATCTTGTTGGCCTAATACAAATCAATGTATATGGACTAATAAATACTAGGGCTAGAAATGGGTTTTCTTATACCTTTATCAATGATCAGTTTAGATATAGGAATGTGTACTTAACAAAGTACAAGTCCCAAGCTTCTAAAAAGTTCAAATAGTTTAGAGTTAAAGTAGAAAAACAAATTGCAAGAGTATTCTAACTCTTAGATCTAATCGAGAAGGAGAGACTTAAGTCAGGATGGATCATTTAATAGAAAACAATTTTTCTATCACAACGGACACTACAGCATAACAAAGTGTTTAAGAGAAGAAAATAAACCTTGTTTTACATGGTCCATTCCATGATTTCTAAAGTTGACTTTTGATATTCTTTTGGGGCTATGCCTTAGAAATTATCACCTATCTACAGAATAGGGCTCTAACCAAGTTAGTGGATAAGATGCCATATGAGATGTGGCAAGGAAAAATATCATTGTTGACGTATCTTAAGAGTTAGGGATGTCCCACTTTTGCTAAGTAAGTAGCATTTGAAAAGCTTAAAGGTCAACCAGAGAAATGTAAATTTATGGGGTATCCTAAAGAAACTTATAGATATTACTCTTACCACCCAATTGAACAAAAAGTATTTCCTTCAAATTATGTTGTCTTTCTTGGGAATGAGCTTTTACTAGAAGAGACTAGTGTGATAAATTTGATCTTGAAAAAGTTCAAGAACCATAAACTAATAAATCAATAAAGCCTAAGTTTAGGGATGAGATGCTTCATCCAAAACTCAAGAAAAACCTAAAAATCAAATTTGATAAAGCAATTAAAGAATTTAGCTTCAAGAAAAATCTTGATGATCTATGTGTTTATAAGAAGGTAAATAGATAGGCTATTTTTTAGTTCTATATCTTGATGACATATTGCTCATAGAAAACAATATGCCAATGTTATAGTTCGCCAAGGTCTGACTATCTAGATAGTTCTCCATGAAGGATTTCGAAAAAGTCATTTATTTTGGGAATTAAAATATATGTTGATAGATTAGAACGATTACTGGGCTTATCTTAATCCTCATACATAGGCAAGATGCTAAAGAAGTTTAGCATGGAAAACTCCAGGAGAAATCTACTTATGGTACACAATGTGTACACTACGTGATAGAGATATGTCTTAAAACATTTGATAAGAAGACATTGATGGATGAGATTCCATATGCTTCGGCAGTTGGATCTATCACATACACTATGTTGTGTACAAATCCAAATATATCATTTGCTCTTAATATTAAGAGCAAATAGCAAAGCAAACCTAGTGATACTTATTGGGTTATGGTAAAGAATATTCTTAAATACTTAGGAAGGACTAAGGATATCTTTCTAGTTTTTAGAGGGGTTAAACTTCTTATTAGGTGTTACATTCATTTACTTTCAAGCCTATTAAGATGATAGCAAATCACAAGGTAGTTATGTATTACCCTTAATAGTGCAGTAGTCAATTGTAAAAGTTTGGATGAAAACTTGTTGTGGTTCCTAACATTTTTGTTATAGTACCACTTTATTGTGATAACAATGGAACCATAGCGCAAACTAAGGAACCAATGTTTCATCATAAATTTAAGCACGTTTTATAGTGATATCATGTCATTAGATACTTTATCAAAAGTTATGATGCTTAGCGTTAAATGCTGAAGACCACTTTTGATGTCACCCTTGAAGATAAAGTAGAGAGAAATCTCCCCTATTGATAGCACCCTTATGGGGTTGCATTTGGGTGCAATCTCCACTAAGTAATTAGACCATAAGGGAGGTAATAACCTATTTCATCCTTTTTGTAGACACCTTATTTTTTTCCAAGCTATCATGCAAGGCATTAAAGGTCACTATTCAAGTGTCATCAAGGTCATTTGAACAAGCACGAGTTAGCCATTCATCATTCCTAGCTAAGGTGAGGTGCTCGGATAGCCAAAGGTATGCAAAATTCACATTTCTATAAGTATGGATCGATACATGTCCTCTAAGTATCGGCACAAAGCCTCCACATAATCAAAATCCAAAAACTTATTGTTTGCATCAATATAGAAAAGGAATATATGGATACATGAGTCAATAAATCGATACATAAGCCAATTGCATTGATACAGGGTTATGTCATAGCTAAAATTCAATTTTTGGCAAAAATGTAATGATAGACAAGTAATTGTATAGATACATCCTGCTATGTATCGATGCAATATGTAATGTATTGATACATCCTATGTATTTTGCCTAGTTCATGGCATTTTCACCTTTTATCCTTTATTGCATTAAAACACGAGTTTGGTCATGACTTTGGCTTTAAAAAAAATCCAATGTCAGACATAATTTCCTAAAAATCATGTGGACCTCATTTTGGGCTTAAGCATTAGGTTTTAACATTTTTGAATGGTCTATTAAGCTTGTCACAAGTGCATTTTGTGTGATAATGCGGATGGATGGAGGGCAAACTTGACCAGGCTCAGCATATTAGCTCATGCATGGTCTGTTACTATTGCCAGGTGTACAACAACTAAAGAAATACTGGAAGGTTGCCCCTTGGTATAATGAGTCACCATATTGTCTACCTCAAATATGCTAAATGCCCCACCTTTGCTAGGTTTTTTATTGTTAAGATTAAATCTTATATATGATTTCATGATGTGCTCAATAATAAAAAAACTTTTATACCCATTTACATCAGCCTTCATACTTAGAAAACATTCATTCTTGTAGCCTTCTATCAGCCCTTCCAAAAACCACTCTAAAACCTTTTAGAACCATTGCCATTCCTCATAACACACCCTTCCATTGATATAACAATCTATAAACTTATTCTTGGCCACTTTTTATTACTAAAATCATAGCAAAAGAAGGCTAAGAAGTGAGGCATAAGTTAAAAATCTATCCTACTTACATTGTTAACAAGGTTTCTAAAGCTTTTAGGGTATATTTCTCATCTTTTCTCTCTCTATTTACTTATTTTTGCATTTATCATCACTTTAATGATCCTTAACATGATGACCATGACCTTATCTTAGGATTCTCATGCATTTTGTGGCCTTGGACATGGTAGACTTAGGATTTTTAGTGTTTTATTGACTTTTCTATCATGCCTCTTCACTCATGAGTGCTCGAATCATTTTGAAGATATATTTTGATGTTGTCTTGAAAATTCTAGTAAGCTTTTCTCTTTTGTTCAGCATGTTTGTATCATTTTTATGGCAATATTCTTGAGTCATTCATCTAGCTAACATTTCCATGCATTCTCAAGCTTATCTCTCCATATGCTGTCATCATTTTCATATTTAAATGTCATATTTACATATTTGAACATGCCTTCCATGTTTATTGTCTTGAATATCATCTTTAGTTAATTATATGTTTGTTAAAATGCTTGCTTGTTGCTTGTTAAAAACTTGTTTTCTAAAAACCCCAAAGTGAAGGTTAGTTAAGGCTATATTAGCCTCAATAAATGAGAATTAACATGGAATCTTGAGGAAAAATCAAGTTTTTCTTATTTGGATTCAAAGGTTTATTGAAGACAAAAGTTCTATTTTCAAAAACAAAATGTCTTTTAAGTATCTGAAATTGATTAAGCCTCAATGTGCTGTTTCATCATCTTAAACTACTTTGAGATTGTGTAAATGAGCTCGTGTAGCCCATGTCACTCACCCATTTTTGCCACAAATGTTTGGATGTCCGTGGTCCAAGTTTAGCTCTTAAAAGCATAAAAAAAACTGAAAAGTTCCCTTATTTCTGCTCTGATAGCACTATAACTACAATTTGGAAAATCATTTTTGAACCTTGAAACTTTTTTATAATTTTTTTGATATTTTTCCCTGAAAGGGCATTGAATTACCTTTTTGGCAATAGCTTATTTTCCATCGGATCATTCTAGATGATAGAGTTGTGATTTTTTGAATTAATGCTATTTGTACCCCTTAGAATCAACAATTTATATTCTGTTTTGGCCATTTTGGCCCATAATATGGTTTTTCTAAATTTTAAAATATTTTTCCTAAACGTTCATGAAATTAACTTTCCAGAAAGGTAATGCTTATGATTTAATGATTCTTTATGAGTTCGAAATGATTTTTCAAATGTCTTTACATCCTTTCCTTTGCACTGGCTATTAGTGTAACACTTGAAGCAATTTCAAAAATTATTTCCACCTAAATGGGGATTTTTTTAGGACTTTTTAGAATATTTTTACATTAAAGTGTATTTAGTCACCTTTTCAATGGCTTCACTTGGCTCCTAACACTTTCGAATTTGCCTGGAATAAATTTGGAAAGGGTGACAACGTGATGTTATCCGCTATTTTCAGCATTGGTCAAAGTTAATTGATTTATTTTGAATTCCCATTCCAAGGCATTCGGATGCTCTATATGTTCCCGGTTAGTCCTTTCGAGTCAAAATATGTGTGCCAACTTGTAAGTCTAAATTAAGGCATAAGCAATCTTCTTCGTGTCACCTATATTTTTATCATTTTCTTTTTAATTAAAAATCACCTATATTGTCAAGAGCTTATTTAAAATGTCATTTTGTCAAGAAATCAACAAACCTTTGACAAGATAAATCCTTCAAGCTCAACAAGGTTTTCATCTATGGGGGTACTCTAACCCTGCTCTTCAAGAATATACTCTAACTCTGCTTTTACAAATTTCATTCAAATTTCAAAAGTTCCTAAAATTTTCATCTTTAAGGACTGAGAAGATACTCCAACCCCATTTTTTTAAAAATTATCAAGAATTAGTCAAATTTCATCAATTTAAATTTGTTAATCTCCTATTTTCTCAAAACTTGTCAAGAAAAAAAATCAATTTTTTTCTCTTCTGAGTCACTCTGGACTTTTGCAAAATTAAACCCGATTTTCATTACTCAATTAATCAATAGATCTGAACGCATCTCCAAAATTGTTGACTCGATTATTTCAAGATAATCTATGATAACTATGAGATACATTCCAATCCTTATTTTTTGTTCTTTTTACGTGATTTATTTCATGCAATTTTATCTCATTTTTCCTCTTATTAACACGTTTCTCTTTGTGATGGTCACCTTGCATTCATGTTTTCAAAAATCATTTTAAAAAATCATAAAGGCAATGTTTCAAATTGGTATCTGTCCAGTGCTTGACACAAAATATTCGATTTTTAAAACTAAATTCGGATAACATTTTAATAAAAAATCCCTATGTTCCCTACCTTTTTGGGGTGCATACATGATTTAAATTTTATCTAAAACTTGGATTCATTTTATGCAAATACATGTATTAAAAGGGGATTATATCAAAAATAGTGACAAATCGAAATAAAAAAATTGAAACCAAGTTAATACATGGCTAGAAAGGTATCGATTTTAGTTGTCGCAAGGAGGTTCATACCTTTTTGTACATAACCAACTTTGCAACCCATCCGTGAAATCTTTGAACTACATAGACCTTGAAATCGATGTTTCGAGTTTTATGACTCTGAATATCGATTTCAATAAGCATTCGGTCATGCCTAGCTAGAATTATTGGTGGTAACTATAAACATTAGCCACTTCATAGTGACATCCAAGATTGATTAGATGAGCAATTCATCCAATAGTCCACTTCCCAAGTTACAAAGGAAAAGTTTCGATCAAGAGGATGCTTTTTTGTCAAGAATTTATCACCCTATGCACAGTAATATCTTTTTTAAGTCATGTGCACTCCTTTTCGCAATAAGGTAAGGGCATTTGTCGATAATTTAGCGACTCCACTTGGGACTAGTTTAGAAAGTTAGGCCTGCGACTAGCCATGTCTTGCATAGTTCTTAGTTTCCTCAATTTTCGATCGTTATTTAACTATAATCCCCTTCTTTTTTTGTCTACTAATGTTTTGCTTGTTTATCATGTGATCATTAGGGATTACCTTGTTAATGTAGGGGTAAACAAAAAGGTTTGATTATTTCCCCAACACACACCATGCACATGCATTTGCATCAGATTCTTACCAAACTCTATGGTGAATAAAGATTATGTTTTGGTTATTTATTAGCTATGTGGGGAATGAGAAACTCGACATTCGAGGCTAATGCAATATAAAAAGTTAATTCTTAAATTGTTAAAAAAGTTTGAGAAAATGGATTTCATTTATTTACCTCGAGATTAGAATCAAATGGCAGATGCTCTAGCCATCCTTGCCTTGATGTTTAAAGTAAATGAGAAAAATATAATTGCAATTCAAATAAGCCTATATGAGTCTTTCGCTTATTGTCATAATGTTGAAGCAGAGTTAGATGGCCGTCCCTGGTATTACAATATCAAAAGATACCTTAATGATTGAGAATACCTAAGAGAATGCCTCTAGAATAACAAAAAGACATTGCAGAGATTGGCAATGAGTTTTATCCTAGATAGTAAGATCTTTTACAAGAAAAATTATGATCAAATACTATTAAGATGTGTGGATGCTCCTAAAGCATAGAGAATTTTGGAAGAACTACATGAAGTGTTTTGTGGAATTCATGTCAATGGGCATAAAATAGTGAGATAAATTATGAGGCCAGGCTATTTTAGATGACTATAGAGGGTGACTGTATTAAGTATGCCCAAAAATGTCATAAGTGCCAACTCTATGCAGATAAGGTCCATGTACAACCTTTGCCATTACATGTCATAATTGCTCCATGGCCTTTCTTTATATAGGGCATGGACATTATTAGAGCAGTTATCCCTATGGCCTTTAACCATTATCATTTCACTTTGGTCGCTATAGACGATTTCACTAAATGGGTTAAAGCTACCTTTTTTGCAAATGTAACAAAGTTAATTGTCATCAAATTCCTAAAAGCCAATATTACTTGCTGACTTGAAATCCACAGATAACACCTCTAATTTGAATAATAAATTGATGACAAAGGTGTGTACCCAATCAAAATCTCTCATCATAATTTGGTGACATACCAGCTAATGATAGACAGAGCGATAAAGGCAACCAATAAAAATATTAAGAGGATTATGGTGCAGATAGTGGAAACCATAAAGATTGGCATGAGAAACTCTCTTTTGCCCTCCTAGCTTATCAAACTTAAGTTCAGACTTTTATCGAGGCAACACCTTACTTATTGGTCAATGGCAGGGAAGCTATTCAACCAATTAAGGTTAAAATTCCCTCACTTTAGGTATTAATGAAGACCAAGTTGAAGAAAGCTAAATGGGTCCGGGATCAATATGAATAATTAAATTTCATTGAAGAAAAAAAATGTTAAAAGTAATCCAATATGGGCGAATGTACCAAGAAAGAATTATAAAAGCCCACGATAAGAAACTGCACTTAAGGTAATTTCACGAAGGGGAGTTGGCACTAAAGAAAATCCTCCTTAGCCAAAAGGATCCTCATGGTAAATGGGCACTAAATTGGGAAGGTCCCTATGTAGTTTAAAAAGCATTTTCAAGAGGGACATTAAATCTGGTAGAAATTAATGGCTCACTTTACCCATCAATTCAGACAATGTAAATAAGTATTATACCTATAAGGCAGTGTAAAAAAAAGGATAAAACCCTAAAAAGGCATTCGAATAAAGGTGTTAAAAGTTCAAGCTTTGAGTTGAAAACCTAAAAAGGGCAGTTCAGGCAAATAAACATAGAAGATGGAATTTGCCAAAAGATTGAGGCCAAAAAGAAGGCAGAGTGCAATTGAAAATATCTTCAAGAGATCGATCCATGTATGAACAATATCCCATTCAAAAAGACTTTTGAGGAATTAAATGGAAAATTCTGCTTATCTGAGTAACAGCCAATTTTGTTTTATACCTTATCATTAGTTTTTTTTGAAAAACCAATACTGTATCTTTCCTTTCTATTAGAATATAAATATATATTTTTATCTGTACCTTCATCAGAGTACTTTTTACCTATTATAACATTTCGATAATTGATAGTTGGCATTTTATAAGTAAATTTTGCATTGCTTTGGATTCAGGCTAAAGCGTTGTAGGAATCTTAGTTATTATTTCAATCCTTCGGACATTATTGGAAGGATTTAAATAAACGGATAAATCAATTGAATAATATCAAAAAAAAGAATTCGAGAGTGATGGTTAAAGGATATTTTTGATCAGAAAAGAGATAAATTCCTCATAACAAAGGCCAAATACAAGCATAACCCACCTTACCTAGAGAAAACAATATCCATAACATTTTTTAAAAATTCTTTTGACTGCAAAAATAGGAGTAAGCTCATCTTGCCTGGAACATTTTTTGAATATACCTTCAATTTGAGGTTTAGGCACTGGCTCACTTGGCCAAAAAAAAGAATAAATGTTTACAACATTTTCTGAAGATGCCATTAACTCCAAGTAGAGGCACGAGTTTACTTTACCAAAAGAAGGATCCCTATAGCATTTTCTAAACCATAACTTCAATTTCAAATATGGATCAAATTAAATACCATTCACAAGAACTTTTAAATAAAAAAAATATAATAAAGTCATGAGAAGTCATAATATCCATTTGTATTCAATGATTTATGGATTAAAATTTGAGCGTGACATTGCAAAAAGTGATAATCATGCTTATTTCTTCCGAATCAATGGTAAATTCTTCATGTTTTTAAGTAATCAAGTATTAAACATTATTCTTACTTATTGACTTGTATGGTTTCATCTCAATCAACCCTTTGTACCGTTGACTCATATGGTTTCATAATAGTCAACCTTTTTAAACTTGCTGACTTGTATACTTTCATTCTTGTTAACCCTTTGGACTTGTTTACTTGTATGGTTTTGTCATGGTCAACCATTTGAACTTGTTGACTCACATAGTTTCATCCCGATCAACACTTTAAACTTGTTAACTTATATAGTTTTGTCCTGTTAACCCTTCATTCTGTTAACTCGTATTGTTTGATCTTGGTCAAACCTTTATATTTATTGACTCATATGGTTTCATCGTGGTCAACTTTTATACATGTTAACTCAAATGGTTTCGTCTTGATCAACCTTTTATATCTATTGACTTGTATGGTTTTGTATCGGTCAACCCTTTATACTTGTTGACTCATTTGGTTTCACCTTAGTCAACCTATTGGACATAGGTTTTGTTGTGGTCACCCTTGTTGATTGTCAAAAGCCTTGGTCAACCCACTTCAAACTTAGGTTACGTCCTGGTCACTTTAGTTGGCTGTAGACACTTAATTTTGTTTAGGCCATTTTTCCAATAATCTTAAATATTTAAGATTGAGAACTCAGTGGCAACCTTTCCAAGTGGACTAGACATTTTCAAAACCTTTTCAGTTATACCTAAATGGCTGCATGTGCACGTGATAGAAAAAAATATGCAATTTAAGGGCCCAATCTCAGATAAAAAAAAGATGAATATTTAAGAGAAAAATTGTTTTTGAATATATTCTTGTCAAATTTTGGAAATCCATTTTTATGAATGTTATCACAGTCAAAATTTTTATTTTTCGAAATTTTTTGGGAATTTTTTGTAAAATTTGAAAAGTTGACTATTATATATTTTTCTCGATACCCGTGTAGTATTTTTCTCGATATGCACTCTGAAAAATTAAAAATATTCAAAAAAAATTTGTATTGGCATTTTATACCACGCGATGCCAAGTTGTCCATTTTTGTAATTAATTTTAAATTTTTTACGGTACCACTAGTATTAGACTTGTAAACATTTTTCATGTAAAATATGTTTCGAATTTCAAGTTTTTATCTTTATTATTATCGTAAATTAATATTTTGATTAATGTGTTGGATAAAATTCATTTTTATAAAATTTGAATATATTTTTGAAAATTTCTTGTTTCCAAAATATGAAGTTTTCTACTTCATAAATTTTTCGATAAGATTTTTTCAACTTTATAATTTTTAAAAATTCTTTAAAAATTTTATTAAATTCATATTAAATCAGTTTTTGAAATTTTAATTTATTTTATGAGAATTTTTTTTAAATATCAATTTTTTTATAAAATTTTTCTCAAAAAATTATACAAGTTTAGAATTTTTAATTACCTTTTTCTTGCACAAAATTTTAAAAAATTTTCGTTAGAGTTCAAAACTTGGGATTTTCATGAAAGGCTTTTTTATTTTGGCCAAAATTTCCTTAATGAGCCTAAAACTTTCAAACTTTGCAAATAGGCCCAACAATCCAATAATTTGTCAAGAAGCCCACAACTTTGCCTAAGCCCCTTTTTTTTCTAAGCCCATTTCATTCAAGACCAATAAGCTTATTTGTGATTATTACATTAATTTTCTAATAAGGTCCAATTAGGCCCATTTTAATTTTATGATAAGGCCCAATGATGTTTTCTCTCTCCAAAATTTTTATTAATTCTTTTGGACTTAAATTTTTATATGAATGTTTAATTGGGTCTTTTACATGTTTAAAATTGTAATTAAAAGTTATTTATCAATAACCTTTTATTTCTTGCAATTTAGTCTTTCTACTTTAATTTTTCCATTCCTTTTCGTAAATTTGCTATTATAGTTTTATTTATTCATATATTTTCAGAAATTTATAAATATTTATATACAATTTCAAAATTTAACAGTTTAATTATACAGGAATTAATTTAATTAGGATTAAATTTTATCATAAAACTTAATATCACCAAGATTATTATTTGGCCTAATCCTTAACCCATATGAGTCATACATTTAACTTTTGACTAAGTATATAAAAAGATAAAATTAATTAAATAAAGTCATATCATAATAAAAAAAAATCTCAAAAGATTAATAAATAAAGAAAGGAAATGATGGAATTCGGTGGAATTGCCAGAAGCCATTTTGCCATGGGGTTTCTTACACCCCTTGGCCAAATTTCATCCTCTATAAAAGGAGATGGTTTCCTTATTTTGGGACTTTAGCTTGCTTTAACGCAAAAACAATAAAATAAACACCAAATTTCTTAGTTTTCCTAGCTTTTTTAAGGTATAAACATTTAAAGTTTTTCTAGTTTTTATTCATTTCATTCATTTCTTTTCCTTTTAGTAAGCCAAGATCATGTTTAACGTCATGGAATTTTAATCCATGTTGAAAGGCTAAATATGATGGCTATGAACAATTTTCTATATTTTGTTGTTATGTTTAATTTTTCTTAATTATAGCTTGATTTTTTAATCAAATATGTTATTGATGATGTGGTATTGATTTTGTTTTATATATATACATATACATGTTTATGTTTACACTATTTTTCTTAGTATTTTTATGTTAATATTTGGATAAATACATTTACATATTTGTTTTTTATTATTTTATTTTTATGTTTAAGTTTGATGATGTTTATTTATGTGGATAACCATGATGTTCTGTTGAAAAATTTTGATGGATATATGTTTTTGATCTTGGTTGAATTTCATGGTGGATTTGATTTAATATATTTTGTCATTGTTATGATGATTTTGATTATTTTACGATTTTTTTGGAACTTGTAAGACTAAAAAATTATTTTCTAAAATTTTTTAAGACTTTGGATAGGTAGTTCCAAGCTGGAGTTTATGAGTATAAATATGATTTGGTGAAATTTTGGTGATTTTGTGTTTTTTTTTTAATTATTGGAAATATAAGGATGAAATTGTAAAAACAAAAAAAAAATAATTTAGGACTTTTAAGCTTGGCGGAAAACTTTGTGTAAATCTAGGGATGTATATATGCATTTTTATCATGTTAAAATACATTTTTTAGACATTAGGGGCATTTTATATTTTTAAAAAGTTTAAGGACTAATTTGAAAAAATGAAAACAATTGTTTTAAAGCCATGGGGTGCTTGGTCAAATACTTATTATGAATTTTGGTGTGATTTCCATGATTTTTTTTATATGTTTGATGTTTAGTTATGATTTTCTCTGATATAGGGACTAAGTTGAAAGTGGAAAAGTTTTGATTTCATTAAGAAAAATTATCCATTTAGGGTATCTAGGTCATTTTGGAGTGTTTTTAGCATTCTTTCGATTTTTGGTAAGGGCGTAGGAAATCTTGAAACCTTTTTTCGGTTTTCTATTAGAGTATGAAATACAATTGTGAAAATTTAGGGGCTTAATTATAATTTTTGTGTTTTAAGTCATCATTGATATTTTAGTTTCCCATTTAGGTTTAAATGATCATTTTCTATCATTTTAGAGTCCTTAAGATTATTGGGATGCTTTCAAGATGAAGGTAGCCCCTGGAAGCATTTTAGTAATTTTTTCATAGAGCCGAGTCCTATGTATTCACTAGGATTCTTTCATAACAAAAGTGTGTATTAGGGTTAGGTTCATTTTTTATGATCATTTTCGAGTCCTTAGGATTACTGAGATGCTTTCAAGATGAAGATAGTCCCTAGAGGTATTTTAGTAATTTTACCTAAGAATGAGTCCAATGTAATCACTAAAGTTCTTTCATGACAAAGTATGCATTAGGGTTACTTTCATCTTTTGTGATGATTTTTTAGCCCTTTAGGAGTACTAAGATATTTTTATATCGAAGGTATACAGCGAGGGCATTTTTTATTTTACATTAATATCGAGTCCTTTACAGATACTAGGACACTTTCATGTCGAAAGTACTCTAAAGGACATTTTGGTTTTATCAACCATATTCGGATCCTTAGAGTTAAGTTTAGTACTTTTCGTCTAAACTGAGTCTTAAGGTGATTTTTATTTTTATTATTTTTATTTTTATTATTAGTAAAGTTAGAATTTTTGCAAATTAAAGCAATATCTTTGAGTTAAAATAGTACATAGAATTTTTCTCACAATATAAGAGGGATTTTACGAATTATTTTAATAAAGAGATCTCATTTTCAAAATACAAATCGAGATTTTTTTTCAAATTTCATAAAAATAAAAACTTTTGTATTCTTCCGGCTCTCTAATGGGGTGCAAAAGATATTTTAATTTATAAAACCTTTTATATTTCTCTAGCTCTTTAGTGGGGTACAAAAGAGAATGATAAAAACTTTCGTGCTTTTCTGGTTTTGAGAAAGGGTGCCAAAGATGTTTTGATTTTCAAAAACATTAAAAACTTGATTTTCTCACATAGAATAATAAATTTATTTTATAAAATATTATAAATGGGAATTATAATTAAATATTGGATTTGGAAACCAAATAAAAATCCAAATTTAAGTTAAGTTGTAATTAGTACGGTACCAATTATCGGACGTCATGAGAGGAATTGATTCTTACTCATGACTGTAACCAACTTTCAGATCCTTTTAAATGATCTCCGGCATTATTGTAGACTTCAAGGTTTGGTTTTAAAGGTTTCATAACCATTGAAATCCAAACTCTGATATGTGACCAATCCCACCTAGCCGAAAAATAGATTTATGGCGACTCTTGGAAAAATAAATAGGTTTTTCATAAAGGCTATTTAGAGTTAAGTCGAGCGAGTAATTGATCTTGATGACTTAGTATCCAAAAAAAATAAAAAATAAAAAAATAATGATAGGGCCTTAATGATAAAAAATAATGATACATGGATATATATAGGAATGAAGGGTACACTTGCCTTTAAATTCGGGGAGATCAGGATTTGTATCCAAGCCATGTTGCAACATGTGATAACTTTTATTTATTTAATGTAAGATACATTATTATTAGATTAATGTAATAGGGTATTTCTTTATCCATAAGAATTTATATTACTTGTTATTTATGACTTATGGAGATTGGTCTTGTAAAGGAATTGTAAAGAGTTACAATTATGAAATCGATATGCATTAAAGTCGTGTTTCTAAAAATGTTCCTGGTCACTATATTATCAAGACAGGGCATTGACAATGCATAAAAACTAGCATACGTTAAGCCTCTATGCATATGATGCATGCAACTAATCTAATAGTTGAATTATACTAATACTTGAGGACAATATATAGGTGCTTATTATGGTAACAAGTTCACTGAAAATGACCTGCTGTGAGAGTTCCATTTGGTATTTCACTCAAGTGTCTATGAAAATACTCTCATGTGTCACTATGGAAACAATCCTTATAGTTATGACACCAGGTCACCTTGTATGTGAATTTTCCTACTTAGAGATCATCACGATCGGCTCTAATTTGATGGATGCCAAAAGTGTGGTGGTTTTGGGTATGTTATGAAGCATAATGAAGGTGCATGACTAGTCCAGAGAGGATTCATCACCCTAAGTGATATGAAGGGACATATCTTGACTATTTTTGGCTTGTGTTAACTTAAAAGTCCTTGGCCACGGTAATATTGATTACAGAGTTAAGACATAGGGGTTTGTAGACACCTTATTTTGTTTGGGCTAATTTTTAGCAATCTGGGGCATGGAATGAGAGGGGGCAATGATCAGTGGGTGATTTGAAAAGGTCAAGAAGGCCTATGGATCATATCAAAGGTAAATCCAAATATGTGGCATCAAAAGATAAATCCAAATATGTGGCATCAAAGGTAGTTCAAGGTGTTCGGGGACAAAAGATATGAGAAAATTCATAATTTTACTTCAATATATCGATACATGGTTCTCATGTATCGATACAATGCTCTAACGATCCAAAAATTTGAAATGTCCCCATTTGTATCGATACAACATGTAAATGTATCGAT
>JBBYHL010000014.1:3671756-3709199 GCA_038381835.1 Adansonia madagascariensis | reverse complement strand
AAATATGTGAAAGGTTGAGTTTTTGAATGTGTTCTTGTGAGTTTTTGAAGGTGTTCTGGTGAGTTTTTAAAAATATATGGTGGTATTAGGGTGCTACGGGAATAAAGATTGGTTAAGGGTGAAAGGCAATGGAATAGTATTTTGGTGAGTTTTTAAAGCTAAAGTGATTGAGGATTTGTGAGGATGGATGAAAAGTTTTCTTGGGATTACTAGAGAGCTTCTTTGATAGCTGAAAGAGGTTTTTTTTTTTTAGATAGCTGATAGTGTTCTTTCCTTTTTTCTTCTGCCCTTCATTTTAGAAGATAATGCAAAGGGTATTTTTTATTTTTTTCTGCACTAGGGGACACTTCTAGCTGCCATGCTCAGTTGACTCTCTTCTTATTGGTTCTGCCACGCTGAGCAAGGAGGCAGAAAGGCTGTGAAAGCCTGCAACTGGAGATATGCCTACCACACCCTATTACACCCATGTATCTTATGAAAGTAACCTTTGCTATTAATTGTTTGGACTCCAAAAATTTGTTAGAATCCATTAATGAACCCATAGTTAAGGTTTACAATGTTTTATGATAGTTTCTTGGTGCAAAAACATGTTTAAATCGAGTTTTCAAAGGCTAAAAAATGGCTCGAACTAGGCAAAAATGCCTTGATGTATGGATACAAAACATGTTGTATCGATACACAAGGTACTTTTTACTCCTAAGTATTGATACAATGAGTTATCTATCGATACTAAGAGCAAAAAATATTTCTAGTCTCGAGACTTAGAGGCCAGTGTCGATATTCCATGGATTCTTATCGATACTTATGCTTGTGTGTCGATACATTTTGTCGAAAATCATAACTTTGGCTACTGCCAAGGTTTGTATCGATACAAACATGCCAGGTATCGATACCACACCTCGGGTATCGATACCAAACTCTCTTGTATCGATACTACATGTGAAAATTCAAGTTCTTTGCATCGTAAAGGCCTCGTATCAATACTTGTGCCCTAATATAACCTGTACATACCTGTGGCTTCTCGATTTACCTTAATTTGGTCACTAACAATGGGAAATTGATTTGTGTATTCATTTGAATAACCTTGGTGACACCATGAAAAGTGCCGTTGATGCTTTGTTTTTATATTTTCTTTAATATGGCCCGCAGGCATTTTAGACATTCCCCAAAAAATTTTTTGCTTAGCGCTGTATTGTCTAATAGTGCCTGGTGACATGGCGCCCGGCAGTCATCGCCCAGCTTTTATTTCTACTTTTTGATTTTATCATCTTTTACCTAACTCCTAGGATGCCAAAAACTGGTCTGGATAAAATAAGGTGTCTACAGCTGCCCATCTATGGTCATTGCTAAGTATTAGGAACAGGGCAAAGACAAATAGCACCATTTTGTTCGGATGGGGTGATGGATTTGTGTGCCTGTTGAGAAGTTGGGAGTTATTTAGCATCATGTCGAGATGGGTTTAAAAGAAGATTTTGATGAGTTTTGTAGGGTTTGACCTCTCTACTAGGTTGTTTTTCATTTTTTTTCAAACAGGTGCCATCAGCTTGTGTGGGCTTTGAGGTAAGTAAAGGAAGACGTCTAGCTTTTCATAGACTAAGGTAGGTAGGTGCCATAAGCTTGTGTGGGCTTTAAGGTAAAAAAAATCCTATTCCTTGAAGACTGAGGTAGGTTATATGGTGTCACCAACTTGTGTGGGCTTTGGTAAGTGTCCTACTTTTTTAGGACTAAGATAGGTAGTTACCACCAGCTTGGATGGGCTTTGAGGTAAGAAAGTATCCTACTCTTTGAAGACTGAGGTAGATAGTTGCAACTAGCTAGTGTGGGCTTTAAGGTAGGGAAGCATCCTACTCTTTGAGGACTGAGGTAGGTTATGTGGTGCCATCAGCTTATGTGGGCTTTGATAAACATCCTGCTCTTTAAAGACTAAGATAGGTAGTTGCCACCAGCTTGTGTGTGCTTTGATAAACTTTTCGCTCTTTAAGAACTGAGGTAGGTAGTTGCCATTAGCTTGTGTGGGCTTTGATAAGCATCCTGCTCTTTGAAGATTGAGGTAGGTAGTTTCCACCAGGTTGTGTGGGCTTTGATAAGTGTCTTGCTCTTTGAGGACTAGAAGGAAATAAGTTTAGATATCCTTCTTAGGTGATTTTCAATGAGCATATAAGGTCAAAGGTACCTAATTGAGGCTTTTTGAGGTTTTTCGAAATCAAAAAATGGTACCTTAGGTTCCCTACAAATTTGCCTTCTGCGTATAGGAGCTGATACTTGTAAGAAGCTAAATGCTATATAATGCATAGGGATGCAAATGCCTACCTAATTGATGCAAGGGTGATAACTTTAAAACCCTAATCCAATGGCTGGTTTTTGGCTTTCTTCAGCTTTGGTGAGGTGGCCTTTTGCTTAGGGTTTGTCAACCTTGCTTTAGATTTCCAGAGGCTTTAAATGTTAAGTTTGTCCCTTTTTTGAAGGCACAGGAGGTCCATGATCACTTACTGGGAAGTTTTAAGCATATTCTCCAGATATGGGGTCCTACAGTAAGATCGATTGTGGCCCCAATAGTTCATTCTTGGTATTTAACCATGAAATAAAGTTCTTGCAAAGTTCTATCTTTTGAAGTAATGCTATGAAATCCTATTATCAATTTTGTCCATTTATCAAGCATTATTAATTAAATGATAAACATGATGCAACATGAAATGCAGTGCTATGAAAATATTCTATAAAAAATAATGTAATATTTTTATTCAAAGAAAGAGGGTATAATTTGTGACAAACTTATAAGATTGTGGAAGGTTTTGAAATACAAAAGAGATATGAAAAGTCTTCATAGTTGACTAGCTCTGATGCTGATGACATGAATTATCCACTAAGTTTTTTTAGAGATTTCTTTAGAGCAATTGATTCTTTTGGTGCTGGCGATTCATAAGAAAAACCCTTAGATTGGCCCATGGTGGGATGGAGGCCTTAAAGTTAGGTAGTTTCAATTTTTCGAGTGCAGGTATGGATGAGGTTTTGGTGGTGTTGGTTAACACAGAATAGATAGGTTAGGTTATAACTTGGTGACTTAGTTAGAGTTATGAATGTGCAGAAGATTGGTTTTTGGGCTAACAGTAGTTTGGGCTTGGCTTTATTTGAATGAGGAGGTCTGATCACTTAAGCCACCCTCTCGGGTTTTCAACTTAAGTTGATTTTTTTTTATTTTTTTTTTGGATTTTAGATTTTTTTGTTAGTGGTAGGCGAGGGACTAATAGGATGCACTTTCGGGTTTTCATCTTAAGGCCCTTTCAAGCATAGTACTTCTTAATAGAATCAGAATTCACAGGGCTAGGCAGATTGCCACCATCCATCTCGGTTAAAATTAGAGCTCCTCTAGAGAATATGTGTTTCACCACGTATGGCCTTTCCTAATTTAGGGTCCATTTTTCACCAGTATCTTTATGTGTTGAGAGAATCTGTTTGAGCACCAGGTCACCTTCTCGAAACTAATGAGAATAGACCTTCTTGTCATGGGCTCTTATAATGCGCTTTTGATACATCTGCCCATGATAGATGGCTTTAATTCTTTTTTTGATGAGATTGAGCTATTCATATCGATTTTTAACCCATTCAGCCTCTTTAAGTTGCAATTCCATCAGGAACTTAGATGAAAGGATTTCAACTTCAATTGGCAAGATAGCCTCTATGCCGTAGACCAAAGAGAATAGGGTGGCACTCATAGAAGTTTGTACTGTTGTACGATAGGCGTGTAAGGGTTAGGCAACTTTTCATGCCAATCCTTGTACTTCTTAGCCATCTTTTCAACTATCTTCTTGATATTCTTGTTGGCCGCTTCAATTGTTTCGTTCGTCTTCGAATGATATGGGATAAAGTTTCAATGCTGAATCTTGAACTGAGAGCAGACTGCTTGCATAATCTTATTTTTCAGGTTGCATGCATTATCAGTAATGATTTGTTTGGGAAGACCATATCTATAGATGATGTCCTATTTCACAAATTTGCATACAATAGATATGGTGACATTGGCATAAGAAGCTGCCTCTACCAATTTGGTGAAATAATCAATCGTGACCAAAATAAAGCGATGCCCATTAGAAGCCTTGGGTGTAATCGGTCCAATCATGTTCATGCCCCACATGGAAAAGGGCCATGGAGCTATCATAACATGTAGGGGTATTGGTGGGACATGGATCTTGTCAGCATAGATTTGGCATTTGTGACACCTTCGAGCACAGTCAATGCAATCTTTTTTTAGAGTTAACCAATAATAACGTGATCGTATGACTTGTCTTACCATTATGTGTCCATTAACATGCATACCATAAATCCCTTCATGAACTTCTTTAAGTATTCTTTTGGCTTTGGAGGCATCCACGCATTAGAGTAACACCTGATCCTAGCCCTTCTTGTACAAAATCTCACCATCCAAAATGAAGTTCACAGTTAATCATCTCATAGTTCTCTTATCAGCTTCGGTGCCATCTTCTGGGTACCGTTGATTCTTGATGTATTGAAGGATGTCATGATACCATGGCAAACCAATTTTCTCTTTTTCAAAATTCTGGCAATGTGTCGAGGTTAAATAGATACTCATCTAGATAGGAGTAATGTTCGATTCTCGATTGACCTTAAACATGAAGATAAATGGCCAAGGCATCAGCAATTTGGTTTTCTTCTTAAGATAGATGTTAAAAGCTAATATCATCAACCACTTTCTTGAGCTTCGATATCAGATTCCTATAGTGGATCAATTTAACATTATGTGTTTGCCATGCTTCCTTCAGTTAGTAAATGACGAGGGCTAAATCTCCAAACACTTACAATGTTCGAATGCCTCTTTCAATGGCTATCTGGAGTCCCATGATGCAAGCCTCATATTTGACTATGTTGTTGGTGTAGTCAAAGTTTAATTTGGCCATACAAGGGTAATGGTTTCCTTTGGGTAAGATGAGAATTGCCTCATTTCCATGCCCTAGTGCATTTGAAGCTCCATCAAAGTACATCCTCCACGATGACCCACACTTGATAGTGTTCTCTGCCTTAGATATACACTTTAAGTCTTCATCATGAAACTCAAAGTTTAAAGGTTGATAGTCATATGTGGCTCAACTTGCTAAAAAGTCTACTAGTGCACTGCCTTTAATGGCTTTTTGGTTCACATACATGATGTCATACTCAGAACGCATAACCTGCCATCTGGCTAATCTCCTGAACAAGGCGGGGGCTTTGTTCAAATACTTGATGGAGTCAAGCTTAGCGATTAACCATGTAGTGTGGTATAACATGTATTGCCTTAACCTTTGGGTCATCCAAGCTAAAGCGCAACATAGCTTCTCTACAAATGAATAATTATTTTCATATTCTATAAACTTTTTGCTCAAATAATAGATAACATGTTTCTTTTTTTCTTGATTCATCACGTTGTCCTAATACACAACCTATCAACTTATCTAGGATTGATAAATACAGAATTAGTGGTCGTCCGAGCACTGGTGGCACAAGTATTAGAGGGTTCGGAAGGTAATGTTTGACCTTATCAAAATCTTTTTTGCATTCTTGATTCTATTCTCTAGGATTTTATTTTTTCACCAGCCTAAAGATCGAATCACATTTATCGGTTAATTAAGATATGAATCGGGCTATTTAGTTCAGTCTTCCCAAGAAACTTCTCACTTTCTTTCGAGTTCAAGGTGATGGTAGTTTTGAATAGCCTTAACCTTGTCAAGATCCATCTCTATTCCTTTCTTGCTTACAATGAACCCCAATAATTTATCAGAGGTGATGCCAAATGTGTATTTGGTAGGATTTAGCTTGAACTAGTATTTGCTTAGCCTTTTAAAGAGTTTTTGTAGATTGGCACCATGTTCACTCTCTTTTGGTGATTTGGCAATCATGTCATCCATGTAAACCTCTATTTCTTTGTGCATAAGGTCATGGAACAATGTTACCATAGCCCTTTGGTAAGTTGCCTCAGTATTCTTTAACCCAAAAGGCATTACTTTATAGTAGAAAATTCCTCACATGGTTCCGAAAGTGGTCTTTTCCATGTCTTCAGCTGCCATTATGATTTGATTATAGCCTGAAAACCCATCCATGAAAGAAAATAGTGCATTTTTAGCAGTATTGTCTACTAAGGTATTAATGTGAGGCAAAGAAAAATTATCCTTGGGCTGGCTTAGTTCAGGTCCATATAGTCCAAACATATTTGCACTTTATCGTCTTTTTTAGGAACTGGACTATGTTGGCTACCCATTTAGGATATTTGGCTACCTTAAGAAATCCTACTTCAAATTGCTTCTTGACTTCTTCCTTGATCTTAAAGAGCATTTCTGGTTTCATCCTCTTTAACTTTTGCTAGATTGGTTTGCATTTAGGTTTGAGGGGAAGTTTATGAACCACAATGTTGGTATCTAGTCCAGACATGTCTTGACAGGACCAAGCAAACACGTCTCGATATTCTTGAAAGAGACTTATTAGTTTAGCTCGAGTTAATGGCTTTATGGAGGTTCTGATTTTGACTTCATTTGGGTCTTCTTTTGTTCCAAAGTTTATGGTTTCAGTGGATTCTTCATTAGGTAATATTTGTTTTTCTTCCTGTTCAACTAGTCTCAATAGGTCTAAAGGTATGGGGTTCTCTTCAAGGTCCTCTTCAGATTCAAGCTCACCGACATAGATCGATCGCTCAAAATCAATTCTTAAGGTTTCAGTATGAACATTCATGTCACCTTCTTTGGGGTACCTGAAAATATTGAAAAGAACAATATTGGTGGAAGAAAAAAAATCTAAGGTCGGTAAAAATTATGAACACAAAGGATGAATGCAAATTGCTTAGTCATTTTCATTATAATACCTAATAAAAGCTACCCATACAAAGGATCCTACAATGCTTTTGGGCGAAAGCATGTAGGTTTAGTTCATAGCATTACTTTGAAATAGACTTAAATAGTATAGCAATCTCGGTCTTAGTCCAAACACTTAGAACAAACCCTGAAGGGCATCGGCTAGTCTCCGAACTTGTAGTTTACATCTTTGGCTCGCCAATTATATTGATGGAGATATCCTTGAATGCTTTGTTCAATATGAGCACAGCACTAGCAGAGCCAGTATTTATATGTCCCCCTAGGCAGAAACTTTCTAGAAGTGATGGGAATATCATTGGCTTATCCTCCATGTCTCATCCTGACAAATGAGCTACTTTTCTTTTATGGTTCTTCTGAGTTTGCTTTCTTTTTTACTATACATTGGGCTTGAATCCTAATCCTTTTTTGTCGATTTGGTTAACCACTTTTAAGGCTTTAGCAATTCCTTGAAGGCATTTTTCGAGTCCCTTTCCAGCCTGGGCACCCTTACCAACAGTCAATTTAAAACCAATGTGAGTACTCTCTGATAGGTGAGAATGAACTATTGGTAATCCTTCTTTGATAAAGTTGCATCGACAAACTCAAAGGCTTGGAAAGAGAATTTTGGGCTATCTTCATTGGGTTCGACATATGAGGCATCAGTTGAGGTAGCAGCAATGATATATTTTTCCCCTCTGATACTGAAAACTTTATTCTGGATGATGAATTTTAACTTTTAGTGCAAAGATGATGGTACTACCCCAACAGAATGAATCCAAGGCCTTCCTAACAAGTAGTTATATGATGGAGCAATGTTTGTCACGTGGAAGTCAACTTCGTAAGTACATGAGCTAATTTAGAGTAGAATGCTGATGTTCCTGACAATGTTTTGGCAAGTTCCATCAAACACTTGCATAATCATATGACTATTTTGGATATGAGATGCATCAATAGGGAGCTTGTTCAAGCATGACATGGGTATTACATTTAAAGCTGACCCATTATCAATAAGCACCTTAGACAACATTGTGCCTTTATAATATGTGGTGATATGGAGGGCCTTGTAATTTCTTCTTCCTCTGCACGAGATTTCATCATTGCTAAAAGATATGTAATTGTCAATGGTGATGTTGTTCACTAGGTGATCCAACTGACCTATAAAGATGTCGGGAGGGACAAAAGCCTCATTCAAAACCTTGAAGAGGGTATTCCTGTAAGCTTTTGAATTAAATAGCAGTGACAACACAGATATCTTAACGGGTTACTTGTTCAACTGATCGACGATGCTGGATTCACTGTGCTTGATAAATTTAAGGAATTCTGTAGCTTCTTTCTCACTCACTGGATCCTTAGCAGCTATCAAATCTGAGTTCTTGGTTGCAGACTTCAATGCTTGAGAAACGAGATTGGCATTCTCTTATTGTGTGGTATTTTTTAATGTTGTCAGGCATAACATCGATCACTCTGAGTTAGGTGACTTAGCCTTAAAAAGTCAACACTTGCTGTTTACTGGCTAGATTCTTCGATGATTAAGGTTTTGTTTTCATAGTTCCAAGGAACTACCTTATCATCTTTATACAGGAAGGGAGATGAAAGTTGAATGATCATCTTTGGCAGAGGCTAAACGGGGTCAACTTTAACTCTCGATCGGTTATCGTACAAAATCAATAACCTTTCAATCCTGTAAGGAAGATTACCTTTTTTTTTCTTCTTATGCATTGACCAATGATGTTGCATTCGCAGACTCGGTATATGGGGTTTACTTTTCATCATACAATTTGATGCTACCCTAATTCATCATCCTTTGAACCATTGTGCAAAACTCTTTGCATGTTTGAAAAGTATGGCCATAAACAATATGGAAGTCACATAAGTTGTCAAGCTTTTCCTCTGTCTTCTCAGTTGCATTAAGTAGCTTAGCTTGCATCAGGATTTGCCAAACCAAGTTCATTGGGATCTGAACTTTTTTTATGTTTTCCATAATCTTGCAATTTTCTTCAATGATCATTTCCTTTAGGTCTATCTCAGTTAATGTTGGATTTTGATTGCTTACTAGCCTCCATCTTTTATTTCTCTTTGTCTTCATAGATACTTTTTTTTTAATTCATTTTTCATGGCCTCATCGATTCTCCCATAGAGTATGACCACATCTGCTAATTTCTTCGAGAAGCTTCTTGCTACCTTTTCGTAATAAAGGGCTTATAACATGCTAATGAATCTAACAATCATCTATTTTTCTATCAGTAATGGGTGAATCTGGGCAGCCTCCTCCATCCATCTTGCATCGTATTGCCTAAAACTTTCATTAGCGCTTTTCCTCATGCCCATAAGAGATAGACAACTTGAAATCTGACCATCGGTAGGTCTCTCTTTGTCAGTAGCATTGATAGATGGATTGTCATGTCCATCCCACTTCTCATAGAACTCAATTTCTGACTGATCCATCATCCTTTGGACCATCTTCAAGAATGATGGACAATGTTGCAAGTCGTGTTCTTGACCATAATGGCAGCAAGATGTATCAACAATATTTCTTCTTTGACTTTTATTATATGTTACTATTTTAATTTTCATGAAAGCCTGCCAAACCTTACTCATTGGGGTTTTACTTCTACCACACTTCTTTTTATTTGACATCCTTTTTCATCAATTATCACATTCGCTCTTGGTTTGAAGTGATTAGGGAGTAGGTTAGACCCCATATTGGGTCTAGGACCTTGCTTAATCTTGATCATTCATTTTTCTGGTAAACCCTACACCTTTCTTTTGAAAGAAGTGTAATTCTAAATAGAATGGCCTTGTGCTCTCGCATGATATTCATAATAAGCATTCTCATTGTTGATGTTCCATGTGCCTGACCTTTATGAACTTTGAACAATTCGAAGGGCCAAAGCACGCTTGATTTAAAAAATATTTTGATGTTTGACATGAAGGAGTAAAAGATCATCGAAAGAATCTCTCATCCGACTTGTCTTGGATGGCCACCATGAAGTGGCCATAAACTTAGAGTCAGCACCGATCATTTTAAGTTAGGTATGACCGGATGCCGATTAAAAATAATACCAGAGATTCATTGTTTTGGGTTCAGGAGTTGGTTATGTGTGGGGAAGGATTAGCAACCCCATGATGCCCAAAAATCGGTACCATCTAACTATATCTTACTTGAATTTGGTTTCCTTGGTTCCATTTTTATCATTATTTAAATATAATTCCCTCTAATTCATGAAATTTTGTAAAGATACGAGTCCGGGTTTTAATGAAAATTTTATCACCTATGCACCTCGGAGAGGTGAGAAACATAGGGGTTTTTGATGAAAATGATCTCCGAATCAGTTTTTTAAAAAAAATCAAATATTTCTTGTTTAGCACTGGAGAGATACTAACACGAGATATTATTTTGTGATTTTGAAAATGATCTTTAAAGCATGAATGCCCGAGGCCCCTACAAAAGGAAATGTATTAGTAAGGTGGAAAAGAGAACAATATATAAATCCATATAAAAATAAACACACAAAATACATAAAAAAAAGGGATAATCGAAATGTATCTCATAGTTGTCTTTAATTATTAATGAATAACCGAGACGACAACGTTGAAACTTAGTCAGATTTGGTGGAAATTTGAGGAGAACAAGGTTTTGATGACTCGAGAGGGAGAAAAGCTTGGATTTTAGAAGGAATATGGAGAACAGGGTTGGAGTATCCCCTCAGAAGAGTGCGGTTAGAGTATCCCTGAAAATTAAAGTTTGGTATTGGATTTGAGGTAAAAACAGGGTTGGTGTATCCTTTCAAAGTAGTGGGATTGAAGTATCCCCGAAAATAAAAATTCGATGTCATTTTGAGGTAAAAGTGGGATTAGAGTATCCCCTCAGAGTAATGGGTTTAGAGTATCCCTAAAAATAGAAGTTTAATATAAAATTTGAGGTAAAAGCGGGGTTAGAGTATCCTTTCAGAGTAGTGGGGTTGGAGTATCCCAAAAATGAAAAGTTTTGACGTTTAAGAGGAATGCGTCTTTTTTTGATAGGGGATCTTTGAAAATCGGGAGCCAAAAGTTTGGCTAAAATGTTCTTCTTTTATTTAGCCTTGGTCTGAGTCTAAAGGGCTTAGGTCATGGGAATGAGCCGAGTAGATCATGAGGCGTTCGAATGCCTTAAAACAAGCGTTTCGAAAATTGGGTTATAAACGAAGGACAGCATCACGTCATTTCTCTTTCTGAATTTATTCTGAGCTTATCCGGAGGTCCCGGGGGGTAAATGAGGTACCGTTGGAAAGGTAACTCGATGTGGATTAATGTAAAAATATTCCAAAAATCCTATGTTGTATATTTAAAAGAGGTTGACCTCTTTGCTTCTCTCATGGTACAATCCTCTTCCCACTGAGCCCCCTTTCTCCTCGGTCCACAGAGACAAAATGTAGGACTAGGACTGGCGCCAACAGTTAATCACAGAAGAAAAAACTTACTAAGCCAAGAACACTAACTAATACTAATCTAATACTAATAGAATAGAATACTAATCTAATACTAATAGAATAAAAAATACTAATATAATAGAAAGAAAAGAACTGTCTTTTTTGTATACTCTCTCACCTTCTAGGTAAGATTAATCTTTGAATTTCAACCTGTTTCGACACTAGCAGCATGTACAGGGTAAAGGTATGATGGACTTTGAAAAATCATTTCGGATTCATCCGAAATTGTCAAAATGCGAAAAATACCTTTTTGAAAAGGGAATTTCATGAACTCCATGGGAAAAATGTTCAAGAGATTCAAAAATGCTTTTTGTTGGGCTAAAACTACCCAAACAGTAAACTACTCACTGGATCCAGGAGTTTTAGACAATAAAGATTTGAAAAATCATAACTATTTCATCCGGGATTATCTAAAAGTAAATGAGACATCATTGGAAAGGTAATTCGAAACCCTTCAAGGGAAAAATACCAATACATTTCGGATAAATCATTTTTGATTTTTTAATAATTTTTCAAGACTAGGCCACTATACTGCCAAAACAAAATAGGGTAGATGTTTGGTATTTTGGTTTCTCTTTGGGTTAAGCTAGGGCCATGGATGTTTGAACATTTGTAACCAAGATAAGAGGTTGACATGGGCGTCACGAGTTCATTTCACAATCCTGGAGTAGTTTGGGATGATATAGAATAACCCATTGACCATGCCACTATGAGGGTGGTTGGCTTAAGACCAAGGGTTCACATTTTTCAACTAAAAGACTTCATTTCATTTTTGAAAAACCAATACTCTTATACTTATTCTTCCATGAATCCAAAACTAAATGCTTGCTTTGCCCTCAAGGTTGGAAAATCAACTTCATAAAAATCTTAAGCCCATGTTATTCTCCATGTATGGGAGATAACATGTGCTTAACTTAGGGATATTTTTAAAATTGGGTTTTCTAGCACTCACGCATGCATCTTAACACAAGCAAAGTACCATAAAATGATGCAGAATATGGAGAACATATATGCACAAGCAAAGATGACATTTTTCATAGAAAAGATGACAAAAAAATGCATGGAGATGATAGATAGATGCATGAACATACTTAGGATGAGCATGTTTAAAAAGAGTTTGCTAAAAAGGCATTTTTATTTCATAGAGCCTATCAAACGTCTAGGAAATGCATGAGCATACTTATATCATGTTAAGATGCATAAGATAAAGACATGAATATGGAAGGAAGATAGCAAGAAGTACATAGACTTAGGCTGTTATGGTGATGAAATTGCAAAGGAGCATGCTTAGTTAACCAAACAGCATAAAGGCACCAAGAAAAACATTAAGATCCTAAACTACCATAACCAAAGCCATAAAAATGCATGGGAGTCCTAAGGTGGCCATAAAAGCATAAAAAGGGTTTACTAAGATGATGTTAATGACAAAATAGAACTATAAAGATCAGGTAGAGAGGATATACCAAAAAACTTGAACTTTTCTCTTTTTTGAAGTAGTGGCTCTAGACTTAAATTTTTCCTTCTCCTTGCTATTATTTGGCAAGAAAAGGATGAAAAGAAGTAGCCTTTTGGTGGTATGGTTGATGGTGGGGCTTTTTAAGGATTAAAACGTGTGGAAAATTGGGTTCTTGAAGGTTTTCCAATAGTGGTTTGGGGTAGCTATAGGAATAAAGGTTGGTTATGGGTGAAAGACAATGGAACAGTGTTTTGGTAAGCTTTTACGGTTGGAGTTGCTAGAAGATTTATGTGGGTGGGTAAAGAGTTTTCTGGGATTACTAGAGAGTTTTTTTTAGAGCTGAGAGAGTTTTTTTTTAGATAGCTAGCTCTATTTTTCTTAGTTCAGCCTTTTTTTTAGAGGACAATGAAAAGGGCATTTTTGGTTTTTTCTTCTGCACTAGGGCATATCTTTAGCTGCCATGTCTAGTTGACTTCTTTCTTATTGGTTTTTCCATGCTGAGCGAGTAGGCAAAAAGGTTGTGAAAGCCTACAAGCTAGAGATATCCCTACCATCCTCTTACACCCATATATTTTATGAAAGTGACCTTTGTCATTAATTGTTTGGACTCCAAAATTTTGTTAGAATCCATTAATGAACCCATAGTTGACATTTGCAATGCTATATGATAATTCCTTGGTGCAACAACATGTTTAAATCAGGTTTTCGAAGGCTAAAAAATGACTCAAACTAGGCAAAAATGTCTTGGTGTATCGATATAGAACATGTTGTATCAATACACAAGGTACATTTTACTTCTGAGTATCGATACAATGAGTTGTGTATCGATATTAAGAGTAAAAAACGTTTCCAGTCTTGACACTTAGAGGCCAGTATCGATACTCCCTGGATTTGTATCGATACTCATGCTTGTGTATCGATACATTTTGCCAAAAATCACAACTTTAGCTACTGCCAAGGTCTGTATCGATCAAACATGCCAGGTTTCGATACCATACCTTAGGTATCAATACCAAACCCTTTTGTATCGATACTACACATGAAAATTAAAAATTTTGGTAATGCGAAAGCCTTGTGATAGTTTTTAAGCACCCATATGACCCGCACTTACCTTAGGTTCATCGAGTTGTCTTATCTTGGTCACAAAGAGAGGAAAATTACTTCTGTGCTCAGCTGAATGACTCTGATGACACCTTGAAAATGACCTTTGATGCCTCGTTTTTGTATTTTTCTTTAAAGCGGTCCATAGGCATTTTAGAATTTTCCAACAAAACTTTTTTGGTTTTGTCATCTTTTACCTAACTCCTAGGATACCAAAAACTAGTCCAGACAAAATGAGGTGTCTACACTCATCATACCATTCGGGGTACGGTGGTGATCTTGGGTTTGTGAATACTAAAGCCATTAGTTTGCCTGCTAATAAGTGAGATTAGATCTCTTTATATGAATAAGGGAGTGGTTCAAAGTGTTCCCTTTCTTAGGATGCTTGTTAGTTATTTGAAGCTCTCGCATTGTGCATATTGTAGGGCTATGCATTCTAGGTTGCACTTTGAACGAGATTCGATGGAAAGCTCATTGTAAAAGCGAAACCGGAAGTGTGGACTAGTTGCGGTGCTGATGAGTAAGGGGTAAAGCCTGTATTCAACGTGCTTATGAAGTACATAGGCTATGCTGGATGCAGACTTTGATTAAACCTAGCACGATTCTTGCCTACCGCATTCATATCCCTCTCTTTACCTTTATTTGCTGTCTTTTTGATTGATCCAAATGCTTCCTCGATAGATATCCTGCCATTCTTGATGGCATTCTCAATCATTTCACCTGATATGATTATATCAGTGAAAGTTTTCGTGGCACTTCCTACTAGCCTTTCATAATAAAAAGCTCGTAAAGTGCCAACAAACATAATTGTCATTTCTTTTTCAGTTAGAGGAGGGTGAACTTGAGCTGCCTCCTGCCTCCATCTCTAAGCATACTATCTAAAACTCTAGAAAGATTTTTTTCTCCATATTAAAGATGATTTGGAACCCAGTCAGACACATGCTTATACTATTCAAGGAATGTGCATGCCAAGTCTGTCCATGTCTGAATTCTTATAAGATCAAGTTCTATGTACCATCAAAGGGCTACCCTAATCAGACTATCCTAGAAGCAATGGATCAGTAGCTTATCATTCT
Organism: Adansonia madagascariensis; assembly: GCA_038381835.1. Classification (NCBI taxonomy): domain Eukaryota; kingdom Viridiplantae; phylum Streptophyta; class Magnoliopsida; order Malvales; family Malvaceae; genus Adansonia; species Adansonia madagascariensis. Next base: position 3,694,264 of record JBBYHL010000014.1, on the reverse strand, counting down.
CTTCATGTCCTACCATTTTACGACAGTAAATGCGAAGATAGGCAGTAGGGTTAGTAGTCTTATTGTATTTTTCCAAATCAGGCACTTTAAACTTAGACAGGATGATGAGGCTCGAAACTAGTCTAGACTTTGCATCTATGATTCTAAATTTGTTATTTCCTTCATAGCTCAAAGACGCTTCTCTAATGATTGATACTTGTCTAAGTCATCATCATTTTTCAAGGGCCTCTTTGCCTTTCCTTGCTCAATGTGCTCATTGAGGTCCAGGACTATATGCCTTGATGGTGAAGAGCCCGTGCCTTGAAATCCTTGAATTAAATGGGATGCTGTCGCAGGATTGATATAAATAAATAGTTAAGATGGTGGGATGTTCGTTGCAAGAGGTTGTTGCCCATGTAGGGCCCCTTCTTGAGCATTGATGGCCTCAATACCACCATTCAAATTGCTTTTAGGGTGGGCCAATTTTTTCCCTGTCTCGACTGTGCTTGTTTGTTATTTTTCCTTCAACACATTGGATAGTAATTTAGTTAGGTCAGTGATCTGTGCTTGAAGTTTCTCATTCTTACAGAGTGCCTGTTCTTAGGATTCTCTGTACATGAGTTTGAGTCTTTTGATGCGGGCCTGGTGATCGTTTTCCACTGCTTTTTGATGATTACAAGTGTTGTACCGATGGCGAACTATAGATTCTATGTTTTGGATCACCTTCACTTTAAATTATTTTTGGATTAGGCCTTTATGGTATGTTCATGCATATGTATGATGCAATGAGAGTGAATATGCGATCATGAATTAATAAAAACCATGAAAGGATTAGGTTAGTTATGTAAAATGGACAATTCGATAAAGGGACGGCTCCACCAATAGCATGTTTCATAAAAGCAACAAAATGTCTTAGTTACAAGTGATTACATTCAAAAATGCCTGACACAGTTACATTACCTGATTACATTATCCAAGAAATACAACAACTCTTGCTCGTAGGCTTTGATGGGCAAGATATCACGTGTTAGGGATCAGGCTACACCCATCATGTTCTCAGCCTCCAACTGAGTTGCCTGGATCTACTCTATGAGATAATGATGATAGTCCTGATAATGTTTGGTGTGCGTGATCAACCGTTTGAAGCCATTCTTACTTTCACTGTTTGAAGGCTCTTAATAGTGTGTTGACTTAGTCTTGGCGAGCTTGAAGAGAATGCTTTAAGTCTTGGATTCTGAGTGTTAAAACTCTATTTTTGGCCTAGTTTGCTCTCGAATCTTAGACTCGAGCCTCTAACCATTCATTCCTCCTTCGATAAGTTGGTGTAAGAGCCTAGACTCTAACAAGCTTTTCCTTATTGGCCCTAGCAGTATCTCTCCATTGGTGTAGTTCTGTCTCAAGAGTAGTAATTTATTTATGTACTCCAATCAACCGATTACTTTCCAAGCCTTCAGGACTTGCTTACTTTGTTAAGGGCCATATAGTTTCTTTTCAAGCTTTCGAGATCCTCCTTGAGGTGGTTTTTCTCCTTGACAGCCCTACTCATCTCGTCATCCTTGAGGTAGAGGTTTATTTTCAATTGACTATTTTCCTCTTTTAATCGAGCAATCTCTTTGGCAAAGGTTGCCTTTTCTTGTTTGAACTCTTATTTGAGTAACTCAATTTCAGAAGGAAATTTGCCAATCGACATTTGTGATGTCCCAATACCAGATAGGGGCATGGCATCATTAACACAACGGATCTTCCATTCATCATATATTGAGGTTATACTACACCCTCTCCAATATCTCTCATGCAATGGGTTATTTTCCATGCTTAAAAGGCTAGCTGAACTTTCGATTTATAGTCAGGCTCACCATAAATGAAATCCCATAACTCTAAGTCTTGGATGAAAGGGATGAATTGATGGCACTGGAATTATCAAAGAATTAAAAGAGGGGCATAGCTAGTATTTCCCCATAATCCCATGAGCGATACATAATTGTAATCTACACACCGATAAATAACTATTTATGGGAAAAATAAAGAGGCCTTCCATGTTACCTCCTCCCCCTTGAGGTTCCAAAATTTTTGGACCCCTTGCTCTTCAAATTTATCTTAAGGCCATTCCTTCTCAAGTACCTTAGAGATAGGGCTAAAGCTAGGTAAAAAGCAACACAGCGTCCTACTTTCTTCAAGGCCAAAGTTACTGATGAGCCAAATGTGAAGGAGTGGTACACATACGATGAATTGGCCCGTTCTCATTTTCTTACAAAAATTAAGAGCCCGAATAGTTTCAACAAGGATGGCCGATGAAGGATTGATCTTGCAACACAAACAAGAAAAGACATCTGCTACCGTAGCTTTAACATAGCCTAATGTCTTTGGGAATATAACTAGACCATATATTGTCAACACATAGATATCTTGGATTTTTCGGATGTCAACGGTACTCGCTATTGCTTCTTTCAAACTAGCCCATGAGATGCATTCACTATTCCCTTTTGTTTTGATATGACTCTTAATCTTAGACTCTATTGCCCTAAAGATTTGCGCTAATCTTTTCTTGAAGGTTGGAGGATTTAACGCTTTGCAGTATATCTTGTCAACCTTTGCTTTTTCAATGTTGAGTAACGTAGTATATTCATTAACCATGGGGACCAAATCTTCATGATTGAAAGTGAAACATCGGTACGTTGGATTCCAAAACTAAGAGGCCGCTAGCAATAAACCAATATCCCAATGAACTTAAAATAGAAGAGCGATATCTTTGCATCCCTTAGTGAATGATTCCCTTTCAGTATTATCCCAATTGGTCCATACAATCCTTAGATCTTGCCAATCATTTTGACGGTACCCTATCTTAATCCTCTCATGCACTATTGAGATAAACCTTAGTTTAAAGACATCTTCATCTTCACATTGTCAGTGCTCCAACCATGCTCGAACTTCTTCAAAGGTGTTTAGCTCTAAAGTGGATTGTTGCTCCATGATAGATGCCCCTTGGTGAACACAGACCCATTAAAGCCAATTGTCCCATGATGATAGTAATTATGATGAAATGATGCATGGTGAAAAAAAAAGCAAAAAAGAGAACAAGCTAGTAACCAATACAAAATAATAGATAAAAGATAAAGAAATGAAAGAATAGCAGCAAGAGTGTATCACAAAATTTGCCTTGAGGATAGATGATATGATACCTAGGGCAGACATGACGAGTATAAAGGTTGAGGCATTAAACCGGCAGCATACCAGCATGTCCATATTAAAATTGCCTTTTCATGACGCAACATAATACCTTATGAGGATCAAGATTGACCATCTAAATAGTGATGTTCGTTAATCACCATCAATGTTAAACACATGGTAAGCCATTATTTAGGCAGCATGACGGCTTATCTTGGTCACATACGACTATTTCAATATGGCATTGCAGGTAAATACCATTCCCTTATCCTTACCCAATTATTAAAGAGGATTTGCCATCGAATGTCATGGCCTATCCTAAAGGAATGATCATGAAAATAAAAAGACAAACGCAGGTGACAACATTCACCCATCATCGCCCGCGTAACCAATGGTATATATGAGAAAAGATAATAAATGTTTCCTTGAGTGACCCTAATCTTTTAGTTATTCTAGCAGCATCCGGTATGCCTTAACATGGTTTAGCTCATAAAGTTCACTACATGGGTTTAAGTTGATGCCTATTTCAGTATCTGAATCATTCTTCCATCTAGTAAGAACAACTAAGACACCCCGATACTAGGCCTATCGTGGGTTTGGCAAAATAGGTTGATCCAGTGGATGTATTTCCTTATCCAAGTGTGGAAGGGTACTCATGAGAGACATAGGTAGTTTACATCCCAGAAGGTCTTGCCATGCCTATAAGGAAGGTTACTCACAAAGGCAGATGGCTCATTTACTCATAATAATTAGGATACTAACCACACCATGGTGTATGGTGGGAATCTAGTGTAAATGCAAGTGCATGGTGTGTGTCAGGGAAATCATTAAACTTTTTTGTTTCACTCCCGTGTTACCATATTTATTCGAATCAATATTTATTTGGGTATGAATAATCCCTAACATTCACAGGACAAAAGCATAAACTATAGAGATTAGTGGACAAAAATGAAAGAGAATTATATCTAAATAGTTATGGAGATCGAAAAACCAATAATCGAATGAGAAGTAGCTAGTTATAGGCCTAAAAAATAGGATGTCATATTAAAATTTTCGCTAGTGGAGATACTCGAACTCTACTACTCAAAGGGGATACTCCAACCCTATTTTTTTAATCAAAGTTTAAATTTTCTCCTTGTTCCTAAATGTTTTCCTAACTTTGGAGATACTCTAACCCTATTTTTTTAAAAACAATAATAAAAACTTTTTCTTTATTCCTAACTATTTTCATAACTCTATTTTCAGGGGGACACTCCACCCCTACTTCTCCGAGAGGATGCTCTAACGCCGTTTTTACCTCAAAACTTAAAATTCTCTCTCTTCTCGATGCCTCAAACTGTTTTGATAAAAATTATCTTTGTTTTTCAAATTACCACCGAATCTAGACCAGTCTCTAAAATTATTATCCAAGTTATTCTTCAATAATCGAAGGCAATCATGAGATACATTTTGATCACCCATCTTTTTTTTTATGTTCTTTTATTTATGATTGCTTATTTATGATATTATTATATTTCTTATTTTTTGCCTCACTAACTTGTTTCTTTCTGTCGTGGTATTATGCAATCATATTTAAAATTTGTTTTCTAATAAAATTTACGAGGTGATATTTCGCGTTGATATCTCTCCAGTGCCTAATACGAACCATTGAATTTTTAAAATCCAATCTAGACATTGTTTTCATAAAAAATCCTTATGTTCCTTACATCTCTGAAGTGCATAGGTGATCGAATTTTTCTTAATAAAAAAACCTTGGATTCACATTTTCCAAAACTTCATGCATTAAAGAGGATTATATCTAAATAGAGACCAAATGGAATCGATTTAACCGAGACCAAAGTGAGATATAGTTAGTAGGTATCAATTTTAGGCATCGTAGGGACGCTAGTCCTTCCCTACACATAACCAACTCTCGAGCCCAACCAACGAATCTCTAGACTTCGTAGGCCTTGAAATCAGTGTTTCAAGTTTCGTAACTCATGATATTGTTTTCAATAGGCATTCAATCTTGCCTAGCCTATAATGATTAGTGGTGACTCCAAGTTTATGGCCACTTCATGGTGACCATCTGAGTCCAGTTGGATGAGCGACTCGTCCGACGGTTCCTACTCCTTCATATCATCACGCTTAATCTAAATCCCAACTAAGGGATAGCTCAAAGGCTTGACCACAACTAACCATTAATTATTTTTAAGTCGAGCATGCTATGCCCTTCGGATCGTCCAAAGTTTTAAAGGCTGGGCACATGGCAACATCTTGAAGACTCCACTGAGGACCATTGTATTTTAACATTGATCCAAGTCAAAAGTGGTTGGTGTTGTGAGGGAGACTAAATAGATGCATTCGAAACATCGAACGTCTCGATAAAATGAGGTTTTTAGGTTGAAAATAGGGGGCATCATCGTGTCATCTCCATTTCCAAATTTTTTTTGAGTGTAGCTGAAGACTTTAAAGGGTAAAAGAGGTACTGCTAGAAAGGTAGCTCAACAAGGTTTAATATGAAAATATTCCAAAAATTCTAGAAAATCACTTTCTAGGTGAAATTAATTTTCAAAGTTAGGTTCGTCTCAGCTTTTGCAATAACTAAAATTAAAAAAGTGTTAGATCGAGGAAAATACTTTCTAGAAAGGGAATTTTATGAACTTTTTGAGAAAAATATCTGAAAATTTTGTAAAAATCATTTGATGGGCCGAAATGGCACCAATAGAATGTTGCACATTGGTTCCAGGGGTTTCGGACAACAAAGGTTTGAAAAATCATAACTCTCTTGTCTGGGATGATCCGAGGTCAAATAAGATACCGTTATGAGGGTAATTTGATGCCCTTTAGAGGAAAAATATTAGAAATATTAAAAGAAATATTTTGTGGGCTCAAAAATAATTTTTCAAGTTTGGACTACGATGCTGCCAGAGCAAAAATAGGAGGATTATTCAATATTTCAATTTTTCAAAGATAGACTGAGGCCTAGGACATCCGAACGTCCACGATAGAAAGTAACACAGGCTTCACAAGTTCATTCCGTAATCCTGAAGTAGTTTGGGATGATGAAACAACCCGTTGACCATGTCACCATGAACATGAGACTCAAGATCAAGGTTTAATACTAAAAATGATTTCCTTTTTTTTTAAATAAACGTATTTCACCATGAAATCCAGAGCTAAAATGTTGATTTACCCCCAAGATTGGGAGACCAATTTGATGAAGACATTAAGCCCATGCCACTATTCATCTATTGAAGGTAACATGAACTTAACTTGGGGATTTTTTTTTTTAAATCAGTTTGTAAGAAACAAGCAAGCATTGTAATGGAGATATCATGAACAAAATACAACACATACAAAAATAAACATGGATTAAACATGCAAACATGTAAAAATGATATTTTGACATGAAAATGTGTGACACAAATGTAAGTAAATGACAAATAAGGTGCATGGAGATGATATGAACATGTTTGAACAAGGGGATAGATGCTAGAGTTGTCAAAACAGGATTTTTATTTCATGAGACTCCTTAAAACACAAGAAAATGTTTGAACATGCCTAAGACATGTTAAGGTGACCACTTAAATATGTAATAGATATATGAATATGGAAGAAACATGGCAAAGGATGCATGAACAGAGGCTATGTAATGATGAAAATGAAGTATGGAGAGTTTATATATCCCACAACATCAAGGTGCCAAGAAGGTCATCAAAATCCTAAGACTACCACAACCAAGGCAACAAAGATGCATGTAAGTGTTAGAAGGGTTATGGCAACATGAAAGGCTCACTAAAATGAAATGGATGATCAAAACAGAAAGTATATGGAACAAGGTAAAAAAATACTAGCAAAAGCTTAAAGTTTCCCCCTTTTTTAAAGCATTGACTTTAAACTCAATTCCTTCCCTCTTTCTGCTATTATTTAGCTAGAAAAGGGTGAAAGAAAGGAGTTTTCTGGTAATGTGGTTGTTGATAGAGTGTTTTTGAGGATGAAAATGTGTGAAAGGTTGAGTTTTTGAAGGTGTTTTGCTAGTGGTTTTAGGGAGCTATAGGAATGGAGGTTGGTTGAGGGTGAAAGGCAATGGAACAATGTTTTGGTGAGTTTTTGAAGCAAAAGTGGCTGAGGGATTTGTGAAGATATAATAGGAGTTTTTCTGGGACTTGATAGCTGAGAGAGTTTTTTTTTTTTTTTGAGATGGCTGGTAGTGTTCTCTCTATAGGCCTTATATTAGCTAAGCCCCCCAAATGGTAAAGAAAAAGAATGGAAAGAAAGCATTTTGGTAGCTATAGGAAAAAAGCTAAAAGAAAACTTAAGTCATGAGCTAAAGAGTAAAAAAAGCTTTCAGTCGAAGCTAAAGCAAAAAAGGCGAAAGGAAAAAGATATGTTGTGAAGCTTATTGGTATATTTCTCTCCTATTTCTCTTCATTTTTCCTTGTTTTTGCATCCATTTTAGTAAATCCTCTTATGTAACCATGTCCATTCAAGGGTCCATGCTTTTCTTTTGGTGATGCTTGATTTTATCATGTGATTTGTGACTATGTAGTGTATCTTAATGATCAAAATCTCACCCTTGCCATTATACAAGTTTTGACCATGTGTTTTCTTTTTAAGATATTTTTGTTTCATTCTCATGCCATAATATAATGTTACATGTTCCTCTTGCATAACCATATGTTATCTATGCCTTTCTTTGCATTTTAAGCATAATTTGTTTACTTAAATGTTACATTAAGTGAGCTTAATCATGTTTTGAGTATGTGATGCCATTGACATGTATTTGAGTTCATAACATGTTTGTTGAAATGTGTCTTACTATGTGCCTGTGCTTATTTTGAATCACTTGATGCTATCAAGCTTAGTATAAACCAAGCTAGTTATGCTTAGATTCACAGCCAAATGAGGTTAAATAAATATTGTTTTTAAGTTATTAAAATTTAATTTATTACATATTTGATAAAATGCCTTTTTATTTAGCCTTGTGGTTATTATGGCCAAATGACATGTTTAACAAATCATTCACTTGCCCAAACTACCCAAGACTGGATCCATGAACCCACTAATATAGACCTTTAATGACAAAAATTCACATGTTTATAGCCCAATTTGATTCTAGGAAAGTCAAACTGAAAAAACCCTAATTAAAAAATTATTTTTAAGCCCTGAATGTTTTTGATGAATTTTTTTGATATTTTTCCTCAATGAGCATCTAGATAGCTTTCCAATAAGCTCTTCTTTGCCTCCAAACAAGCTCGGCTAAGAGAGTTATGATTTTTCAATTACACTATTTGGAACCCTCAAGACTAGCGATTAAACTCCATTACGAGCTATGTTTTACTCCCTAAATGATTTTCATGATTTTTTAAATATTTTTCTAGAAACAAATTGAAATTCCATTTTTGAAAAGGCAACATTTGCAACTTGCCAAGTCCAAATGAGTCTAGGATTTTTCAAAGTTTATTGTACCTATTCTCGTGCACCTATTGTTAATCTTGGATTAAGTCTAACTTTAAAAATTATTTTCTCTTAGAATGTAATTTTTAAGGATTTTTTGTGTGTTTTTATATCAAACCTTGTTGAGTTACCTTTCAATCAATACCTCGTTTGTCATTAAACATTCAAACAAACCAAAATAAAATAGGGAGGTGGGATAGCACGATGCTGTCCCCTATTCAAATTTAGGTGATCATCCTATATCCCTCCCCCATATTTGGATGCCTCAAGATAAGTCCAATTAGTACCCTAAGAGGCTCTTGAGTCATGTATGAGTCCCGCTAGGCTCGGATCAAGGCATAATTGTTTTCAAATAAAACCAATTTTAGCTTTTTATCAACTCTTTAGTTTGAAATCACCTTTTATCAAAAATACCCAAAAATTACAAAATATTCATCAAAATGGGTTTTTCAACCTCATTTTTCCAAAATTTAACCAAAAATCAAAATTTTCTCTTTCCATATTTTAAAATCAAACTTTAATTTTCATTCTTTAATTATCCTACAAGTCTAAGCGCATCTCCAAGTTGTTAATTAGTTATTTTTAGATAACTGACGACAACTACGAGATGTAATATTTATTATAATTTTTACGTGCCTTATTAAACCATTTTTTTTGTTGGTGACAATTATTCATTCATATTTTAAAACTAAATTTGAAAATGTCAAGGCAATATTTCATGTCGGAATCCCTCTAGTACCTGATATAAAATCCTTTTCAAATTAAATTAGGTTTTGATAATTTTTAGTTAACAAAAAGCATTTGCATCAATACATTATGAAATGTATTGATACATTAACCCATAATGTGTCAATATACTATCAAATATATCAACATTGCATGAAAAATTAGGCATGAAAAGGCTGTTTACTTATATTTGGCAAGTGTTCTGCATTCTTGGTCATTGTAAATAACCTAAGATGACTTTATAGTCATATATGGGATATTTTACTAACATTTCTACCACAAAATAAAAATAAATGTGATCTTTTAAATCCTCAGTTAGTTAAAGCCATCTTTGCTTAAATATAATTGATCTAAATGGAATTTTTTAGTGTAAGCTTGCAAGCCAATCGAATTTCATTGTAACATATTAGCTTTTAGTCAAGTCATGTAAAATACATTATTATTAGATTAATGTAATGAGGTACTTCTTTATGTATAACTTTGATTATAATTGTTATTAATAACTTATAAAGATAAGGCCTATGAAATACATTGACTTTGCAAAATAATTGTCAAGAATTACAATTGTGAAATTATTATGTATCAAAGCCATGTTTCTAAAAGCATTTTGATTATTGTATTGTCAAGACAAGGCAATTGACAATGCATAAAGACTGACCTATGTTAAGCTTCCAAGCATATGATGCACATAGCTAATCTTATGAGTTAAAGTGTAGTGATACTTAGGGATAACATATGGTGCTGTCATGGTAACAAGTTTACTAAACATGACTTGCTATGAGAGTTTCACTCAGTATTTCACTCAAGTGTCAATGAAAATAATCTTATTTGTCAGTATTGTAAGTAATCCTTGGACTTGTGGCACTAGATCACCTTGTATGTGAGCTATCATACTTATAGATCATTAAAATTGGGTCTACCTCAATGGATGCCTAAGGTAGGGTGGTTTTAGGTCTGTCAGGAAGCATAATAAAGGTGAATAAGTGGTCTAAAAAGGATTTATAACCCAATGATATGAAAATACATATCTTATTTGTTCCTGGCCTATGTTAACTCAAAGTCCTTGGCTAAGGTAGTACTAATTATGGATTTAACATATAAAGGCCGCAGGATTAATATGGAAAAGGCTAAAAGTAGACCCTGCACCATGCTTTTGCCTTATCTAAGATATATGATGCAATGATTGAGTTACACTGACATACTATACACTAAAAGGCTTGTCAAAATTGTATTAACTTTCTTAACATTTGGGTCACCATCGTGCATTGCTAGATATTTTTCATGGTCTATAAATATATACTTTTAATCAAATTAATTTATATTTGTTGCTAACATGTTAGGAGTCTAATAGGTCGTAGGCATAAAGGTGATTTATGGCATTAAAATGGGATTAGATTAAATCGTAGAGATATTAATCTCTTAAAGACTTAATTGAAAAGTTTAATTTGTACACGGGTCTAAGTATAATTATACCAAAACTTTATTTCACTTAATCAAACTATATATATTCTAGTGTTTTGTGTCCAAACGAGCATAATTACATTTTTGCTCTCTTATTAGGTTTAGTTGTATGGCAGCTAAACCTTAAAGAAAAGAAAAGCATTTCATTTTTGGTTTTTTAGATGACAAAGGTACTTGATCAAGGGGAAGGTTTATTGAACTTAAGTTGCTAGCATGACTCCCAATAAAGCATGATTCCTACTTTAGTGAATGTTTTTTGAATCACCTATGTGGATCACATTAGAGGCTGAATAATTGGATAACTTTAGCTTATAACAATCAGGCCCGATGTGCGAGAACAAATGGAGATTGAATCTAACTGGGGATCTTGACAATCCCAGTTTGAAGTATTAATTTTTGTTTTCCTTTTCTTAAATTTTTACATCGATTAAAATGCGCAAGTTGATTCTTTAAAAAATTCAATATTGTTTTAATGTAATTTTTTCACCCGTTAATAATTGTTATTAAATTTATTTTATTTTATTCATTTGAGCATGACCCAATTCCAATAGAATTAACTTTCCAATCATATAAAAGCTAATGGACTTTTAATCTAATCATTTTTCTATCATTTTAAGTCTAGTTTGATTGAAATGTAATGGTATGCTATTTTAAGTTAGAGTTAAAAGCTCTTTCTTGTTTGGGTATAAGGTATTGCCATTTTAAAGGAAAAGTTTTTTTTAGGGGCGTAAATGTGAGATGGTCCACCAAATCAACTGACTCCATGCTTCATTTAGGGGGTTTCAATTCTTTGATTAGAGCGTCTAGGGGCTTTAAATGTTTTCTTGTAAGCAAACTTGCATGAGGTTCCAAAAAGTTGATGATGTTGCATAGGGATGACAAGTGATTAGCCCAAAGAGGTCTTAAACCCCCTTAGACGTTCATAGCAGAGAAAGAGGTTTGCTTTTAGATCACTACTAGCATTAGCTAGATAGAAAAGCAAAAAAAGAAAAGAAAAAAAAAGGAAAAAAGGAGAAGATTTCTTCAAAGACAGGGCTAATATTGTTCTTCTCTTGATTTTTACTTTTATTTTGCATCTTTTCATCCTTTCTATGAGAGCTTGAAGACCCTAAGCCATTCTTAGGTGATGATTTGTGCCAAATGAGTAAAAAAACAAGCTTATGGCTAAATTTTGAGCAAATATATCCATTTTTTTCTATTTTCTTTGATGAATTTTGCTTAAAGTCTCATGAAAATCAATTTGCTATAAAAAATGCATTTGTTAAATGACTTAGGTTAAGTTTTGCTTGATTTTTGAGTTTTTACTAAATGGTTCCCTTTGTTTCAACATTGATTTGCCCCTTTATGCTATCCATGTTTCATATTATATATATGTTACATGCATTGTATAAAATTTTCATACCATATGTTCATAAGTTAGATGTCTGTGCTATTTCCATAAAAGTATTGTGATGATGACAACATTGCCAATAGATTAATAGATTCATGAATGATAATATTAGTGAGATGTTTTGCATATAAAATCATGTATGATGCCATTATTACATATTTTAGAAAAAAAATGTTTTTAGGTGTATTTGAGGAATTGTCGAAACTCTAGGGGGTATTTTGCAATTTTCCCTCAACGTTTCATGCATATTAGGGACCATTTGCAATTCCCATGCATTTTAGGTCATTTAGGTTACTTTGTGTAATCTATGAAGCATTTTGCAATTCCCATGCATGTTAGGGCCATTTAGGTTATTTTATGTAATCTTCGGACCATTTAGCAATTTTCATGCATTTTATGGCATTTTGGGTTATTTTACAGAATCTAGTGTCACTAGAGCTTTTTCCATGCATTTTGGATCATATAGATTATTTCACGCAATCAAGGGTCATTCTTGAAATTTCTATCATCTTAAGAGCATATGGGTATTTTCACATTAATATATGGTAACTAGGATTAGTTTAATGAGTTCATGAGAAAACCAAGTCTCTAGAGTCATGTCGGAACTTTTATGATGATACATGTCCATTACGGTCTTTAGGTAATATAAGATTAATAAGGTCATGTGGGATCCATCATGTCGATACATGTCCATTAGGGTTACATAGGTAATATTACATTAATATCGAGTACTTAGGGTCGTGTCAGAACTTTCATGTTGATACATGCCTATTTTGGTTATTTAGGTGATATTACATTAAAATAAGTTGAATGGTTCATGTGGGAACTTTCGTGTCGATGCATGTCATTTAAAGTCATTTAGGTAATATCATATTTAAAACCAAGCATATATTTTTGGTAATTACAAAACACATTTTTTAATAAAATAAAGGCAATATCCCTAAGTTAAAATAGTCCATAGATATTTTACACCAAATGGAAGATTTCTCATTGATTATTTTAAACAAAGGAATACCCCCTTTAAATAAGTAAATTCAAATTTTCAAATTTTCTAGAAAAATAAGAAATTTCTTTTTCCTCTAGGTTTTCCGAATGGATACTAAAAGTATCTAATTTTCAAAATCAATGGAAACCTAGTTTATTTGAAACTGAAATAGTATTAATTTCAAATAATTTTTAAGATATGGGAATTAAAATTAAATACCAAAAATTTAAATCAATTTTAATCGAAATTTAGGATAAAATGCAATTAATAAGTGGCCAATTTACGAATGTTGCAAAGGAGGCATGTCTCATTCTACACTTAATCGACTCTTGAACCCTTTTTATATGAATCCTTTATTAATATGTAGATCTCCAAATTTATTTTTGAGGGTTCCATAACCCTCAAAAGACAACGGTACGTGCCAATCTCACTTAGCCATAATAAATTGGTTGCAACTCCAAGTCAATTGTCTATTACGAAATGGCTATTTAGGGTTAAGTTAGATGAGTGATTTGTCTCAACAATTAAGTCTTACCCCAATACGAGAAAAGAGAAAGAAATTTACGCACTCTAAGTCAGACGTATCAAATTCGTATTTGCCACATTAAAACAAAATATATATTATTTACACATACAAATATGTTTATGTTTATATGCAAATATAAATTTTAAAATTATAAATATTTAATATCCAAAATTTTTAAACATTAAATAAATATAAAAATATTTCAAAATAAAGTAAATTATTATTTATTAGGTTCAAAAATCTAATTTAATGAACACATTTTATTTTTACATGTTATTATGAAAATAAAAAAATGATCAATACAAAAAATTAGAAATTCATTTAAAAATCAAATAAGTGAATTTTTTTTAAAACCAAAAATCCTATATCGAATGTTATGGACCAATATGTTCTATATTGTTTGGTATAAACTAATATTAGCTAATAAGACCAGTTTAAACTGCTACAAAAATCGAAACAATACAATATTGATATCACTTTTTACCTTAAAGATGGTATATACCGATCGATACTAGTTACACCGATTAGTAAGCAATACTTTATACGACTTTACCAGCTTCACTTCGTGAAAGATTTGATGAAGAATCAAATTTGAGGTTCTAGTAGCTTTTTTGTATTTAAGGATATATTAGGAATTTAAGCTTATATTAAAGTTTTATGGCTTCTATCTATAAATACTTGATGGGTTTTTTTGACTTTTGTTAAGAATTCTTGAGATTAAGAATTTTGAGCAATATCTCTAAAGGCAGATGATAGTAAGAGATAATTTCATACAGAAAGTTATATCAAAATTCCTCTCTTAAGTCAACTATGTTAAATTGATATGGCTACACATAGTATTGCTTGTGTTATATGAATCAGGAATAGTCAAGGCTAACTTGAATACATATAGTTAAGATTTCTTAAATGTCAAATATTTTGATGAAATTTGTTTCAAGGTAAAGATTGTTAGGAATTTGACTCAAATCTCAAAACATTTGTTTGAAGACATTTTTTAGGTTTTTTTGGACTTACTAAAGATATTATTTGGTAACCAAGTTTAATTTGTAGGTAAATAATAAAAAGTCTCCATAGAATTAGGTATGAAAGATGTAATTTATATGAGATCTCCTTGTGAGAGATAGCTTTGTAAAGATGTGAGGAAGAGTTAGGCAAAGCATCAGGTTAATGTATAAAAGGTATTGCATGTGTTTAAATATTAAGGAACATGCAACTAGGTTTATTTCGAAGCTTAGGTTGATTGTTTGTTTATTGGGTATTCTATACTCTTTCTAATCTCCATAATCATAGTGGATTTACTCTCTCATTAATGGACATAGGCAATTAAGAAGACAAATTAAATATTGCCTCATGCGTATGAGTTAATTTCACATTGATTTTAGAGTTGACAAACATGTTTACTTGAAATTCCCAACAATCTTCACTTTCAAGTGGTAATTAAGACTACATATTAGTAAAAATAACAAAGTGGTAAAGATGGTATTGTATCCTTTACTTCTGCCAATCGAGCTCAAACTACTCCCTTGTTTCATCTCTCATGTGTATTCTATTTCTATTTCAAAAATTCCCATTTGAGATAAAGATATTCGAAAGAGGTAGGCTCAAGTTTCTAATTTCTTTTGATTTTTGTTTGCTATTTTTCTTCTTTTTATCATTTTTTTCCAAATTGTGTGTCTCCTAAATCCTCTAGAAAATGTTCACTTAGGCCTTTGTCTTTCCTTTTGTTGTTGAAATTAATCACACAATTACATGTATCATAACAAGCAATATAGTGATGAAGTAGAGTCATGTTCCTACTAGGAATTGTACTAAATTTACTAATTACTAAAATTAAAATAATTTAATCTTATCTAAACAATCAATTAAAATATTGTAAAATAAAATTAAATTAAACTAATTTAATAAAATAAAAAGCGAGTAAAATGTCCCTCAACATTTTATTTAAATCTGTTTTACTCTCCTAACTTGATTAATGATAATGTGTTGTTAACTTACAGTTCTAATTTATTTATAAGTATCTTTTGATAGTCTTATAAAAGTATCTCTCTTAGTCAATTTACTATATTACTATGCAAATTGAATTAAAAGAAATTTATTAAGCTTAAACTCTAATTTGCTTATATATAATATGCTTGTATATTCTTATCTAATATACAGATTAATTTATCATAATAAATGACTATGAAACATATATTGTTCGAGGTCTAAACACAAAATTCCCTTTTTTCCAAGCTCATCAAGGTTATCAAATCAACCTAATTGGTGGCCAATCAATTAAAAGCATTAAAAACAAGATTGAATGAACAACTTAAATATCATTAAATTAAGAAACAATGTTCAACTAATTCAAACTGCATGTTAAGTTCCATTGCAGCCCTAGAAAGATAAATTTTGTTCATTAAATAAAACACAAAACATTAGAGTTTCATAATCATAAACATTATAATAAAGATAAAAGGATTAAGGTAAAGAGAAAACTAAGACTTGTCAAATCTCAATCTTCAATCTTCTCTAAATCATTCCTCTCCTATTGCAAGATTTTGATCACTGCTCTCCTCTTCAGAAAACTAAAGAAAAATAAAAGTTATAAAGTATCTTTCGTATATCCCTAATTCTAAGTCTAAGAGTCTTATATATAGTCAAAACCTTGGAAAGGAGAAACTTGGTTTGCAAGTTGCTCCATTAATTTTGAAGCTGCCAAACTGAGTCTACTTTGCTTATAGATTAAGTTATTGCACTTTGAAAACTCTTCCGAGTTTTGACCTACAAAAATATTAAAATATTTAAATAACTATATAATTTAAATATAAAAAGTAAATAAAACTAATTTAAAAATTATTAAAAATAAATAAAATTTAAATAAAAATATCTAAGACTTAGCTATTCTAATGTACATAATAAAAGCAAATTTCCCATTTTATTTTTACTTTCAAGGCCATGCTCGATTGCTTCCCTCCGTGAAACTCAAGAAAATTATTCACTCTATTACCCTTAGGCCCACACACGCAAGCCCTTTACCTCTCTTTGGGCTTAAACCTCCACTACATCCCACCCATTGTTTCCTTTGTCCCAAGCCATTTCCGTTATCCCATCCTTCTCAATCGACATAAGCCCAACTTCCATGAAACTCTTGACCCCTGCTCCTACCAAAATACGGAAGCCCTTCTCTACTTGCCCAGTATACCTCTTGAAATCTTGAGCCTAGTATTCCCATTAAAGCAGTTGCTTTCATCCCTACATTTTTGTGAGAAGATTCTACTTCTGTTAGTTTGCCGCTCAACAATATTTTTTGTAGTGTTTATTTTCTTGGGATAATATTCTTAAAATTAGTCAAAGAATTCTATCAGCTAGTCTTTAATAGGCCAACAAAGAGTACCCCAAAGAAAATCCTTTCAAATAAGACAGACAGGCACAGTCTTTTCAAGATTAAATATAGATGATGAATAAACCACAGGCACAGAAAGAACAAACTTTAGAAGCAGCCTATAAGGAATCAATAATTCCTCAAATATCTCCCAACAAGAACAAAGTCCAACAAACTCACCCAACATGTCACTAACTTATTCGTTAATAACTAACAATACGAGTAGATTAAAATTCTGAAGTATTTGTATTACAAAAAAATTTTGAAATCAATAAGGAATGTTGCAGGAAACTTTTTATTCTAAGAAGAATAAACAAAAAGGAAGAACTATTTCAAGTGTTATAAGGAAGAGATTGCATTAGTTATTTGATTTCTTGTTGTTCGATTTTGAGTTTAGAAAGTTCTATTTTGAGTTGTTTGATTTCCTATTGTAGTTCAAAGTTTGCTACTTGTTTGGTTTTTGAGGACTCATATTTGTTAAATATAATTTCTTTTATATTATACATTTGTGAATGGTTTTGGTTTATTTTTCTTTCTATTTTCCTTTTGAGATATATATATATATATATATATATATATAAGATTCGTGTCTTGAATTTTATCAATGACTTCAATCATAAATTAAAATGTTTATTTGTGTTTTTTTTTCATCTGTTAAGGATTAAGAGGTGGTCTATATTTCATCCATTTGAAATTCTTCTGACGAATTTGTGTTTTCATACGATTCATGTCTTAATGTTGTTGTGTCTAGAAGAATTTCTTTGATTTTTATTTTGAGTGTACCCACCTAAATGAAGGTTATTAATTTTTCTTTTAATTTTGCAGTATTTTGAGAAGTGACTAGGTTTTCTACATTTATAACTTTTTATTTTTTTATCTACTTTATTTTGTTAATTTATTTTTTTCTATTTTATGAATTTCTTGTGTTTTGGGTTTTTTTTTTCATAATACTCATCAAGAGTGCTTTTCTTTGTGGATTTGATTTACTATTATACATTTTTAACAAACCAATTATTATGTTTAGTAATATAATTATCTTCATCATTCACGTAAAGTTTGAAAATGATTCATTATTTTTATCATATCAATTGAGAATACTGTCTTTCTAATATATATTTAACATTTTAAATTTTTTATATTAAATAAAAAGTTAGATATTCGTAATTTATTCAAAACTTGACTGCATGATCTAAGCATGAAATATAAAGGTCGGATTAAACAAATATCAATTATATAAAAAGTTATAAAAGTATATAAAATTAATTTATTTTTACACAAGTGTATCCCTCCTTATACGTGAAATACGATGTTTGAATTAAACATATATAAATTTTATAAAAAATTACGAAAATATGTAAACCTAATATGGTTTTATATTAGTGTAAATAGATTCTTCTTATTTATTTATATAGATATAAAAAGTGGAAATCCATTTTGTCAGCATAATTTGAAATCGAAGTACATAAATTACTGAAATATTTGCTTTCTCTAACTTCAGTAACTTAATTATGTAAATTAAACAACTGAAACCAACACGAAGCTTTGGCCTAAGAATGAACCACACCCGTGCCTACGACACTTCTTTCTTGATTTCTATTTTCGATCACAAAAGCAGTCAATATTTAGTAGGCAGTCTTAAATGGCTTGTAAACCTTAAGGTCAAGAATCACACCAACAATTGAACCAGCGCCAGCTACAATCGAAATCATCAAGCATGCCATGCTTAGCATTTTCAGACAAATCCATCTGCTATTCCAATTAGATATCTTCTTCTGTTGAATGTACATCTCCACTGGAAAATAAACTGTTAAAGGCCAAAATCCAAGCGCCCCAAGAATTCCCACAACATCGTTGAAGAAAGGAAGCAACATAGATATAACAGTGGTTAAGATCACAAATGCCGTTCTCCATACCAGCCTAAACAGGTTGAGTTTGTAAGGATGATAGCCCAGGATTGGGATTTTGAACTCTTTGTTGATAAAGTAGTTTCCAGGCCATCTTTGGTTTGCCAATTTTTCGATGAATGCGAAAATAGGCTGGCAAAATACTTGATATGCTCCCACCAGGTGGATTACTATAGCAGCATTGGCAATATCAAGAAGCCAAAAAGGGTTATAGAAACCAAAACCAGTAAGGAGATTTCCAGGTGCAAAGTCTCCAAAAGAGGCGTAGCCCATGCACCCACAGAGCATGTAGAAAGCTGTTGTTACTGCTATACTAAGTTTTGTGGCCTTCTTCATTGTCTTTGCTTCTGCCGGTGGGGATTGGACTGTGTCCTACAGAATCAGAAGCAAAACTATTTAGTATCCCAACTATGTCTATATTTCAACTAAACTTGAATATTCCTCATTCGTTTGAGGATTGAGAAATATACCTGAATTTCAATAAGAATCACAGAAAATGAATATGCAAAAGCAATGTCACCAATAGCTTGGAAGCTCCTCCGTATCTTTTGAGCTTGCGTTACTGTTCCAATGTTTATTCCAGTAAGACTACCCCTAAATGTTCCTGTAGCTGCACAAAACGAACACAAACCATTAGAATAAGAAGACTTCAATGTACATGCTTTTGGATGTAGTAGTCTAAATATTGTCTATGATGCTATATGTACCTGCAACTTTGGCGATTCCAAGACCAAGACCGATTCCAGAATAGGTAAATGACATGACTGCAGCAACAATCGAGAGCCACCATGTCTGATCAAAATCTGGAATTTGAGAAAGTAAGATCTGAGTGACCCCGAACATGACCATGTAGGGATTGCTAGACATGTGACAAGGGTTCTTCCCACCACTCTGGTGGAAACAATTAGACCTTTTTATTGCCCTGCCAAAGCCAATTCAAAACAGGAAAAGGCGTCTTAAGTCATGCTTCAACTTCAACCAAAATAATTCAGATTTTACTCAAGAAAGAATATATTTTATAGAAAATCTTTGGGTGTGAAAATCATTACTCACATCATACTTGTCGATGCTGCTATGGTATATCCAATGGAAATGCCAAAAAGATTAAGATACTGAATCAACCCGCATGCCTTGACTTTGTATCCACCTGAGAAAAGAAAAGAAAAAATTGTTCTAAAAGTTAGCATAGCGTAATTTGAAGGGATATTGAGCAGGAAAAAGAAAGGGTACCAAGAATGGAGCGAACGGCGTCTGTGTAAGTATAGTTGCGCTTGCCGGAGACCGGATCACCCGTCCGATAACAGTCGGTGAGGAGAGAAGAAGTGTAGTAAGTTACAAAGGAAAACAAGAACATTACAGTAGGACCAGCAATCCAGCCGAGTTGAGCAATAGCCCATGCTAAAGAAAGAACCCCTGATCCAATCACCGCCGTTATTATGTGTGCACTGGCGGTGCATAAAGTTCCTGCAGTGTGCATCCAATACAACACATGTTCATTTATATATATATATATATATATATGCTTCTATTACCAGTTTTTATTACAAAATTATATTTATTAAATTATTGGATGAACTGAATATGTTAAAGGGACAAAATCACGAGACATAGTAATCTTTGTAACCAAAAAGAGGGACCAATTTGCACAGTAGAGTTGTATAAGGGTCATAACGTTTATTACAAAATTTGTTTTCGGGTTTGTTATTATTGAAAAGGTCTTTTCAAGACCCTTTTAATGGATGTTGTAGCAACTGTTTTTATATTAAATAAAAATTAAATATTTATTTGAATATAAAATAAAAAAAATGTATTTGAATATAATAAGAATAAAACTTATCTATATAACGTTTCAGAGTTAAAAAGGACTTTTTATTATTTTAGCCTAAAAATTTAATGTTTAATGAGGTTTTTTTTTAGTACAGTTATGTTTCTACTCTAACCCTAGCAATAGAAATGAATCATCCGCGATATTGATATTTATATTTTGTTATTGAAGATCGGTTTTGAATCATTTAACCAATAATATAATAATAACTTTTTTTTTCTTATATCTACTTTGTGCAACTATTGGTTGCCATCTAACCTATGCCAGCGAAGTATATTATTATTATTATAGAATTCTGATTCTATCACTGAATGACATATGACCATAGCACAGTAATAAAGGGATAAATTTATGAAATCGAAACTAGTGAAACATATTAGGTTTGTTAATATGGTATTTGATTCGGAACAATGTGTTTGTAAATGTATGATTACTCGAAACATTTACAGAATGGACTCACTGTTATGATTGGGTCTAAAGTGCATTGAGAAGAGGTTGGTTGCTTAGGGCATTATTGTACTTTTAAATATTATTTCGGGTTCGGATTTCGGTTATGAAAGCAGTAATTATGGGGAGTGATGTTTTCAACATCAGTGCATGGTGTAATAGTACTTTAATCTCGAACTTTGCTGGAAATTAGTGCATGGTTGTTTTAGTGTTTTAATCTGGAGACTTTATTTTGTTGGTGTATCCGAGAGCTGTAAGCTTATGTATTGGATTAGAGGTGTTTATGATCAAGTTGAATTAGATTATAGTTCAAATTTTTTATTTTTTTATTCAATCTGAAAACTTAAATTATTACTCATAAATTAATAATAAATTAAAAATTATTTTTATATTAATATTTATATATTTTTATAAATAAATTTAAAATAAAATTTTTATAAATAAATTTAAAATAAAATTTTTATTATTAAATAATAATTCAAATCACATATCATATTGATTTAAACTAAAAAAAAAAAGAAAAAAAATATTTCCAAACCTATTTAGAAGACCACTTTGGAGTTTGGACCCGATGATCTTTGTTTCTATGTAGAATTTGGGCACACCCACAATTAGAGCGAAAAGATAATTTTTTTTTAATATTTTTAAAACAAATTAATAGATAAATATGTAAAAAATGAGTACTTTTTAAAAGAGGTAATTATTTTAGAAGTAAAATGGTTTGAGTAGTTTTTAGGAAGAGGTTTTACGAAGAAGTGAATGGTTGAAAAAAAAATAATTAAAAAAATTATGCTTTAAAAGAACATAATTAGTAATTAATTTTTTAAATTAGAAAAAAAATATGATTATTTTTAAATTTATATTATTATTATTATTATTATTATTATTATTTTAAATATTTTTGAGTAATTTTATGGATTAAATTGAGTCTAATTAATTTGTAATACCAAGTTAAATCACTCTTCTTATATCCATAATTCTTTTGGAACCTCGTTTCAAAGTATTTTAACTTTAAGATTTCAATGTAGTTAAAAAAAAAAATTATTTTAGTGATTGGAACTCTTTGAATTTTGAAAAGAATTTAATTAGTTCGTTGCGTGGCATGTTAGTGAGATTGTATTTACACGTATGCACTTTTGTTATGCGTTATAGGTGAAACTAGTCAGCGATACAAAACGAAGTAATACTGTTAAAAAACATGGCAAGTAAAAGGCAGGGGAAGGAAGTGGAATATGTACCGGTTCGTTTGAGACGGCCATCGTCATCGAAACATTGTGAGTCATTTTGAGAAGCGTAA